>JAABNY020000019.1:14313753-14327011 GCA_015164015.2 Brevimyrus niger
ACGAGGCCTGTCCATTTCTCGCCGTCCCTGTATCCGTGCCAGGCCGAGGCCTGTCCATTTCTCGCCGTCCCTGTATCCGTGCCAGGCCGAGGTCTGTCCATTTCTCGCCGTCCCTGTATCCGCGCCAGGACGAGGCCTATCCATTTCTCGCCGTCCCTGTATCTGCGCCAGGATGAGGCCTGTCCATTTCTCGCCGTCCCTGAATCCGTGCCAGGCCGAGGTCTGTCCATTTCTCGCCGTCCCTGTATCTACTCCAGGTACCCCAGAACTTTGGACGCGGCTTGCGGGGTGCACTCTCTTACTAAGGGAGGTTTTGCTCCACTGATTCTCCATAACCACATTGCCCAGCACTGCTTTAGGCTTTCCACCCCAGGCGAGGGACTGTGACATGGCATTAGTTGGGCTGAGGAATTGTGAATGACCCCCATCACCTGACAGGCTCTTATGTGGCATTAGTCTTCAGTGGCTGCCACCACTCATGAATCTCCCTTTGGTTGTAAAGCCCCTCCCCCTTCGGGGGCTAACCCAGCACCTCCACCCATCTTTATCTCTGATGTTTGAAGGTGATTTTTTAGTTTTCTTACAAGAAAACTTTTTAGGATTGTTTCTACATTTCTTAAATTTGGCTTCTAACTAAACTGCTACACTGAGGTGTAGGTTCAAACTGTACCTGTGACTTACCTCAGACCTGTGTGGAGGGAAGGAATGTCTGCTGCCATAGTGCCTCTTCTGCATCAGCTGTTGAAGTGTTCCAGCCTTTCTGTCCCCTCTCCTTTACCCCCTTGCTCTCTTCTCCTCCCCCGCCCATCTGCCTGTTTCCCTATCCACTCCCCTATCTGTTTGCCCATCTCTCTCTCTCCTGCCTTGCCCACATGTCCGTCTCTCTCTCTTGGCTCCCCCACCTGCCTGCCTGCCCATCTCTCACTCCTGCCTACCTGCCCATATCTCTCTCCTGCCCCTCCATTTGCCCGCTTGCCCGTCTCTTTCTCTCCTGGCCCCCTTACCTGTCCACCTGCCTGTCTCTCTCTTCTGCCCTCCTCACATTTCCGCCTGCCCGTCTCTCTCTCCTGCCCCCCCACTTGCCCACCTGCTCGTCTCTCCTACCCCGCTTACTTGCCCACCTGCCCGTCTCTCTCTCCTGCCCCCCCTCACCTGCCCCCCCTCACCTGCCCCCCTGCCTGTCTCTCTCTCCTGCCCCCCCATTTGCCTGTCTCCCTCTCCTGGACGGTTGCAGTATGAATAGTCATATTTCCCTTTTTTCAGTGTTTTAAATTATGAATTAGAATTGCTTTCAAACTGTTGCGCTGTTTTATACAATTAAACACTGGCAAATAGCCTTTTTGAAAAAGTACACCAAGTGGGTCCCCTCTGAACTTTGGGCAGCAATCCTGGCTCCTTCACCACTGAGCTACTCACTGCTTTATGTTGGGAATCTTCTCTCATTTTTTGCTGGTATTTCTCTCTGACCGATATCAGAGTACATCTAAACACAGAGCTTGTTCTTAACTACACTGTGCCCAAGACGGCAGCATCTCTGGAAACTGTTCATTCCTACGTCATTTCTTACTTTGTAAAATCCTACACTCATTGATGTAAAGATCTATACCAAGACAAACACTTGGCAAACTGCACAAGAGATCACTTGCCTGGCAATGAGAGAACAGGACAGCTGATTGGTCAGATTTTTGAGCTGTATAAAAGATGCTTTTGGAGGAGTCCTTCAGAGAGCAGGGGCGTAATTGAATCAGAGAAATGAGGGAGTGCACAGTGCAGGTTGTCAGAGGTTGGGAAACCTCCGATAAACACTCATTGCATTGTATGATTGAGGTGGGTATTGAAATAGAACTCATTCATCCCCCAACGTATTAACTCTGATGGAGCAGATGGTGTTAGTGATGGTGTTACGGAGTTCCGCCCACCTGTCATTTGTCATTGGTTATATTGTCTCCGTACATAAAATCCACATTGGCCCCCTGGGATTACAGATCGGGGTATGAATTCTTCTTGATCCAAATGTCCACCCCCCCTCAAGTCCCTCTGCAGATTTTAAACAACTAAAATTTGTATTTAAGAAAAAAATTTTCTTAATAAAAAATCATTTTGTCTTTACAGCAAGATGTTGAGAAGTTTACAGACATTGAAAAACTCTACCTCTACCTTAAGTTGCCTTCTGGTCCCAGCAATGGCAGTGAGAAGTGGTAAATATCCCATGATGTGCCGCCGTCTGTCTTCACCTTTTCCCCAAACTCCCGTCATCTTGGATGTGAGAATCTCCACCTCTGCCTGCCCCTCCCCCACCCATCACCTTTCAGTGTGATGTTGTTAAATATCCCTGGTTTGATGCGGTATTCAGCCCGTCACTTTGCTCGCTTGCTCGCTCATGCCATTATCTTCCTGCAGCGAGCAGACCTCCTTGTCGTCCAGCCGCACGCAGCAGACACACGCCTTCAGCTGGATCCAGAATCACTTAGAGGAGCATCCAGACACCTCTCTCCCCAAGCAAGAGGTCTATGATGAGTACAAGTAAGGACTGACTGACCGGGGGAGGACCTGTTGCTCTTGTTCATCACAGATCGAGTTGAATCGGGTTGAAACCTGCTATTCTACAACTTTCACAAGATGCCTGTCCACTGTTAAATTGTAACTGGCATGGGATCTACTGTTAGGAAGCCTTCGAGCTGAACTCCTGAGACATTTAACATTCTGCTGACAATCTGTTAACAATCCAAGCTGACATGCTGAGCGTGATCTGGTGCCAAAGTGACTCGTATTTTGCTGTCCTCTCTTGCAGAAGTTACTGTGACAATCTCGGCTACCATCCTCTCAGTGCTGCCGACTTTGGGAAGATCATGAAAAACGTCTTTCCTAATATGAAGGCGCGACGGCTTGGCATGAGAGGCAAATCCAAATATCCTTTATCCTGATTTGTGGTTCGTGGTGATCAGGGGCTTATGAGATGCTGGCTTCTGTCAATCAGTGCGGACGTCTATTCGCTTTACCACTTGCTGAAATTTCAGTCTCAAGAATGTTTCGGAAACGCTGATTGGTCCAAGAAGACTGCAAATAGTGCTTCTCCGCTATTGACTTGGAGACATGAAAGGGATCATTATTCATGGTTAAGAAAAGAGATGGGAATACAGACCCACCGCAATATGGAAAAATCGTGTGACCCTTTTTGGTCTCCTTACTTTCCTTGGCGAGTGAAGCGAGTTTGCAAATGCAGGGTAGTGAAGCAAAAATACATGAGAAATGCGAGATATAAAGAACACTGAGATATCGCGTGAGAGGCTTCCGTAAACGCGCACGGCATCCTCCAAACCAGCACTCTGCTATATTTAATGCATTTATGAGTTGCTAAACTTATTGCGTGTCGTCTGTGGCTTCCCCAAAAACTCCCATTTGATTTCTTATGCCGACCCCACAGTATATCAAAGCCACAGTTGGGAAAATCATAATGCAGGAGGTCGACTGCAGTGCCTTACTTTTATTTAGCTGGTTCTATACTAATCCTTACTGCAGATTGTAAATAGTGCTACATTTGTTATATGTAATCTTTTACTTAGCACAGTAAATTCAGAGTTTCAGCCTGTATGGAAGTTACTTCGGTCATGGCACACAGACCAGGTAACAGTGCCCTATGGTCACATGTTCGGAACTGGCATTCATTAAGCTGCCATTTAGGATCAGTTTGCTTTCGGCCAGTTTTGAAGCTGTCAGCCAGTGTCAGTGACCCGCACTGCGCCCGGCTGCCGTGACGGCCTGGTGTGTTGCTGTGCCTTGTGCCTGCACCAGCCACTGGTCTAATTGAGCTCATGTGCCCGAGGTCTCGCCACTACAGAAATGATGGTTTATTCAGCTGTGTTGTGCGATGCTCAGACGGGAGGGACATTTATGAAAAGAGCCCCCAGGCACTGTGGCTGGAGGGTTTGGTGACAGGCACTGACACCCTGCTTCCCCTTTTGCTGAGAAATACCCCACCCTCCTCCTGGCTTCTCTGTTCGCTAACTGACTGTGGCACCCCTAAACCAGTGGGGCAGCCCTTTAACAAAGGTCAAAGGTCATATAGAAGTGGCTGTTTCTGGCATAGCACCATGCTAAAATTTTCTATTCGTTTTTTTTTTTTTCTTGGAGAAAGCAGACTTCCTGTGAGTACTTGAGTATGACCAGTACAAGTTTTTTGGGTGTGCTTGGAAACCCTAAACGGGAAGTTTCGTGTTTCAGAACTTCAGCATGGTGTGCGGGTCCTTAACTACATCTTACATACTGCTATAGTGGATTGAGGAAAAAAGCCTTGGTCCATGTACCGTCTCTGCCCAACCTGGATGTGCATAAAACAAGCGATGGGGTAAGTTATCATTTTCTGGCTTCTGTCCCCACTAAAGAAAAGTGTGTGCTGCTCTCTGCGTACCTGAGAGCAATTTTTATCTCTCATGTTACTTGATCATCTAGCCCTGGTAGTATGTTGAATGCGACAAGTCAGGGTCGTGTTGAGCCAGACTGCAGTAAAGCTGCTCTTGCTAAATTAACTCTTTGCCCTGGCTTTCAACCAGCGCTGCCTTGTAAAGGTCAGATATCCCACTCAGATCCTCTTCAATAATGGCTTTTGGAATCCAGAATCTGTGTTCTGTGGTAGAACTTAAGATCAGCCTAGGTTAGAAAGCTGTTCAGCTTTTGATTTAAGTGTTTGTCATGTAGGAAGTATTGGGAGGAGGGCGTCGCTGCTCTCATTGGCTGGTAGAGGCAGCACCGGTATCTTGATTGGCTGTCTTTGTCAGTGTGAGGTGCTGGAGTCCTCGGGGGTGCCCTCTAGTGCTGAGGATGAGGTACGCCTGACGGCCTGTGGCCTGGTCTGTGAGTGGGCCCAGAAAGTCCTGAGCCGATCGTTTGACTGCGTGGAGGACTTGGCCCGCTACCTTCTCAACAGCCAATACATCAGCACCAAGTCCATGGCGGCCCTCACACTCATGACGGGGACATCCACAGGTATGGATCTGATAGATCTGATCTGATCTAATAGACAATAAACTGGCATTATTTTAGGCCGGTTTGTAGGGGGAGTCTAGGTTACCTTGTATGAATGAATGGTTACCTTAGGAGATGGTTAGGAGGCTATATTTGAAAGGGCCACAGTGGGCAATTTTTAGCCAGGACATCAGTGTACTACCCCTACTCTTTCAAGCAGATGCCCAGGGATCTTTCATGAACGAAGGGCGGCACTATTTTTACAGCGTGTCCCCGTCACTGCACTGGGGCACTGGGGCCTGCAAAGACCACAGGATGGGCTAATCTGCTGGCCACACCAGCACCTCTCCTAGCAGCAGTCTAGCTTTCCTAGTCGGTTTCCCATCTAAATACTGGCCACACCTGCTTACCTTCAGATGGACAGTGGATTCCAGTGTTTGGATTAAGTGTTGTCCATGAAGAAAGTCTCCCTTTGTTTTCTCCTCTCGGGGTTACAGGTGGATTTTAACTGGGGTCTCTCATCTGGTGCCATCAGCTGTGAAAAGAAGTGTACCCATTAAAACTTTTTTATTATTTTTCTACTAAAGTCTGTAGTTCCTAAGC
The DNA here is from genome assembly GCA_015164015.2 of Brevimyrus niger. Taxonomy (NCBI): domain Eukaryota; kingdom Metazoa; phylum Chordata; class Actinopteri; order Osteoglossiformes; family Mormyridae; genus Brevimyrus; species Brevimyrus niger. Next base: position 14,319,319 of record JAABNY020000019.1, read on the forward strand.
ATGTAATTCTTTTTCATGCAGGATTTCAGTGCTGTATCTTCCTCTAATTTGCTGCCCCCAGGTGGGATGAAGACATCAGTGGATTCCTGTCCATTCGTGCCAGTAGACGATAGCAGGTCCTTCCAGCCCCAGGCAAAGACCTTGCCCTCCCCCACCGTCGATGCCAAGCAGCAGCTGCAGCGTAAAATCCAGAAGAAGCAGCAGGAGCAGAAGCTGCACTCGCCGCTGCCGGGGGATGGGCAGACCCCGACCCCAGCCCAGGGTCGGAGGGCAGAGGCTGGCATGCCCTGCGTGGGGCCCAGCATTTCCTGCGGAAGCCCCGCCCTGCTCTCCCCACAGCCAACCATCGGCATCGTTGTGGCTGCTGTTCCTAGTCCAATCACGGTAAGTCATACGGAGCATCAAGCAAGCGCTGCACAGCAGCCCATGGACGTACCTGTAAATGCTCAACACTTTATATTCAAACTAGAACCTCATACATATGAATGTCCAAAGGCCCGGGTACATTGTTCTTCTTGGTTTTGTTCTCTAAATGCTCGTGGCTTTTTCACTCCCTTTTCCATGTAGGGACCAAGGACCAAACAGCTGACCTCTCCCAGCCCCATGGGTGCAGCAGAGAACAAAGTTGTGCCCATGAACTTTCAGGTGGTTTCCCAGTCCATCCAGCCCGTAAAGCAGACTGCCAAGGCATCCCCGAGTGTTTCGGCTAGCCCTGTGTATGAGCGCGTTCTGAACCGCTCCCGCTATCCCCAGATCCTCCCCAAGCCCACTGCCACCGGTGCCCTGACGCTGCGCTCCCCCCCGACGCTGCTTATCACCAACAGCCCCATCAAAACTGTGGTGTCCACGTCACACGTGGCCCCCATGAATGTGGTTAAGATGACGGCCTTATCCCTGCCGGCCAGCAGCGGCAGTGGCACCGCAACCTTGCGGCCTGTTTTGGCGGGTGTGACCAGCACCGGGCTGGCGGAGGAGCAGCGACAGCCCCAGCAGAGCCCCCTGCAGTCCCCTGTCGCAACAAAGTCTGCATGTTCGCCCGCTGCCGCCGCCACTTCCGGCGCCGGCGTCAAGATGGAGGCTGAAGCCATAGCTGATGATATCCGGGCCCCAATTGCTGAACAGCTGAACCCAACTCAGGAAGTGGCCGGTGATGCGAAGGGTGTGAGCAGTGCGACGCGAAGGGCTGCCAGTGAACCCACACCCTATAGCAAGGGAGCTCTGGAGCCTGATGGGGCAGGCAGAACCACATGTGCTGAGAAGTTCCCCTTCAGTGCCAACACTGCGGCAGCTCCTGCCGGCAGCAACACCAACAGTAACAAAAGCGAAAATGCTTTATATCTAACGATCCCAAGCCAGTACACCACCATCGCTCTGTCGTCCCACCCCAACACCACCGCCACGTCACCCAAGGACAGCTCTTTAGGGTCCAGGAGTCTGAGGAAGCGCTCGGGTGCTGGTTTGGAATCAACGCCAGTAAAAAAAGTGTTTATTACCCAGCACCCTGCGAGTGGTGCCGAAATCCCCAGTGATGCATCAGTGACGGCCCCCCAGCCAGGGACCCCCGCCAGGCCTGAAAGTGCACCAGCAACAACCACTTGTAAAGTGACTGTGAAACTGAACTCCACTGTACCAACTCGAATCCTTGCTCGCTCTGATTCGCCCCTTGGAAATCCCAGCATCTTCCAGACTGTTGCGAAACTGCAGGCCAGCCCGCAGCTGAGAGGGGAAGGGCTGCCTTCGAAGAGCGAGGACAGTGGCCTTACTTCCAGAGCCGTTGCCACCACCTGCAGTCAGGCACTGCTGAAAGAAATTGCCAGTAGTTCATCAGCCATGCAAACCAGTTTGGCCTTAACAGACACCTCCATCGTGGATGAGCTGAAGAACCCCATTTGGGAAGAAGGACAGCTGGGTTGTCTTCAGCAGCAGGGTTTTGTGCATCAGATGCTGGACCATAGGTCAGTGTCTACACCAGTGATGAACCAGCTGCCCATGGAGCCTCAGGCCCCTCCCTCAAATGAGACGACCCTCCACCGGGATGTTGAATTTACTGGGAGCCAGCCCAGTGTGGATTATTTCCCATTCAATGATGATGATATGACCCAGGACAGCATTGTGGAAGAGCTAGTACAGATGGAGGAGCAGATGAAGCTGAACAGCCTGCGGTCGTATGGCAGTTGTGTTGATGTATCTCTGCAGAGCCAGTCAGCAGCGGGGGCGGGTCCTGTCCTGTCCAGTCATCAGGCGGACGTCGCCTTTTACCACTCTCTTCATGGCAGCACCACTCCCACCCTCACGCCTACACCGACTCCTACGTCGGAGATGATGGCAGCGGGGCCTGCTTTGACCCGGGAGAGCCCTTGTTCCCGGCTGGCTCCCGCCACTCCCGTGGATGGGGCTCTGGGCAGTAATCAGCACACCCCTGTCGGCACCCCGCACTCTAACTGCAGCACTAGTGTCCCCCCAAGTCCAGTGGATTCCTGTCGGAATCCCTTCGCCTTCACACCCATTAACTCCAGTATTACCGGCTACCACAATGCCAGTATCGTTTCAAGCAGTCCGCTCAAGCCAATGCAGAGGCCCACGGCTACTCACCCCGACAAGGCCAAGCTAGAGTGGATAAATAATGGATATAACAGTGATGGAGGTACCTCAGCCATCTCCAACAATGGCATCAGCATCCTCCCAAACTACCAGAACTTGGTGGAGGACCAGTTCCGTAAACCGCACGCCTTTGCCATCCCCGGCCAGTCACATCAATCACAAGCCAGGCATGATACCAACTTTGGCCGTCTGACACCTGTTTCCCCGGTTCAGCAACAGGCCCTTTTTGTGACCAATCAAGGCAAGGAGGAAGGCTTCGCGGTTCCTGCCCCTCTGGATAACAAAATCATCGTCTCATCAGCCGGTGGCACCTTCCGCTGTCGGAGTGTGAGCCCGGCGGTACGGCAGCGGAATCTGAGTGGGAACACGGTCCACACCAGCATGTCTGGCTCCCTGCTCCCCCAGTTCAATTCACCTGTGACCCCTGAGGTGCTCAACATTTTTGCTAACAGCTGCCCAAACATGGACAGTAGTAACATGGCCCAGAGGAGCCAGTCGGTCCCACTTAATGTGATGATGCAGACTGAGATGCTGCCAGTGCAGACCACTAACAACAGCACGAAGATCACAAGCGTGCTGCTGAGCAAGATGGATCCTGATGGCGATGATGCTGTCCGGGGTTTGGGTGTCAACAACATGCCTTCCAACTATACAGCCCGTATGAACCTCACCCAGATCCTGGAGACCACCAGCACTCTCCAAGGTGGCGCTGGCCATCAGAGCCTCCTCAACACGAATGCCAACCACAATCCCAGCCAGTTCCAGAAGCCTAGTTACCTCATGAAGAACGCCAGGAACGAACAGATGAGCTTATATTCCAGAGGTAGCCAGGCACAAGTGAGTGCTGAAGAGCAGCAACCAGAACTGCAACAGGGGCAGCTTCTGCAAAATGAGCAAACCCAGCTAGAGGCCACATCTGAAAGCCAGCAGCCTCTGGATTTTGACAGCACTGTCACGGACCTTCTAGGGGATGATGGATTGAACCCTGGTTCCCAGCTGACGAGGCAGATGGTCTCTGAACTCACTTCGGTGGCATCTGATTTCTCTAGTGATATCAGATTGACCTCTGAACTCTCCAGTAGCATCAATGACCTGGACACTAATTTACTTTTTGACCCCAGTCAGCAGCAGGGACAGTATGAAGATTCTACACTGGAGGAACTGAAAAACGATCCCCTTTTTCAGCAGATCTGCACTGAGAACTCTGTTAACTTTGATTGGCTGGAGAGTAAAGACCAACACACAGTGGAAATGTTGGGTTGATGCTTGGTTTATTTTATTTTTAGGTCTTTTGTTGTTTTTCCTGTTCTTTCGGAACAGTTATAGAGCACACTGCAACAGCAATCTGCACACCAGTGAGACATGGCAGCCAGATCTCGGATTGTTCTGATCAGTGATTGACTTTACTGTCCTGGAGATATGTTGCAGGAGTTTCCCGCTCCTGTTTCACTTGCTTATTTCTTTCTATTCTTTCCACCTCGGAAGGAATCGTATGTCTCTGCAGTATTTTAAACGAATCTTCAAGCTGGTCAGACTGTTACTCAGACGTCTGAGGTATCGGTGAGTTTCAGAAGCATCAGACAGAACTAGTGGCTCTACTTAAACCGAAACCTCATATAGGGGAAACGGAATCAGTTTTTACATGTGTTAAAGCCATAGCTTCTCTCGTTGCGTCAGTCTCGGTTGAAAGGCCGCCAGGAAGACACTCCTTCGCTAGAGCTCTTGCATCCGTGCAGAAGAGAGAAAAAAGCTTGGTGCTCAAAGGGAGGGGCATATCAAAATACGTGACAATATTGTGTGGTGGCTTAGTCTTATAGGTAGTTTGCTGTAACATTACTGTGTTTTCAAAATTGAAGAGCTTATTTCCCCATTTCCCCAACATCTGGGAATCTGCTGTGAGGCCCTGTGGGTGATAGATGCCTTCTGTGGAGCCATGACTGCAGACGCTGCAGACCTAAAGGTCGAGGGTCACAAGCGGTGTTGGATTTGCAAGCCGAAACCTCCACAAGTCTCAGTGACAGGCGGGGGCTAGAGGGCAGAAAAAAAACTGCAATGAGATGCAGGCTGCTTGTTTTATGTGTGTTAACTGAAGGGTTAACTAGGGAAGGAATTTCTGTGACTTCACATCAGTGTACCTGGCGTGAGGGATACAGTTTAGTTGTTTTTTTTATATAATAAAAATGCAAATGCTATACATACTGTTTGGGGAATCAAAGTGTCTTCAGGAGCCCAGCTTGTAAACAAGTGGTTGGGCTGTTGTATGGTAGAAAAAATATATAAAATGTTGCCCACCTGGCACCAGAGAAGCTTTATGGTGGCTAAAGCACATGCTGTCTATGATGGAGGTAATTGGGGGATAAGCAATGTAAACTGTCCTCTCCTTCTGTGGTGGACAGTTGGTTTCTTGATGACTTTGTATCTATGCAGGTCTGTGACAGATGAAAGCCCCTCTAATTCCTGTCAGATGGTGGCTTTATGGGTCTTGAATGTTTATGTACAACGTTTTACCATATGATCCATTGGTCTAAGTTATTACAGAATGGTCTGTAAGAATTAAATTCCAGACATATGTAGGGATTATTGCAAAATTATAAAGGTTGCAAAAAGGTTTAAGGTACTTAGGAATGTTTTCCGGGTCTCCATGGGTGTGAAAGGCAATAGAATTTAGGTAAATCAGTTGGTGTTACATAAACATTTCATGTTCGGGGGGCAGTTGGCTGAAATTCAGAGCAAACAGACAATCCACTGTTTTTATGATCCACCAATCAGCTCATTTCGAGGAGCTTGTTTTTCCCTTTTTTTCCCCTTTTTATTCCCTGCATTCAAAAAAAAAAAACAACAACCTAATGATACAAAAGTGAAACATTTGGGATGAGAGCAGCATCGGCCGCAGCACTGCCCAGGCGACCCTCAGCTTCTTTAGCCCGTAGTCAGTCTTGCGATTGGTTGCACAGTTGCTTGTCTCATGCATGGGTGACACCGTGTAGAGCAGGCGGTCTTGGTGTAAAGAGCAGAAGCATACATTTTGAGATTTCAGTTATTTTGGCCAAAGCGGGGGGAGGGGGATCTGGGAAATGGGACTAGGTGCTCTGAGTCCTGCGGTCGCATGGGGTCGGCAGTGGACAGATGCTGCCTTAATGGCATTTAATGAGAATCAGCCTTATGTTGTTACCAAAGAAAAGCTGTTCAGATCAGCATGAGAAAATGAAATTTTTTTACTTACATTGGCCCTCCCACCCAAAATGCATGTTTTAAGGTTTGCAGGTTTCTAAACCTTTGAAAGGCGGCGGTCATGGTGGAGACTTCACTGTGTCACAGGAAGGGGAGGCCAGTCGGTTTGACTTTGTGGGTCTGAGATGGTTAAGCATGACAGCTCCTCTGTAGCACTGGGAACCAGGATTTTATTGGCAAGCTGACAAGCCCACACTACTCGCATGGTTTATGAAAACGTAGCAAGATAGACGTTGCGCAGATTTTGCCGACTGTTGCTTTAAATCGTGTTATTCCTCGTTGAAGCTCTCTTTGTAAATATCACTGGTAAGAAAATCCAGTCTTGCGAGACACTGCAGCGTTATGAAGACGTCTGCATTCAGAATCATCTGTGCACCTTCCAAAAATATTACTCTGCCGAATGAGCTGTGTGACTCGCTCTTGGCTTTTTTGTACCTTTACTTGGAAATGCCCCCCCCCCCTAAAATCCTTTAAAAATATGTCTTCTGCCCCAATATCAGGGCTGTGCTCTGGACTGAAGACAATAGCCTGACAACTGTGTAAAGAAGCAGCTTTAGGTCAGATTAGGCTGCACCTCTTTCTGTGCTGGAGTGTGGCAGCAGACACTGGAAAGTCACTTCAGATCTAATTGAGCTTTGCGAGGTTCACACTATTGCACTAAACTTTTTAATGAACCAGGGCATAATTTTTTAGGACAAATGCAACAACTGAAGCCCGCAGAAAGAGTATTTTTTATAACAAGCTTAAAAATTTTTAAAATGACGTTTATATATCTTGTGTAGCAATGTGCTTTAATCTCAGTGAGATAAGTCCTTCACTCGTTCTCATACATGAGAATATAAACTCGATTTAAAGTTTTTAAAAATAAGGTATTTCACATTTCCTTAACCATGTGATAAATAATTATTGATGTGCATGTATGTCCGTTCTCTTGTACAGAATATTCTTTGTAACCACTTTTTTTTTCCCTGTAATCAGTGGTTCTGTCAACCACAAAGGTATAGCTCACTCAAAAAAATCTGTTCTTTGATGCTTACTAATATCAGTTCTTGTTCTGTTGATCCCTATTTGCTCTTTAGTGTTTTAATGAAAAGGATGTTTTTATGGCAAAGTTCAAGGTATTTTTTTTCTGGAGAAACCATAAATGAGCACTGATGTCTGGACTATGAAGAAAATACTCTGTTTGTGCTACTCCTGTGCTGTAGGACTCTGACCCGCTAGTACCTCCTCGGCCCTTCCGTTTCATGTAGAACTTCACACCATGTTGTCAGTGTTGTCTGGAATACAGCAGACTGTAGTCTGGTGATTTTTTTCAATGGCATTTCAGCAATGTTTCTCTTTGATTTATTTTTTTTTTTAATTGCAAGTGCTCACAGATGTTGAGATTTTTAAAAGTGGTTTTAAAAACCAATAAATTTTTTAAAATAAGATGGTTGTCCCTGTCGTGCCTGATCCAACCCCCAGCGTGTTTCTGGTTGTCATCTAGCAGAGGTGCATGTGTCAGCTGCTGATATAATGAAGGACACTTTGGAGCTTTCTCATCTAGCACCTGGTCCATTTCTTGATTTTGTTTCATGGTTTCCATAGTAACACCCTGTACCCCGACAAATTCATTATTTTTGTTGTTAATTGTGAAATGGGTATCATGACTGCACACCTCGCAACTCGCAGCCTTGAAGATGGACCTTTGACCCCCTGCACACACACACACACACACACACAATGTAGGGTAAACATATCCTTATGGGGACCGCTCATTCATTTCAATTAAAGAAATGCTAATGGTAACTATGACAACCTTAACCCCTACCCTGCCCTAACCATAACCATAAGTAACCTAATGAAATACAAGAGTTTTTGC
>JAABNY020000019.1:14334485-14356354 GCA_015164015.2 Brevimyrus niger
GGGGGTGGGGGGGGGGGGGGGGGGGGGGGGGGGGGGGGGGGGGGGGGGGGGGGGGGGGGGGGGGGGGGGGGGGGGCACTCCAGTGTTAAGCTGGGGGAGTGTGAGGGTGGCCGGGGTTAATTGGCTGCTGATGCCGGGTGTCTTTTTAGGGACTGTAGACATGGGCAGCGACTCCCTGGCCTGCTCATCATGCAGCTCTGCTCACCGCCGTGGAGAGCGCCACCGTGTGGTGGGGGGAGGCATGTGGGGGCCAGTGATCATATGATCAGACCCAGAGACCTCATGCTGTGAACGTTTCTGGTTTATTTACTTTACATGTCCCCTTAAAACGGAGAAAAGTCTGACAGCCGCACAGTGCATGTTGTCTATTCTGAATTTAATTTTGAATTTCTGCTTTAGTACTTAAATCTTGCTGATATTTATTCTATATTCTTTGCGCCGTTTTGTCTCATCGTGGGTCCTTTACCTTTTTTTTAATTTTTTTTTTTTTGGATGAAATGCTGCTAATAATAATTCCTAAAAATAATAACGATGATTCAGCGTTTATAGACGCAGTAATAATGAGGCGCCGGAGCCTGCGGCCTGCTGCCAGGCGCGTCTCTCTGAAGCGTGTCGGGGACGCTGCCCTTGCACACCAATCTCCCACCCTCTCCCCCGTCTCCAGGTTCATCCGCAGAAGCACCGGCTGCTCGTGCAGGTGTTCGACGAGAACCGCTTGGTAAGACGCAGCGTGTGTTTCCGACGTCTTCCCCTCCCCCTCCTCCCCGTGACCACAAGATTGCACATGAAGGGAGGCGACGTGCACGTAAACGCAAACAGAAGCAAAATGACGTGCGGGTCTCTCGCCGGGCGTGGACCAGATTTAAGCCTGTCTCAGCTTAGTGTCGCAGCTTTGGAAAAGAAGCTGCAGGGGGAGAGGTCTGTGCAAATCTGCAACCTCTGTTCACAATGATGCTAAAAATGTGCATGTTTTTAAGGTGGCAGCGACTCTTCTAGGCTTTCATAAATATTTTTAGATTAGTATAAAGGTGGCTTGCAGATGAACACCAAAATGCACCTTCGGTATTAATAGATGTTTGAGTTACCGGAGGGCCAGACCTCGTGATGTCAGCAGCGGCGCCGGACCAGTGCAGAGCCCAGTGCAGGAGATGCTGGGCGCCGGATGTGTGCATGTGCGCGTCTGAGGCGTCGCCTGATTCCGACTCTCTCCGGATTCTGTGTCACGGGTGCGGTGGTCTTGCACTGACTTGTCTGCCGTGGACCCCCACCTGTGCGAGGAGCTGGCGTCCCACTGTGTTTTGGGGGGGGGCTCATGTGGCATGTTGGTCACACCCTCCTGCTGAGTCATCTTCAGCTGGCGCCCTTTTTAGGGGTTGGGGGCGGGGGGCAGGGCTGGTAACTCCCGGGTGTGTTGGGGGAGTGTTGTGTCACTTTTTGCGTGTGCAGAGGCGGGTGCTATGAAGGCCCCCTCCGCGTCCCCCCGACCTGGGCTCCCGTTCGCTGGCTCCCTGTCCGCGTCCCGCTGGTGGTCCCCCAGCCGTAGGAGTTATTTGGAAACCTGATCCTGCTGCGGAAGGCTGAGTTATACCCGACCTCATTCCCCCTGATTTCCTGTAATCCTACCCCAGTGGGGAGGAATCTTCGTGGCTCAGCAGTGGTGGGGAGCCTTCAGACCCTCGAGCCATTCAGCCGGAGAGCAGCGCTGTCATCGAGGCTGGCGTGCGGCGGGACCGGCCCGCAGCGCCGCACTTCTTCCACGGGGCCCACGTCGCCGTGCCCGGCTGCTAGCTGCATGGAAACCGGAGGTGATGGCGCCGAGGCTGGCAGATAGGGGGCGCCGCGGGCCTCTGAGAGAGGATTTTCCTGGGATCTCTGCAGCCCCTCTTTCCTCTTTTACTCCTGTGCATTTTGTTGGCTCGTTTTATCACCTGCACACCCTGCAGGTCTGACTGCCCCCAGCGCCGTTGCAGGGTCTCCTCGGGGCGACTTTGATGTCCCTGCAGGATTTGGGCCTGTCCGTCTCCCCCTCCTCTTGGGCTTTCTTTTTCTTTTACTCTCTGGTCCTGCTCCGTGCTGCAGCCTTGACATCGGGGCTTCCGAGGAGCATGGCTCAGCGACTGCGCTTCCACTTCGCCACCAGGAGGAGCAACACGGACCCTCTGTCCGAGACGTGTGGCCTGCGGGGGTCGGAGTTCGGCCACCCTGACACCTGCTCCCGGCCTGGGGGGGGAGGTGCCCCGCTGAGCTCCCCCCCAGGATGGCAGCGCTCCGCCCTGTTCATCCCTACGGTCGGCTGCGGCGGCAAGAAGAGCACGCTGCAGATCTCGCTGCGGCCACACGGCCCAACCGGAGCGGCCCAGGGCCCAGCGAGCGGCACCGGCGCTGAGCAAGCGGACCAGGACCCAGCCGGCGATGCTGGCTATTGCAGCAGCGGCAGCATCTCGGAGGCGGAGCCGTGTGGCAGGCGACCGGGCCGCGGCTCGACCCACCAGCCGCTGCGCCGCTGCACCTCCCTCGTCATCTTCCCCTGCAGCCCGTGCACCACCCCTCCCACCTCCTCCCTCGGCTCTGGCCTCCAGGCCCGGCCGTGCTCCGATAGACGCGGGGCCACCGATCCAGACGTGGACCATAATCTCAATCGGGCGGATTGGTGCTCTGGCATCACACTGCATTTTGCTCCCAATGGGAATGCCTGTCTGGAGCCCCCTCAGAGCGCCCCCGAGGCTGACCCGGAGCCCCGTCTCCAACATGTAACTCTGCTCCGCAGCACGTCTCTGTGCCTCCCCCCGCATGGGCCTGCTGAGGATCCCCAGGCCAGCCGCCGGGCCGGGGAAGCCGCTGGTCAGACGGGGGCCCCGCACTGCCCCCCTGCCCTGCAGAGGAGTGTGTCGCTGGAAATACCGCTCTCTCGGCCTGCGGGCTGTGCTACCAGGAGAAACCCACCTCTTGTCCACATCCATGTGTCCCCCGGACCAGAGCGCCGGGCCCCCAACTTCCTTAGGACAGAGCACACCAGCTACAAAAACAATCGTGAAAAGAGTTGCACGGGAGCAAACTGCAGGGTAAGCCGGGTTTCCCCGCCCGCGAGCGCATTGATGACTGCAGCAGAATCTTCCTCCTTCCTGAATGCTCCGTCTCGGAGAGCCAGGCCTCCTAGATGCTGTGCAGACAGAGCTGCTAATCGCATAACCAGCCGATCCTCGCATATTGTGATAATCTGTCTCTCCTCGTTATACAGACGTTGCACCTGGGAGCGTGACGAATTTTAAAAAATTGTGAAAAGCGATTTATCTGACACGGAGGATACATGCAGTTCGGCTATTTTGAGCCCCTCCCAGATTAGAATCCGATGCCCCCTCCCCCCACCATCTTCACGTTTGCGATCAGCCGGTGGCACAAGTTTTCAGCTTTCCCTTCGATTATCGCATTATCGCTTTATCGTTTCTAATCTTACATTGGGGTCTTTAAATAAAAGTCTGAGGAACTTGGTTCTCTATAATGTTTATCATATAATCTGTCATATTAGGCCGTAATGTTGTTCGATATTCTGCTAACAAATTTGCATTGTGATACCAAAACTTTTACATGGACCGATTATGATGGCAGAACAGCAAAAGACAGGCGCTGATGTCAGTTTGCAGTTATTCATGTTTTGTTTAAATTAGAGGATGTAAATAATCGTGCACAAAGCTATTTAATTTGATTTATGATTATTCAGGAAATGATTTGATGCATCAGAAATCTTTAATTTTGCTAAATTGATTATTCTATTATTTTTCATTTTAATTAAAGTGTTTTGTGGTGCAGATTAGCGGGATGATGTTACAGCATTTATTTTGTGGAAAAAAAAACTAGAGAATTTGGAATATCGATAAAACTTAAATATTAAAGATTTTACTGTTGCTGATACCTTGATTTTTTCACAAATACTGGCTGATGTGTTACCCAATATCCCGTACATCTCTAGGGCTAATGCAAATATTAGGCTTTAGCACATTGCAGATGAGGTTTAGTAACAGCTGAGGCTAAATTAGAATTGAATCTATGCATATTTCATTCTTTATGACAGGGTCCTGCTGCCAGGTTAATTCATAAATAGGCTGGTTTATTCCAAAGCAGTATAACATTTTGAAATGGGAATGTTTTACAATATGGGTTTAGTATCAAGTTGGGATTGAGGCTGCGGCACCAAAGCTGGAACTGATGTCGAAGTCAATATTCAGCTCTATTAGAACGGTAGTATATGTGTGATGAGCCTTAAGTGTAATGATTCAGGGTCCTTATTGTCTGCATTGTCTGCAGGTGCATTGATGGTTTGCTTATTCAAGTAGAGTCTGTTACAAAAAAGGCCGGAGACGCTGCAAACAGTGCGGATACAGAGTGTGTCTCCCCTCAAGCCGCCTCACAGCCGCTCTCGTCTCTGCCTGTTTGCGTGTCATGCTTCTGTTTCTTGCTATAATAGTACAGGTGGAATGGTGGGTTCGTAAAGGGTCCCAGGACGTGGTGGCGCCGGGGGGGGGAGCTGCGTGGATCTGGGGGAGGCGGCTAAATGGCCACTCGGTCTCCTTTGTGCACTCCGCTCTTCAGCCAGTTTTAACCAGTTTGTCATTATTATTCTTCTTCTTATTATTGTTATTATTATTACAATATTTTTTGAGGCATGGGGTTGCAGCTGACCGCCTCGTTTACCCGCGTCCAAGCTGACGTGGCGAAATGACTTTCGAGAGCAAAGGTGCCACCCTTGCGGCGTAATTAAAGGAATAGCAGCTCATTATTATTGTTATTCTTAACACTTGCAGTTTCAATATTTACCCTGAGATAATTATAGGCTGGGTGGGGCCCAGGCTAGCTTCTATAAAAAACACAGAGATAGCCCCCGACTCCAGAGTGTCTGTACCTCTGCTGGGACTCTCAGGACCACGCTTTTAAATTTAACGCGGTGGTATGAGAGGGGCGTAGGTCATGCCGGCCATCTGACTGCAGGGGGCGCTGCAGGTGTGGGCGGCACGCCGGCTCTCCGAGCCCCGCCTCTCTTCCCCTAGTGCTGTTTGTGAGGCGTGCGAAGGTCCCGTTCTGCGAGCGTGCTGAGTCAGTGTAATGGTGCTGCGCTGTCTGGGTACCGTGACTCTGCAATCCGTAAGGCGTAGCGGAGGATTATGCTGCACGGCTGGCCATGTGCCACGTCCCTCAGCAAATGTTCATAGGCTTTCCCTGCGCTTTGGGGCCTTCTGTTGGATTTAGATGTTCAGTGCACCGCCTGAATGTTACATTTCAGAAAAAAGAGCTCCTACTGCACTAACTAACGAAACAGACAGTCAGTCCAGTGGAGGCCAGCCTGTACATTTACACTGATCAGCTGGAGCACTTAAAAACAGACAGTTAATGTGAGATTAGCATGATTTGTTTGTTATAAAGGATCATGGTCGAAAACTTGTCATAAAGCATATAAAAATTAAAAATGTAAAGCAGACATTTCTTCCTGCCACCAAAGGCAAACAACATAGTAATGTTCAGTGTTTGCATTTGTCCTTATTTTAATTCAAGAAGGATACCTAATCACGATTTTTATTAGAGCGGAGCTGTGATTGTGGGTAAGGTCTCTGGTTGCATCAGGCAGGAATTTGAGAGCGTTGCCCAGACTAAGCAGCGGCTTGAAGGTCCAGGTCCGTTTGGACCGAGCCACGTCCAGCGTGTCCTGCGTAGGCGTCCGCCTGCTGGAATCAGCTGGTTTCCCGTCTCTTTCTGGCTTGATGGCCGTAACGCTCGGGTGCCGACCGATAGAGGGAGGTGGGAACAGATGTGGGGGCCAAAACGGTTACAGGCGTTCACATTTTCCATCCCTGCTTTGCCGATCGTGATCAGTTAAGAGGCTCCGTCCAGGAGTCTGGATACAAACAAAATAGCTTTGTTTGTTTGCTGCTCGGACAGCAAATGATGTCACAGACGTAGGAAGTCTGTTCCCCGTCCTGCCCTCATCTTCCCCCTCAGAAATGTGCCCCCCTGAAAAGCCCATTGGCTCCTGACCTTCTGCACTTGGAGTCCTACGCCCAAATTAATTGCAGGAGAATTTCTTCATCATGTTTCAGTGTTTGTTTTTTCCGACGGCGTAGTTTAGCATAAAAGGCAAGAGCAGGTAGCAAGTCTGCTCACTGATACTGGGCTTCTGGAGTCAGGGGGTCTGTGTCAGTCAGTGATGCGAATAGAGAGACCTTTAGCATGCATGTCTGGGGCTTTCACCCAGCTTATGCCAGCACGAGGGCAGCCACTGGCAGCCCCCTCTGCCGTATTTGTGCCCTCCGGCCTGCTTTTGCAGTTCACGGCCGGTTCATCCCCTCCTTGTCCACGTGTTATGCCCCACCCTAAGCCTTGGCAGCCCCCATGCTGCCATCCCCAGTAGGGCATGATCGGATGACACGGCCGGGACAACGTCTTGGATGGATGCCTTTTGGTGGTGACTGGCATGGGATTGGGCGATACAGATATCCCGCCCCCCGGTCTCTGTGAGGCTCCTCTGTGACTTCGACACCAACAAGCCAATCAGAATCGCCGGGTGGTTTGGGCAGTCTGCACGATGGGGCCATCTGTATCTGCGGAGGTGTTTGTGCTGCCTGTACGTAGGGCAGGGAGACTGGGTGGGGGTGGGGGGCCGAGTTATATAAATCTTTTGCACTCGGTGCATAGTGTAATTGCAGTTATTTTTGTTGTTATTATTTTTTTGTGCACCCCAGAAGGAGACGACGACTGAACGAGTCAGGCCTAGTCTGTACCTCGCTTCCCTAACCATCAAGCCACTGCTTCCCAACCCCACAAATTTACACAGCAACCCCACCCCCCCCCCCCCAAATTTACTGCCTCTCAGATGTCTCCCTTTCTGCTTTGCTTTCCAGACTCGAGATGACTTCCTTGGACAGGTGGACATACCTTTACATCAGGTCCCAGTGAGTCATGAGTTCCGGAATTCTTAATGCGTCTCTGCCGTTGGCTCCCGGCCAGCGTGTCGGTAGAGTGCGTCATCTCTCCGGCTGCCATGGTGACATTTATCACCGTGTGTCACTTACTAAATGAAGCCGATTTTCCTTTAAGGCATAGCGTTTAAGCGTGCTGAGTGATTCCCCGCAGAGAGTTGTTGATTGTGCCGTGAAAATGTTTCCCGTTCATCACAATGTAATTACAGCGGCTCACTAAAATGCTTGTCATTATGGACCGTGTTTGTGCAGAGTAAATCATTACAGGAATCACTTAGCGAAAGAGTATTTCTGCCTGATGTCACGATTTTCTTCCAGACAGAAAATCCTAATGGTGAAAGGCTGTACCAGTATAAGGATTTTCTCCTTCACCCGAGGAGGTTTGCTCTGCCTCATTAGTCCTGGAGCCTCTGTGTTCTCGCCTTTCCGTGTGGGTGTGCGTGCGGCATGAGTGTGTCTCTGGGACCTCTGGTTCACCCGTAACATGAGAGCATGCGGGAGCCTGTTTTGTTCTGTGCTGTCATTTGAAATGCACCAGCATGATAAATCTCTTTGCATGTTTATAGCCAGAGTGTTCAGGTTATAAATGGAAAACGGTTTGTTGTAGTTGTGTTTGTGTGGCTCCAAATATAAGATGTATGTTTACAAACATGCATGCAGCCGTGCTACTAGTATGTTCAAGGCGATAGGCAAGGACGCCGGCGTACGTGTAATGCTGGCTGCGCGTTCAGTGTGTGTTCAGTTTCACTGATGTTACGTATGATCCTGATTGTACGCTTTGCTGTTTTTCTCTTGTTGACAGTCACAAATCCCGGGTGAAGGGTTTTCTGCGCCTGAAGATGACGTACCTGCCACGCGGCTCGGCCGAGGACGACGAATCGGGGAACACAGAGGAGCCTGACGTAGGTCTTTAGGGGCCTTTTCTCACTTCCGGTGACAAACGTTTATCGTTTCAGGTGGGCAGGGATATTTTTGGTTTGTTGTGTTTGGTTCACTTTTTTTGTTATTTTTGTAGCAAACCTCATTTTGTGTTTTGGCGGTATTACTAATAAAGCAGAGAATCATTCTGATTACAGAGCACGGATGAAGACCCTCATAAATGCAGGCTCCCTGTGTTCTGGCAGATCCAGCGGTTGAACCTTTTTCAGTTTAGTTTTGGAGGTGGGGATTTACTCGGTACTGAGATTCCCAGATTTTATACTGCTCAGTGTTTCTGGAGCGCCGTTGGCTTGGCCTTCCTGAGTGAGCTCCCAGTCCCGCATCGCGGCGCACATCACAGCCCTGTACACGGTGCAGTTAGTCTACACTTGCTATGCTGCTGACTACATAACCTATAAATATGGGTGTGTGCTCATACACACACACACACACACACACACACACACACACACAATGTACACACCCACATCCAATGACGTACGTGGGTGTGTATGTCTATATTTTACCATTTGATGTTGTATATATCTCTTACCATAAGTGCTGTATAATGAAACCTTTATGCGACATTCATAGTCACCCTGATATGTGGCGAATTCACACCATGCTGATTATTCCATGCTGTTTCGCAATGAAAATGCAAAACACTGACCTCTTCAGGACGAAATGGGAATTCCTGGAAGTCGCTGTGGGCTCTCGTGCTGGGCGGTGCGCCGATTGCCAAGGCTTGGCCCACCGCCTGTACCAAGACCATAACAGTTATGCTGCTATTATTTAACTTGTGTTTTATATGAAGGAGCTTATCAGCGCAGAGTGTTAAAATATACAGATTTAAGCGTTTGCATCGGCAGAATAAAGGCGAAAGCGGAACGTGACAGAGAAACGTGCGGCTGCCGTCCTCATCACTGCTATACGTGGCTGTTCATTTGAGCAGCGAT
Source organism: Brevimyrus niger (assembly GCA_015164015.2). Lineage (NCBI taxonomy): Eukaryota > Metazoa > Chordata > Actinopteri > Osteoglossiformes > Mormyridae > Brevimyrus > Brevimyrus niger. The sequence continues at coordinate 14,343,325 of JAABNY020000019.1, forward strand.
CTGTGTGTCCTTTGTGAGGGAAACGGTGTCCTCTGGAGAAGCCCCAGGCTCCGCCACACTGTTATATTCAGGAGAAAAACATTAACAAGATAGGTGTTAAAGGAATGGATGTCGTCTTTTGCGCGGAACCGAATGCTTCGGCGTTATCGGCACTCCTGTGGTTGTTTGCAGCCTGGCTGGGATTTCCTGGAGGGCCAGGACATGGCTGGGCCTCAGCCTCTGCAGCCTGCGCTGCCCCCTGGCTGGGAGGAGCGGCAGGACAACCTTGGCAGGACATACTATGTCAACCACGAGAGCAGGACGACTCAGTGGCACAGACCTTCAGCCCAGTAAGTCTCAACACCCCCCCCCCCCCCCAGCCTATGTCACCCCGTCCCACGCACACATCGAGAGACGTGCCGCACGTGTCATGGACGGCTCCATGGCCGCCAAGTGTCGTCTCTCTCCTTTTAAATCCTGTTGCTGTTTTTGAGGAGTGATATAGCGCCATATGGGGCGTCTCTTTAAAGCCACAGCATGTCATGATAGTTGACACCGCAGTTGCGGTCGGCGTGGGGGCGGTCAGCGAGCGTGAGGGACTGTCCCTCGTGTCGTCGTATAATGTGGGTACGGGGACTGGGCCTGAGGTCTTGATCACGGGGCTGATTAATTGGCGCCGCCCGCGGTGCCCTGCTTTTCCGCCAGGGACGGGCACGAGGAGGAGGAGCGGCGGCAGACGGGCCACATGGTGGCACAGCACGCCTTCGCGGCTCGCCGGCAGATATCCGATCACGAGGAGGGCCACCAGGTTAGAGCGCCGGCCGACTGGGACGCTGGCGCCACCCTCTGGCCGAGTTTTCGGCTCATGATTTTGAGGGAATGACGTACATTTTCATGAGGAAGCTGATGTGTTCCAGAAGTCTCCAGGAGGGCTCTTAATGTGCATGTTTAGGAAGTCTTTTTAGGGAAACTGTCCAGTGCCAGCCCCCCCACCCCACCCTCGATTGATTTGTTCTACCCTGTGCCACTTTGCAGGGTGCTTCTCAAGTTAAACATAAAGTTGTATCTTGAATTTACCCCCGTTTACAGCATCTCACAATTAATCCCATAAAGCCTCTCAATCATCTTTTGATTGATCATCCATCGAACTGGTAAACAGCACGGTGTTCATATCTTGAGTCATGAGTATAGTGATGCATGACGCGTGAGGTGAGCTTTATGTGGACCCTGTCCACTCAGTCACAAGTTGCAGCTCTGTCCTACATTTTCACAGCACAACTGGGGCGTCTCTGTGGAGGAGGAGGCCACGGTGTATGGGAAACGCGGACATCGCTCCTCCCTGCCGTCCCCGTCCCTGTACGTGGAGCCCGGCCTGCCAGAACGCAGGCCCTCCCTGCCGGTGAGTCCTTTCCCCCCCGCAGGGTCCGGGGAGCCCCACCCTCTGCAGTGTGTGATGCTGTGTAGCATCAGGGAACCCCTTTCAGAAAGGCATTCAGATTTTAGCAGGGTAGTGCTCTGCTTGATGGTGACACACTGGGAGAAGTGCATCATTAGGCGATTCTCTTGTTGCACGAATATCGTAAATACATACAGCGGTCGTTTGTCCTTATTGAGTATTATATACTGTGCGTAATTATATGCGCCGTACTTATACACGACTGGCTGTGCTGTAGGTTTGTTCACATTAGCATCACCACAAACATGAGAGTAATGCGTTGTGCTATGACGTTGCCATGGCTACGACGTCACTAGGCGTTAGGGATTTTTCAGCTACATTAATCCTATGGGACCACCAGTGTACATGAAGCCTTATGCAGCACGTGGCTGTAATATATACAGATTTATCATTTAAAGAAATTCTAATATTAATTATACATTATACTACAGACCCAGCCCACCATCGCGCGCCAGCTTAAGCCAGTTGTGTGTGAACAACCGCGAATCGGAGAATCCTGTCACCTGCTACTGTCCTGACGAGGGGACAATAATTTATAGTAACACATTTTTATTTAATAAACTACCCACAGGACCAAAAGGAGATTTTGTACCATGAAATTTAAAATACCAAATGATTGATGCTAGACAGCCGACATGGGTGTATGTACATAAAATATCTGAAAATTTAAATGAAAAAGGCTACCGTCTCGTTTAGGCTGTGTCTACCTAGGCTTACCACCATAACCCAAGCATCCTAAGTGTTCTACTGTACTATTTTGTGTTTTGACAGTTTTTTTTCCAGTGTTGGTATTCAGGTGTTTTGAATCCTTAGAGCCCCCCCGAGCGGGGATGGGGTCTGCAGGATAAAGCTCAGAACAGCTCTAAACTTCAGGTTTTTGAGAGTTAGCGTATCGCCGCATTCCTCTTCTGATTCACGCATGATTTCTCCAGCTTCCTTGCTGGATAGTTTCAGCCATTCTGGTTTGCTGAATTAACTCACAGCAGGTTGCCCCTAGTGGCAGATCCCGCATCCTACGTTAAGCAGCGAGGGTCATTAGGCAAAACACAAATGAGCACATCTTCAAAATTCAAACCATTGAGTATGTAAATATTTTTTCATTTTATGTGAATGACAGAGTTCGACCTCCCAAGCCGACTGCTGATCTGGGCCTAAGCCTTTGCTCCTGGTCATCTCAGACAAGTGAATCCGAACAGGGTCTCGTGATCAGCGTCTCGTGATCAGTGTCCTTCTCAGGCTGGTCTTCTGCTCTTGAATCCCATTGTCCTTGTGAGGGATCTTATTCCTCCAGTTTCTGCCTGCCCCCGTGGGGCTGCCCCCCGGCTGGGAGGAAAAGCAGGACACCTACAGTAAAAAGTCATAATCGTCAAAAAGTGTGGTTTTTGGTGGCCAGTGACAGTCTCCTGTCTAATTTTGGAAGGCAGAGAAGCTTGAACCTGAAAGTGAGTCAGACGCTGGGTTATGCGGCATGACCCACACCCCCCCCCCCAACAGGCAGTCACAGATGTGGATGCAGCCGGGACTCCCCAGGCCTCCCCGGGGTCGCTGTTCCAGCAGCTGTCTCCAGAGGGGGCGCCACCGTGCTCGTCTGAGCCCAGGCCCGCGCTGAGTTTTATGCCCCCAGGCTGGGAGATCCGCACTACCCCGGATGGACGGCCCTTCTTTATCGACCACAACTCCAGGACCACCACCTGGGTGAGGTGCTCGGGGATTAGGGCTCCGTACTGGGCTTCCGCCCGTGTGTTGGCTGCTGATTCTTGTCTCTCTAATAGGAAGATCCCAGGCTGAAAATCCCGGTGCACATGAGGCGGCGACCCATGCTGGACCCCTCTGACCTTGGGCCGCTCCCAGTAAGTAACCCTCTCAAGGCTTGGGGGGGGGGGGGGACAGGCCGTGCTAATCGGCCTCTGTTGTAGTTTGGAGTGACAGTAGTCCTCTGGTGGCTGAACATGATAATATAGGGTCACTGTCACCATGCGTGTGATGTAAGCTCATGGCAAACATTCACTAATAAACCGGAGAATAAGAAGCTGCTGAGTTCTTCTGAATGGTGTGAGGCTCAGTCGGTTAGGGTACTGTTCCTGTAATCAGAAGGTTGTAAGTTCACATCCCAGACTCGGCAGAGAGATTGGGCCCTTGAGCTAGGGCCCTACTCCAGAGACCGACTGACCCTTCTTTCACTAAAATTGAATATAAAGGCATCTGCCGGAATAACATTATTAGAGAAGGATCGATTGGCCTTCAGTCGGTATCCGCTCATTCTCATGAAAAATTAGTAATTAGCCATTGGCAGATATTTGTTTTGTCGTGCAGATATTGAACAGCGATTAACGTGATGCAGTTCCCAAGAACATGTCTTTTGTATGGCAAGATTTTAAAATATCCGATATGGATAAGAAGCCAGCTTGCCTCGAGCGGGGATTAGCGCAAAACCGTTTGCTATGATTACATGGATGAGGCACTTAAAGGAGTTTGGTGAATACGAGAAGCTAATGGAGTTAGCATAGACGGCTAGAACGAATGCAACAACCGGTCATCATGTAGTGCAAGTTACAGCAGCAACAGCGCAAAAGCGAAAGGAATCGCAGCCAGCATGAGCTGCACAGCCCGTGGCTGATCATTCTGCACAGTGTTTTAATAGGCATGCTGTAGCTTTTTCAGTTCAGATGTCATTTTAAGATTATAATTTGATATTTCTGGCTTCGTTCAATGTAAAATTAGCTTAGGAGTGTGGCTTCAGCCTTCTGTGTCATTTGAGTGGTTGCAATAGTCACTTTATTTTACAGGTTTTGTTTGAGATGCATATCAATTTAAATTTATTAATTGCAACATGTTTAGTCTGGTTTGTTTAAAAAGGGCTGGCTGGTCAAATAAGCTGAATCAATGATCAGATCACAGACAAGATCACAGAATTTTTTTTCATCAATCTTTATAGCTTTGCTCCTCTCCCATGTCCCCAGAAGTCGTTATGAGTATCAGCTGACCTCGGCAGCAGAAAATCGGCAGCCTGTATCTGTCCATCTAAAAATGTTATGCATTGTAAAGCAGCCTTGACTAGGATTTCACATCCTGGAATTACAGCAAAAAAATGACAGTTTATAAGTAATAATTGCCTGCAATGGACCCAAAGCATGGAAATTCATTGGTTAGCCCAGATGCTGGGGGGGTGGGGGGTTGTGAATTCAGCAGAGGAGTCTAGGCTGATCCTCCTGCCTCTGTTGCAGGCTGGGTGGGAAGAGAGGCTCCACAGTGACGGCAGGATCTTCTACATAGACCACAGTGCGTAGGCCGACCTCACTGCCGCCACCCTGTGGTCTTTCTGTGTACATTTACAAAGTAATTTAATTGCTGCCCTTTGCAGACACCAAGACCACGCAGTGGGAGGACCCTCGATTGCAGGATGCAGCCATAACAGGACCGGTAAATGGGCAGTTCATGTCAAGCAGCAAAAACGGACAGCTGATGTCTGTGTGCTTGAGGTTCAGAGCCGTGTGTGACATTGTGGGCTTAGCTTGGCTTGAATAGGGAAATCAGACGTGTGTTGGACGGGAGCGATCTTTCCGTCGTAAAATCATGTGGATTTTAGTATGTTTTTCAGTATTAAATGTCAAATCCATACAAGCCAGAGATTTGCACTGGCAGTGGGCTTGTGGTCTGCCTCCAGCCTACTGGATTAAGGTGCTGTTCCCAGGCTTGTATAAACACTGAGTCAGAGTTTGTCTCCACCACAGGCCGTGCCTTATTCCAGAGACTACAAGCAGAAATATGAGTACTTCTGCAGGAAGCTGAAGAAGCCGGTAAGAGCCCCCCTCCCCCCTTTCTGAAGCAGACAGTCTGGGTGTCCAGTGAAGCCCACCTGCACCCGCATTTACATCCACGTAGCTGCACAGGGCACCGCCGCCTGGGGTGGGGGTCCCCTCTGACTCGGCCCCTCCCTCGCCTTCTCCTGCAGTCCGACATCCCGAACCGCTTTGAGATGAAGCTGCAGCGAGCCCATCTGCTGGAGGACTCCTACAGACGCATCATGTCGGTGAAACGACCAGAAACCCTGAAGGCCCGGCTCTGGATCGACTTTGAGGGCGAGAAGGGCCTGGACTACGGCGGCGTGGCCCGAGAGTGGTTCTTCCTCATCTCCAAGGAGATGTTCAACCCCTACTATGGGCTGTTCGAATACTCGGCCACGTGAGTTCGCTCCTCCTCTCTATTTCGGGGGACGGGCCCTGGGTTTGGGAGGTTGGGCCTGCGTGCCTGATCCCACTCCGCTGTGTCGCAGGGATAATTACACACTGCAGATCAACCCAAACTCGGGCCTGTGCAATGAGGATCACCTCTCCTACTTCATGTTCATCGGAAGGGTGGCGGGCATGGCTGTCTACCACGGCAAGCTGCTGGATGGTGAGCGTCGGCTCCCCTGTGCCAGTCCTGTGCTGCCGTTAACCTCACCACTGTAACTCCACTAAAAGGCACTGCACAAAAGCACAGCACCACTGGATACCATTGTTGCTAATCAGCAAAGCACTCCATGGCTACTAAGTCATAGCCACACTGCTGCTAATTCACACTGTGTGGACATCACCACTGCAATGTCACTAAAAAGCTCTGCACCACTACACTTCAGCACTGCACTGTAAGGAATTGAACGACTGCACACCTACAGTACACCACTGGACCTCTCTACTGTTACTAATCAGTGTTATGCAGAGATGTGGGAGTGATGTGTGGCTCAGTGCGTTACACCTCCGTGCCTGTGATCGGAAGGTTGCCGGTTCGAGCTCCGGCCTTGGCAGAATAGTTGCATCCCTGTCAGGTCCTTCAGCAAGGCCGTCAACTCCTCAGAAGCTCCAGACATGCTGGATAAATGGCCTGACCCTGTGCTCAAACCCTGAGCTTTGCTCTCAGCTGCTTGCACGTGCGTGTGTGTGAGCAAGATGGGATTAATATTTGTGCAAACGGCGAATAAGGCAGCATTCTGACCTGCACGTGTGCCCGTCCCCCCCCCTCAGGCTTCTTCATCCGGCCTTTCTACAAGATGATGCTGCAGAAGCCCATCACCCTGCAGGACATGGAGTCAGTGGTGAGCGAACGCTGCAGACAGCCGCTGATCATGAGCGTGCTCTACCCCCCCAGGGCTTATTATTGCAGAACCTTCCTCAAACATGCGGAAGTGGTCAGCGTGGTGTTCTGCTCTGCTCACAGGACAGCGAATACTTTAACTCCCTGATGTGGATTCTGGAGAACGACCCGGCAGACCTGGATCTGCGCTTCACCATCGATGAGGAGTTCTTTGGACAGGTGGCCATGGATACCATCCCACTCCTTCATGGCACATGTCACTTTGTTTGCTACTTAGGTCACACTTTTAATATGTCATTGCATTCCTGTTTTCTGGAACCAGACTCAACAGCATGAGCTGAAGCCTGGTGGATCAGACATCATGGTCACCAACAGCAACAAGAAGGAATACATACAGTAAGCTCTGGTGCCCTCTGGTGGCAGTGGCCTGAAAGCACAGCTACGATGGAATTAAAATGTTCCCCCACAGTTAAACTGGCCGTAAACTTCAAATGGAATCCGGATAAAACTAAATCAAATACGCTGGCAAGAATAATCTGCCACAGGTTTAAAACAACGCCGCCTTGTTCGTTCTGTGTCACACCCCTGAAACGCATACATGAATGCACATATTAATTTACAGTATTTAAAGTGCAGTGAGGTACAAAGTGTGCCAGTAACTGCATAATTAATCCTGCTGTCCAACCACACAGCATCAGATTTATGTCAGCCAATAGTGGACAGTGGGTGGGATCAGAACAACCAAAAAAGTTCACATCAGGGACACTACACAGGTGGCGTGTCAAAACGGTGATCACAATGGCGATTACACTTTATACAACATCGTATTGCCAAAACGACAGTGATTCCGTCAATTTCATTTGAAGTATCCAGCCAGCTTTAATGTTTTCTAGGTTATAAATTCTTAGTAGTACAATCTCTTTTAATAACTCTTTCAAAACTCTTTAACATATTATTCCTGAGCAAGATATTAACTTCAGTTGTTTAAATGTCTCATCTCATAAATGTGATGTGAAATGCTCTCGTGTTTTAGTAAGGTGTGGCCCTTGATTAGTCACCCAGGAAAGTAAATACCAGATAAATGTATTTCCTAGACTACGTTAGTGTTACGCGGAACCAGAGAATGACTTTGCCGGTGACTTTGACAGCCTCGTCATCCAGTGGAGATTCGTGAACAGAGTGCTGAAACAGATGGACGCTTTCAAGGAGGTACAGAGACAAGGTCGCATCTCCGCGCTCGTCATCCTGCTCCCCAACCATCTGCCTGCCGGGCTCTCATCTAGCCCTTGAAATTCATCCCGTTCTGCTGCGTTTTGCTTAGAACCAGAAACACGGGCGGCGGTACCCAGTACAGGGGGTGGAGTTTGGGCATCATTCCTAACATCTAAATGCTCTCGCCGCTTCAGGGCTTTTATGAGTTGATTCCACGGGACCTCATCAGGATTTTCGACGAGAATGAGCTGGAGGTGAGGATCTGTCCCCTAACCCCCCCCGCGTCTCCCCCGATCGTGGCCTTGTGTGTCCGCTGTGTTTCCAGCTCTGTCGTCTCACCGGATCCCACCCCACAGCTACTGATGTGCGGCCTTGGAGACGTGGACGTCAACGACTGGAGGGAGAACACCAAGTACAAGAATGGATACTGCGCCAGCAGCCCTGTTATCATCTGGTTCTGGAAGGTACCTGCTCTCTGGGGGGGGTGGGGGTGGTGGTGGCGGTGGGCATCTCCTGAGGCTCTTCATGCTTACTGTCTGTGTCTGTTTAGGTCCAGTCAGTTTTTGACAAATAGGTTGATGGGGATTTGCGCTGAGGCAGTGTTAGCGTTCGGCCAGTGTTTCACACCATTGGCTGCATTGGCCGCACGTGCATGTTTGTGTCTGTACAGGCAGTCCGCAGGTTACCAACGAGTTTCCTTCCCTAATTCTCATTAAGTCAAATGTATAGGTATGTTGGAAAAATAACACACAACAACAATAAGAATAATAAACAGTAACAAGTAACTACATACAGAGCTGTACTGTACCTTGAGCCGACAAACCGCTGAAGCTGCACAGTTTTCATGAGAGTTACAAAGTAGTGCCTGCGTACGAACCATTGTATTCAAATCAAATATTTAACATAATAGACTTTACAGCAGTCAGTCAGTCTGTAAGTACGACATGTCCATAAGTTAGATGTTCTTAGCAAGGTGGGGATTGATACTTCACAGGAGCATTACGGGGTGTGGCCCTCACACTCATGGCCTTATACCCTGCTAACTGGGTCATTCCACCAAACTCATTAGCGTAACTGATATGTTACGGTAATGAGTTTTCTCAAAAATTTTAAACTAGTTTGAAGAGAGACTCAAATTGTACAACTTCATTGTCTAAACTGCTGATTTTGCATTTGGAGTAATTGGTTACTTTCATTAGGGCCCTTTTCCATCACAATGTGTACCATACTTTCGGTACAGTGTTTTTGGTACGTTCCCTATTCGGTTGACTTCCAGTCAAGATCCAGTACCAAAATTTCTAGTACCTAAAGGGCCAAACCAACTGAAGTACTTTTTTGGTACTTTGAGGTGGGACTTGAAAAGAAATAATCATTAATAATCATCATCCAGCCCTATAACATACTATATATATTTTTCAAATTCAATACAAAATACCTCACCTTCGATTGCGATGTCATTCGGTGTCGATACCTGTCTTTAATGCCAGTGGAAAACCAAAACTTTAAGTATCGTACTTTTGGTACCTTCTTGAAGTACCAAATGTAAGGTACCTGGTGTGAGGTGGAAAAGCACCGGGTACAGCATTACCATTTATCTCTTGAATAAACAAAAGTATTCAATCAAAGCCAGGTCAAGAGTTATAGAATTTTGTTACAAAACTAACAAAATAAAAAAAATGAGCAAAAAAACACACATTATCTTATTATTATTATATGCAATAAAGTTGAAGGATTTAAAAGCATTTGATCTAGTTTTGTGTTCTCATATAAAAATGGTAATGGGATTTTTGGCTACTTATTTGCCCAAGTCACGTACACTGGGTAGCCTGCAGGTTGTGCTCGGGTAATAAACAAGGGCCCTCCTCTGTCTGCGCAGACAGTGCTGCTGATGGATGCCGAGAAGCGTATCCGCCTGCTGCAGTTTGTGACGGGCACCTCCCGTGTGCCCATGAATGGATTCGCGGAGCTATACGGTGAGATGGCCCCCCGCCCCCATGAGCGGACGGCTGATGGCGGTGATGGCAGCGCTGATGATGTCATTTTCTGACTCACTCAGGGTCTAATGGGCCGCAACTCTTCACCATTGAACAGTGGGGGACACCCGACAAGCTGCCCAGAGCGCACACCTGGTGAGCGAGCGCCCCCACCCCCCTGCCCCCCTACGCCGATTCCATCACATGATGCGTCTCTCTGTCGCCCCGCAGCTTTAACCGGCTGGACCTGCCGCCGTACGAGTCCTTTGAGGACCTGCGAGAGAAACTGCACATCGTCATTGAGAATGCGCAGGGCTTCGATGGCGTCGACTAGAACGAGGCCCCGGTGGAGCTCAGGCCAATGGCCGCGCACATGCATGCCTGCCAATCAAAACCCACCAAGACGGCCGACCTCCTTATTTTTGGTTTCTCAGTCGGTTGCTCCGTTTCCCTTCTGAGCCCACAGTCTGAGAGCTGCATGTTCATTCACGCAGATGCCTTCTGTAAATATCATTGAATGTGTTTTCAAAAAAAAACACACACGCACACTGCCTTATCCATTTTGACTAAGCTCCATATCTCCTGTTCCTGCTGACCATCTACTCAAGTGTACTCCTGTGTATGTATGATGGTGTTGTGTAAATGTTTTTATACATAAGTTTCTTAACATATGGCTCCTAAAAGTAAAGAACTCTTTGCTCCGAGACGAAATGCATGTTTACACATTACTGGTTCCCTCTAGTGATAAATTCACATCTTTTCCTTTAACGTTAATCAATTTTAAGATTTCTAGCCTTTGTTTTTAAAGGAAAGAGGAGTTCTTTTATTACTGAAGTTTATAAGTCTTAAAGTGCCTTTATCTTCAACTGTCTGCAACTTCATATTCAGATTTAATTTTTAATCAAGACTAAGTATTGTGTTTACAAACATTTGAGTATAAGGGTAGGATCTTTTCCCCCTTATTTATTGCATAACAATTGCCATATGTATTAATTGTACTAAAATGTGATAGTCAATATTGTATTCTGTTACACTTGAAAGAACCTGAAATGAATTAGAAATTAAATATTAAAATGTGTATTTTATATATGCATCAGTATATTTGATACATGCAATTTTGACTGTTGAAGAACGTAAATTATTTAGTAAATCTTCTATAATTATTTGTTTAAAATATCATTAAAATGCATGCCAGAGGGAACAGTGCTATATTTGGGACAATTTAATAAACGACGACGAGCTGCTTACCTCCTTTAGGCTCCATTTCGCCTGTCATTGACGCTCTCCGATTTGTGTTGGCACTTCTTGATACGCGTAATCATCCCATTGTTATGCGCCAATTGACCAGAAGGGGGCAGATTTTTTTTAAAAATAACGTTAATGGAAAGACATCGAAAAAACGTTTAATATTTTTGCCGTATTATCCCACTGTGAATATCATACATTGCATAGTGACATTAAGTAATGTACATTAGGAGTCGCAGGACATAAGCGCCGGTTCACGAGGGAAGCTCCGCTTGCGCGCGCACTGTACGGGGTGGAATTCAAACCCGAAGCTCTCAGTGTCTGACCACGCTCACCATTTTAGGCTTTCCTATAACTTTAAATTCTGTCCAGTAAAATCTGCACCGTTTATATGAAAATAATTTATAGTTATTATGTAGCCTAATAAATTGCTGCGCCACTGTTGGCATGCGTGGTCTTAAGCATAAAAGGTATCCATACAGTAGAACCTGTCCCGGACAGGATGGAGGTCCAGTTCTGCTACAAACAGACACTGCAGTTTCAGATTTACCGCTTTTTAATATATATTTGGCATGCAACATTTGTTGACAGTGGCTTATTCCGTCAAATATTTGCTTTAAACTATTTTATACCTCTAATCTGAATTACACTGGAATAGCTAGGGTGTAATCCATAGGTTTACGGGTGTGGTGAATTAATTATTCGAAACAAAAACACGGTGTCATAAATTAGAGTAAAGAGGAGGCGGGGAGTAGAGGTTCCCGATTGATAATGACTTCTACTATATTGATCCGGCCCTGAGACCCGTCCATCTGGAAGGTCGGCTCCCCATTATCTTTAGGTTCATATGCCAATTCATTACATCTTGCGTAAACACAGGAGAGAAAAAATATTATTAAATAAAGTACAGCGGTACCTAAGAACATGAACTTAATTCGTGCCAGAAGGATGGTCGAGTTGCGATTTTGTCGCCTTCAAAGTCGAATTTCCACATAAGAAATAATGTGAATGAAACAATTCTGTTGCAGACTCCCAAATGAGAATAAACTTATCTACCTAACTCAATAATGAAAAAAACATTAACAATCAATATAAAACTAAAACACACGAATAAGCACACATACAAAAGCGATAAACAAGAAATAAATGGCAATCCCATATTCGGAAGCGAGAGCAGACACACATACCTTCAAGTCTCGCAATAATTTCCTTTATAAGTTCTACAGTTCATCTCATTACTTAAATTTTCTCTTTAATTGGTTCGCTGCTACTACCGCTTATTTTAATAAGGGTCCTGATTACTGTATCAGTAAATGTACCGTAAATTTAGCACAAAAAAATCACAGCTATTCATGTGCATCAGCGTGCCAGGGTGTCCGCTGGCCTTCGTTTCAGCCAGTCAGAGACGCGTCTTGATCTGTCCAGGTTTTAGTAGGTCTGCTTTGATTAAGTTAAGTTAAGAAGCGTTCGAGTTCCAAGGTTCTACTGTATTCACCAAATGTGAGCCAGCGTGTGCAGTCCTGTAAACTAAATTTATCTTCTGTTTCCCTGATTAGATTAACGGTTTCTGAATGATTCCAGTGGGGCTAAACGATTTATTGATTGCACATGTTTTTCATTTAAGGTACCAAAATGAATAATTGTATTTGTTCTTAAACCACTTTCGTCTTTGAATGTTTACTCACAAAATAAATTAGACCCGAATAGTGCATATTGTGACGCGTAAAACTTGAAATATGCAGAAATGAAAATGGGTTAGTTACGCCGCGAAGGCCTTCCGCCGCACATGAAAGGTAGTCCTGCTGGGAATCGCTTCATGCAGCTGCACCTCCCTACTCTTCCAGTCCCGCGTACTTTCCCGTACCTAAAGGCATACTTTATACCTTTTCAAAGCACTTCACTTTATTTGACGGATAAAGAGTAGGTCTACCGTACAGCTGGGCCCATTGCCCAGCGCTTAAACAAGCATAGGAGGTGTGAAGAAAGGAGGGGGGGGGAACTCCCAGTAACTGCAAACTCCACACTAAAGGCGAGAGAAAACAACCATCGTCTCAGTTTCAATGACAGCATCATTACTGTGTTTAGGCTCTGG
>JAABNY020000019.1:14356454-14370421 GCA_015164015.2 Brevimyrus niger
CCCCCGTGTCTCTCGACCCTTTGCTGGGTCCTCCATGGAGAGCGCTCACTGAGCTCACCCCCACGCCTCCCTGGGAGTACTAAGCCCTCATGTCAAGAATGCCGGTGACTTAGACCTATCAGCCGACTGAAAAGGCACGCTTGAAATTCGGGGATAGGTGTGCAGACTAGCATGTAAGCACAAACAGCATTCCTCTGATAAACTGCCATGCTCCTCTGTTTCTGTCCACAAGGTCCCCTCGAGGGTCCCTCCCCCACACTGTGTCCCCCACCCCCAAGTGATATGCTCTAAAAAATTAAACATAATTGCTGAGTAACACCAGCAATTTCTCATCATAACAGTTTCTCCAAGCCACTCCTTAGGTATACACGTTGCATGCTTTTTGATTTTTTTGCTGCTCTAATTGTAGAAACGTAACTTAGTGACGTAACTTTTCGTAAGACCTCCACCATAATAAGTACACGTTGCCCAGTATAACGACATATGCCTTCCTGAACAATTAGTGGCGAGGCAAAATTAGCCTATTAAACCCGATTGTGACATTGCAATCGTTCTCGATAAGCCTGACATTAAAACGCATTTATTAAGGCTCATCTTTGCTGTAGAAAACAAATGCAAATATAACTGCAACGTGCATAGGATGACTAAATTTAGAGTGGACTCTCCTATCGGTAACACCGTTACTCGTATGTAACCAGCGCAGAGCCTTTGTTTTGACAGGTCAGGCGCTGTTGCAGGAAGCCCTCGGACGGGATGCGCGCTGCCCCCCAACCCCAACCCCCGGCACCTCCCCCGCCCTAATTACTCGGCCGAGCGAAAGCAGCCGCGCTGCGCTCGCAGTTTGTAACCTGAAGCGGTGCGCAGTGCTGCGGGGCGCCTGCAATCACGCTGAGCATGAGAACGATGTTAATAAATGGCGTCTTTTAAAAGGAGAATCTTCCAGCGTCAACTCTGTCTGATCGCGCTCATTCCTCTTTCAGGTAAGCCGAACCTAATGATGGTTAATGATTATAATAAATGCAGAGCCCGACGGGTCACAGGACGTGTCCGTAACTCTTGGTCAATGCGTCAAGTAGTTTGACCAGAGGTTGAGTTTACTGTTGGCGAAGTTAGCATTGCAAGTATGGGATGCAACCAGATTTCAAATCATATCGAAGTTTAGCGAATAGTAGTACTTTTAAATGTTTAAGTGGAGTCGATGGTCAGTGCTGCACTAGGCAGTATAATGGCCGAGCTGACCACTGCTCCGGGCACCCATTGTCCAGCCGATCATCGCGCACTTTAAACTTTAATGCCCAGTATCGCGTATCTGTATCGAGTTTTACCGACCGGCGAATTAAACATTATTCAGGCTACGGAGTAACGGGTGAAAACTGCTGGGGCCGGTAGACAGCGCTCGCCTGACAGGCTTCCCGCTACACGTGGATCAGAAAAATCCTTTAAGTCAATGCATTTTGCTGAGACAACCATGCTTCTGCTTCCCCAAGGTACCGAGTTTCTTACTCGGAGATTAATGACTGTAGACGGCGATATGCATATTTTGTGTGAAAAGTGATTTTTCTTTTCATCTCTATCGGTTTTGTGTAACGTGTAAAGCAATACAGGGATTAGCATGCATAATGGAAGGGGGGGGTGGTTTGTATGAAGCTCCCAATAGATAACGGGTCCCCCTTTGATCGTCTTAAGGGAATGCACGTTCTTTATGCGGGGAAATACAGATTGAACGCGACTCCGTGGTCCAGATAAGTCAATATTAATAACTAAAATCTTAACAATAGATCTGCAAAATGCAACGTTTGTATAATTAGTGCAGCCAGCTTAGGTACCAACTTTTCTGTTCAGTTTGGTTCGATGACATGGATGTTTTTAATACTCTTACATTATATTTCTGTCGTTTGCCAATTAGTTTCGGCCCCATTAGATATAATTGCCTTGTTTGATATAATTTGTAAATGGTATACTACAATTAATGCTTGATTTAAACGAAAAACATAAAATGCGTAGATCTCTGACATAAACATGTCCCTTAAAGCTTTGTAGCCTGATCTTTCAAGTAAGATGAAGTAAAGTTTTCAAAGAGTTGTCTATAAGGTTTCTGTTTCCTGATAGCAACAGTTCCTCACCACTTCCTAATGTGTGTGTGTGTGTGTAATATATTTCTGAAGTATATGTTTGGTTTTTGAGAATTGGTTAAATTTAATTAATTTTGATGTATATTGCCTATTAAATGCCATTAGTCAAAGTTGTGTAAACATTAATAAATTGAAGCTTTGAGTAGCCGACTTACCCTTTTATGTGCAATGCAGACCATGAAAGCAGCGTTTGTGCTGCTCTCTCCTGCCATGTCCCTCTGTCTCATCCCGTCTCCTTTTCTCCTCAGGCGTTCTGGCCTTCAGTGAGCTGTTCTTCGTCAGGGAACCCCACGATCTGACGGTGTTACCGGGGGAGTCGGTGCTCTTGGATTGTCACGCGCGCGGCGAGGTGCCCATAGCCTTCAGATGGCTGAGGAATGGAGCGAAAGTGGAGGACGACGGCCGCGTGCAGCTCCTTCCTAACGGCTCGCTGCAAATCTCCCGGGTGGGGAGCGGCACCGCAGGGGCAGTGGATGCCGGCTTCTATCAGTGTCTGGCTCAGAACCAGTATGGAGCCATCCTGAGTCAGAAGTCGCGATTAACCGTTGCGGGTGAGTGTGCCTGTGTCGCATGTCTCTGCCAGTGCGTGTCTCACAGAGGACACTCCAAACCTCACTGTCAGAATCCTTAAATAAGACTCTGGACGTCATGTGGGTGAGACTTTAATCTTCTGGAAGTTTGTCAGAGACCTACCAGTGTTCACGCACCGTGTGACAGTCGCAGCCTTCAGTGTGACACGCAAGACATAGGTTACAGCTGAGGAGGTCATGTGTCAGCGGTTATAGAAAATGCAAATTCTCAAAGTATATTTTGGTTTTAATACGTAAAATTCCATAAATCACAAATAGTTGCTTTGAGCAAAAGGGCATTTAAACGTTACTGTCTGTGCTGTTAATGATGGTAAGACCATTACCAAGCCTTCATTTCTCAGACCATCATCCTTCAAAAGACTTTTACCCAGCTTTGCATTCTGGGAAATGTATTTTTGTGGGTTATGACTTGCCATAGTGAAGACCTGTGGAGGTCTCCTCTGTGTGACCTGAGCCCCTGCGTTTGCTCTGCATTGAGGAGACGTCCATTCAAGTGCTAATAAGCAGTGGGTGACTCTGGAAGGTCAGGGGCCATCTTCGACGGGGGCGACGGCAGCGCTGAAGCGGAGATCGCCTTTATTCATGCTACAGTTCTTCCGTTTCATCGCGTCACAAAGTGTGTCGTTCCCTAGAAGCTCTCTTTTGAAATGCTTCTTTTTTAGGTGAGGGGGTGGCTGGCTGGGGAGGGGGGAGTTAACCCTTTACCCTGCCTCTTGTAGCTGCCCATCCTGCTTGTCTGCTCCCTTTCACCAGGTGAAACCTTACCTCTCTGCCTGGCACCCCCCGCCCTGATTCGCTTTAGCCCTGGGGCTGTGGTGAAACGGAGAGGGCTGGCCCAGATTTCAGCACGCTGTGGTCAGGCTTGCGTGTGAGGTTACGCCGGGGCTTATGACGTGGTGATGACAGACCTCCCTGCAGTCCACAGAAAGGCATGGGTGGCATGTCAATGCGGCTTTCATGGTAAGACGTCACTGAACTGGGAAATGGACCTTTGCTGACCAACAGGAGCCTCCTGTTTCCAGCAAAACAAATGGTTAGCTAAATGCGACGCATGTCGGTAACACTCCTTGGGTCTAATGTTAAGGTACAGGAAGTTTGCAGGAATAAAATGGAAGTTCCTTACTGGTTCTTTGTGAGAATAGTCAGACTTATTGCTCCATCACTTCCCAGTTCAGGATGACGTTCTTACTGGAATACAGAGGCACAGCCCAGTGCGCTACTGGATGAAGGCCATGCATTAGGAGCTTGCGTGACATTCTGTGCCTCGTCTCTGAGGAGTGCAGAAAACTGGCTGACAGCCAAGGATACAGAAAGAGCGGAATCGGCGGTGTAAATAAGGGACAGGGCCGTCCCCGCATTAAACGACACTGTCGCCACCTTCCCTCGACAGGACGGCTCTGCAGACAATGCAGGGAGCTGTGGGGCTACTTTAACCTTAACATATAAGGAATTTCCAGACAGCTGACATCTTGACAGTTTGTATTTTCTGGCCATGCGCCTATGGCTTTACTGCGGCGTGTGACGGAGCCTTGCAGCCTGGCGTAGCTGATGTAAATTAGGCAGATGTGGGAGGTAAAATGGATTAGGTTTTGGTAACTGGTAATGATCAATTAAAAAATTCCTGGATTGCCCCCGATTCTAATCTTCGTCTTCTCGGGACCTCACCGGTGTGAATGAGGGACTTCACTACTTACCTCATACAGCATTCTAATCATCTTAAATGCTGGAGATGAAATGGGCCGTCTTTTTGTGGAGCAGGCTGCCAACAGAAGTCTTTAGGTTGTTCAGTAAGTTGGCTGTATAACCTCTTTGGTTGTGTTATACAGTGGAACCTCGGTTCTCGAACTTCGCACTCCGGATCGAATCCTAAAATGTTTGAGTTCTGATAGAATTTTTCCCATAAGAAATAATGGAAAACCAATGAATTGGTTCCCGGCCCCCCAAAATTTTTGTATTTAAGAACAAAATGAACAGGATTAAACAACAAGAGCTTATCCTAACATTACCCCTGTCCAGCCTCGATCGTCCGCTCCTTCCGTTTGCCACGCCCCCTCGTTAACCTTGTGTGGGATCCCCATGTGATCAGCTGTTTCTGGTTGTTGTCATTAGTCCTCAGTATTGAGTCCGCGTTTCAGTTTGTTTCCCCAGTTCAGTCATTGGGTGCGTTCGACTTGCTTACAGCTTACTGGAACCGCCTCCTTGACGACACAGCTTTGCCCTTATTGGCTGAAGAGTTTAGTCACATGTGTGACGTTTGTATCCCAGGAAATTCCAATACATTATCTGCTATTTATCCTGAAAAACATGTAAAGCAGTGAGAACTGGTTTTTAGTTCATTTACCTGGTAAAATAAAGTTTAAATAAATTGCATAAATGCTCTACCAGTATATATAAGTTAGTGGTTTATTTATTGTTAGTTACTGTAATGTTGCGCTGCTTTATTTGTTTAATCGTCCAGTGATAAATAAGATCAAGTAAGAATTGCATTGTAGTATGACTCATTTCCTGGCGCGTACATTTTATATTAGGTTAACGTTCACGGTTCGACTTATGATATTCAGATTTAGTTCTAGGTCAAACTGGTTTGTTCGACTTTTAAGAAATTTGAGTTCTAGTGAGTTCGAGAACCAATGTATCACTGTACCTGCAGCCATGTTGGTGTCCCTTCATGGCAGAATCTTAAAGTGAGCTGTACCTATTCCTACCTCACGATGTTTTGTGGGTGGCGTGGTTCTTTACTGGAGGCCTTGTGTTTGCGGGTCTGTGGTTTGACATGCTGTGCCGTCTTAGCCGTGGCATGCTGGTCTAGAGGATCGTAGGGGAGATCCTCCTCAGCTTGTTGGATGTTTTGTCTGCGGGAGTGTAAAGTTTTTATAGCCATCTGAGAAATGCACACTCCGCAAACGTGCCAGCTCCCAGATTTACCCTTCTGGGGCGGGGCCTCTAACCCAGCCGTACCCTCCTCTTGTGGGGCTGCCTCTCTTCCTGTCCTTGGCCTCGAATGGTGGTATCAGCAGAGAAAAGTCCTGCCCACTGACTGCATTTGGCGCTTCTCAGACTTTATTCACCCTATCTTTGTCCATTCTGACCATGCCCCCCCCCCCCCAGTTATTACGGTTACTGTTTGTGCAGAGAACTGAAAAGGACAGCTGGCTTTATTTACCACTGGCTTGGAGCTGACCTTTAATGTCTACGGTTTTGCTTAATTGTATTTCCTCGCCTTATTATGGCATGTGTAAAGGGTTAGTGCCAGTCCAGACCTCCATGGCTTTAATGTGTCTAATTATTAGTCTATCTTTGGGTCCGAAGTGGCCGTTACTGCATCACCGAAGTAGCTTCTTCCCAAGCCGCCTGACAGCCGCTGCTGTGGATCCTCTGCTTTATGCTTCTCTTTAATAAAGTGCTGAGCTCTCTTCACGTCTCCCCTGGTTGCGTGGAGACGCCCATCCCCCAGTGGCTGGTGTCAAAAGACCTTCAAGAAAGGGGGCTCTCATGTGGTGCCTCCCCAAGGAAGATGGATGGTCCAGAATGTGGAGACCTTCTGTGACCCGTGACCCCTGATCCTGAGAGAGGTCCCTCTGTAGAAGTACTCCATCCCGCATGGTGAGGATGGTTTAGATAGCAACGCAAACAAAAACTCTGCATTGGTTTCCTGTCCTGCCTTTAATGGTTCAGACAGTCACAAGCCACATTCTGTGAGCAAAAGTATTTCCAAAAACAGTGAGATTTATGTTCTTCTCAAAGGTAGCTTTTTTAATGAGTAATGATGTAACGGTTCTGAAACCAAGCCAGAATCTGCGATCGAAACGTTCACAATCTCCTATTGCAGGTCCGGAACATGAAATTACGATTCTCCCCCAAACTTACTCCTCTTGAACTCACTACGATACTAATTTTGCAAAACCCATTTTACATTTGACAGTTAATATTGCAACTCACGTAAATCACAAAAATATTATTCTGTTTTAAGTTGGGGTAAGCTGTGTATTTTGTTAATTTTCCAAGTTAAGCCTATTTTATTGTCTTCCAGCTGTTTGTCACATGACTATTTTAGTCCAATCATGTTCGAGCTATCATGCCTGCAGTAAAAGCTAGGCTAGTTTCTTTAGCTGAAGGTGGATGATATCCCAGGGATGGCAGAGCACCTGCACACGTTCGTCAGCAGTGTGGGCCCATCTCAGTCTTCCAGTAGAATATAATATTTAATTTTTTTCTTATTTTTGTTTATGTAGTTAATGTGAAGGTAATCTACCATGTTCTTCTGTTTAGTGTTTCATATAAAACCCGGATACATATATATTTTCTTAACCCCCCCCCCCCCCAAATAATAATAATAAAAATCTGAGGTAGGAACTGAACTTGAATCCTTACCTTGCCTTTTTTTTGTGAGGCATTTTGCGCTTTGTCACCATAAGGCCTGATGGTGGTCTGCATGCTCGCCTGGTGCCACCGTGGGCCGCGTTCTCGTGACGGCTTGCACCAGGATCTGGGGGTTGGCATGGTCCTGCTTGCTGTAGATGGTAATGCAGGCTTCACCCAGTCTTTCTATAGTTCTAACCCACCTCTTGCAGACATTGGTCCAGGCCCTAATCGAGCTATTTACTGAATTTTCTTTTTATTTCCTTCTTCCTTTTATTTACGTCCTCTGAACCTGTTGTCAAATCCCAGAAGCCCAGAGGCTTATGCTGTCGCAGGGGTGATTTTGATTCCGGATGGGTGCGCGAGCTTGAGACCCAAAGGACACATGCATAATTACGCATTCATCACTGCAAATATGGCAGCAAATCTACATCTTCCTGGAGGGCTTGTAGGCCTAATCACACGCATGTTTATAAAGTGTTGATATAAGCCTGTTGGACCTATAAGCCAGAGCGTGTGTCGCTGGTGAGGATGTGCTGCTGTAAGTGGTTGTCAGGCCTTAAATACCTCACTGATGTTCATCATTAGCCCTCGTATCCTCCGTGTTTTGCACATGTGACCTGTCTGCAGCTGGCCAATGACAGGAGTGGAGGAGCAGGACTGTCTCGAGCATTTAAAGCTCGAGTGCCTATTTCTGCGATGCCCACTTTAAGGGTCACATTAATCAGGTTTCTCCCATGATTGATTGGCACATTACAGGACGGTGGTTTTTTTTTTCCTCCCGTTGCAAGGGCAGATCTTTGTTCAGAGGAATGAGTGTGGTGGTGGGGGGTCTTGCGGGTTGCGAGCGAGGGTCTTTGCGGGATGAAGGTCTCCATCGCTGTCAGGCTCCTGCTCAGATGCGCAGAAAGCGGCTGCTTATCCCCCTGTTGCTTTAGGCGGAGCTTCACCTCTATTAGCATAGAGAATCACTGGCAGGATGCAGATGCCATCATAACCTGATATAAGGCCTATCGCTGCCTTAATGCCATGTTAATGCATAGACTTTTTGTTGGCTCTTTTATCTGCCCCTCAGTGTGTGTTAATGCCATATTGCACAGGTTGATACCCTGGCGTTTTATTGAATACTAGATACATTATTGGCAGTAACTGATTTCATTGCTTTCTGACCCCTGTGTGTTTTTAATGATTTTTTTTTTCTCTCACTGTGTTACCTAGCCTTCTAAAGGAGCAGCTCGTAGGTTCACGTCTCAGGAGTATCTCTGGCTCACAGTGTAGGCTCACCCTCCACCTCCCATTTTTCATCCTGTCTTCACGGGGCTGTCCTGCAGACCCAAAAAAGACTTTGTGTTGGGGGCGGGTGGCCCCCGCCGTCTCTGAGAGGGCCTTTGTCTGGACCTGACATGGCCATTCACCTTCGCTTAGCTGTGCCCTGACCTCGGCAAATGTGTCTGGGATGTTCCCACCACAGGAACGGGCACACGGCCTTCAAAGTGTCACGGCCTTCACGGTGTCACTGCCGGTATTTTGTCGTCATACTTGTTTATTTGCTGAAAGTCACTCATAGGTTTACCTGCTGTAAGTCACTTGTAGGTTTATCTGCTGGGAGGTTTAACTGTTTTGGGGGAAATACCGGCATAGACGGAGCAGAACTGCTTTCTTTTTTACATTTTGTTTGGAGCGAGTCCCTCGTATTTATGCCATTTGATCAGTCACTCGGGGTCTTGTGTGTTGTGAGTGTCAGGGGCTTGACGTGGGGGTGCACTGAGGGGGTGTTTTCTGATAATGAAATCAATGCAAACTCAGTCAATGGGTAGCAGGGGGGGGGGCAGGGGGCCTGCCGTTGTCCCTCTGGGTTTGAATAATGAAGCATAGAGACAGTGGGCAGCTGATGTACAAACGCACTGCTTTTCCAAGCAGTGTAACGTGCCTGTAGCTGAGATCATGCGGCACGCAGACGTGGTCGGGGGGAGGGGTCACTTCCTGTTGAATGATCTGTGATTTTGGAAGGGGTGTGACTGGATGTGGGGGCTCCTCCGTAGTGTTTACGCAGAATGGTGTGATTTTTAAACACATCAAGTCAGGCTCAGTTCTGCAACTGAAAAATTAAATGCTCAGAGGAGAATGACCAGATTCATTAAAGCACTCGGGAGGGAGAAAAGTGCAGAACAGACAGTTCAGTACAACAGAGGTGAGCAGAAAGCCTTCTGTTAACATGCAGCATGTCTGACCTTGAAGATATTCTACTTGAAATGTGTTTGTCAGTCACATGCTTGTGAATAGCAGCCTGAAACCAGCCACAGCATGTGAGTGAACCTGTGTGTTGTGTAATGGATAAGGTGTGTGTGTGTGGGGGGGGGGCGTATGAGAGTGAGAGCTTTGGGCCCTGCTGTGTGCTTGATGAGCAGTTTGGGGGGGGGCAGGTCAAAGGTGAAAGGGTTTGGGGGGGGGGGGGGCAGATGGCCAGCTTCTCTTGCCAGATCGGCAGCCATGATTTACCTGTCTCCTGATAAGTCATTACGTAATTTATGCAGCTGCCTGATAGACACCTCATACATGACTTATTTCCTCTAGGCCAATATTGCCGCCGTGTGCCATTTATAGACTGAAGGCCCCCAGCAGACTGAAGGTGCCTATCAGTGTGGTGGACGGTGTCGTCCGGAAACAGAGGACCAGTGCCGAGGGCCTTTGCTTCTGTCTGCTGACCCTCCAGCCCCCCTTGTGAAGGATCACGCTCTCTGCCTGGCTGTGGGGCTGATCAGACGTCTTTGCTGATATAAGATGTGCGGCATGACTCGCTGTCGATGGGAGGCTCCACCTCCCCCCCAGCTGCTGCTATGCTGGGATGGGCTTTATGTGGAAAATGGTAACATCTGTGGTCTTCAAAGTTCAGTCATTTGGGTCTTTGTGCAGAAATCTGACTCCAGGGCTGGACTCAGATTGAACATAGGCTCTGGGCTTTAAATTTTGCCGACCCGGGGGGTCCTGGTCGGTAATGAATTTTTCAGGCCCCCATACCCATCGGCCCACCAGGAGATGCCCGGTGTGTTCAACCTTGTCTGATCCGCTTGTTAGGTGCTGAATGGCCAGTAAGGCAGAGAATGGAGAGGCGCTCAGCTGTGGTATATAATCAGACTGCTGGACTGTAATGTTCCTCAGATATTGAAAATGAAAAAACTGGCAAAAATCAATACGAAATTAAGAGGGGCACTGAAATGAAACCTCTAAATAAGGAAACGGTGTTTCTCACCTGTTTATTTAATACTTATCAATCAAATTTGGTGATAAATGGTAGTGTTTCCTGCTGCAGACTCTGACTGAGGCTGCTGCCGTCATTTGACTTTGTAATGACGCCTCTGACGACAGCAGCAGCAGTATCTCCGATAACCTTCCCCCTAGAAAGGGTTTGTTTCCCTGTCGGTATACATCCCCCTAATCCTGCCTGGCTCCTCTCACGTGCCCTTTTCATCTCTCTCTCTATATTCTTTATTTCTCAGCTGGTTGCAGCCATTGTGCCGCCTTTGTGTTCCCAGTTCCGTGCCACAACAGAGCCAATCCTAATAACTAGGCTTGCAGAATAGCAGATAATCTGTTGCATCTAAATCTATTTTCTCATATATATGACTCGCTGCTTTCTTAATTCTTTTTTTTTCTGTGTTTTTTTTTTATAGTCGACTCAATAGGTAGCATTTATTTTTTTTGGGCTGGGGGGTAGAATGTCACCCCTGGGGTTTGGAATGAGTTGCCATGGTGCCGGTAGTGATTTTTGTATAATAATTAAGGGATTGTGATCAATCGGCAGACCGCAGCCAACCTTGTTCCATGTGACTTTCATGGACATCTGTACTGGGGGCTGCGTCGCCATTGATTTCATTAAACAAATGATTGACCTTTTGGCCTCTTAAAGGAGCTGGGGGCAGACGGGAGTGACCGCCATGGCTTTGCTTTGGCTATTGTCTGTGGTGCTGAAAGGCTTCTGCTAATTTTGGGAAGAAGGATTAATAAGATGCAAGATTCTAAAACATCAATACAGTGTAGCTCTTTGTATTTGCCAGGTTCTGATCGTCTTTTGCACACATGTGGTGCCTTTGGTAGTGCAGGTGCCTAAGGGCTTCCTGGATCTTTTGTCAGGCGATAAACGGAAGGTCCTGCCAGTCACTGTGCTCTTTCAACTCTATCGCTATTTTTCTCCACAGTGCTTCAGCCGATGACCGTGCTGTCCCGGGCCGGTCCTTTAGCCGATGGCCGTGCTGTCCCGGGCCGGTCCTTTAGCCGATCGCCGTGCTTGATACTCTGAGACAAGAGACTACGATGCAGCCGTAGTGATGCATGTAACAGGTAGCTGTGACAGGTACCTGTGACAGTGATGGAGAAGTTTTTGAAAAGGAAAAATTCAAACTCTGAACTGGGCCCTGAACAGAATTCAGACCCAGATGAAGGCCCTAGTATGAGCGGTGGTCAGAAGACGGCAAAGATGGTGACCTTGAGGCAATACAGCCAATGCTCTCTTATTCGGATTTATTTTCACCGGGGACCCTATGACACCAGCTCCGTTGTGCTTGGCGTGTGGTGAAAAGCTATCCAGCAGTGCCATGGTCCCACGTAAGCTTAATCACCTCCTCAAAACGAAACACCCGTCGTTTCAAAACAAACAGGTGGACTACTTTGTTTGCCTGTATGAACACATGCAGAAACAGGCAACCTTTATGAGAGAAACCGCAAAGGTGAATGAGAGCCCTTAAAGCTCGCTACCGTGTTACTGAACTTGTAGCCAAATCAAAAAAGTCCCACACTGGCAGTGACTAATATTACCTGCCTGCAAAGCCACTGTAAAGGAGATGCTCCGCCCACATGCATTTAAAAGCTAAAGTCCGTCTCTCAGATAACACAATTGCCAGACGTATTGATGACATCGAAAATGTTGCTTTGGAAAAGATGCGCATCAGTACATCAACTCTTGGCCGATGTGCATTTTATGGATGGTGCAACGGATCAGAGAAAACTTCCTATTTTTTAAGGCATTGCCAAGAGCAAAAGGAGAGGAAATTTTTCGGGTCACGTCAGAATGTCTTGAACAAGGAGGACTTAAGTGGGAAAACTGTACAAGTGTCTGCAGTGATGGGGCCGCAGCCATGGTCGGGCGTATCGAAGGCTTCGTTAGCAGAGTGAAAGGAAGAAACCTTTGTAAAGACACGACTTGTGACATGTTGCATATTTGCCTAGAACCTTATTGCTCCATACGGAGGTCCGAGGGTTGTCGCGCGGCAAGGTGCTGGCCCCGTGTGTAGGAGCCGCGGGAGAAACTTTAAAATGTTTCTAACGGAGCTGCTTTCAAGTGATGAGTGGTGTGCAAGGCTGGCATCCCTGACTGATATATTTCATCATCTGAATGAACTGAGCAGACGAATGCAAGGCCGAAATGAAAACCCGCTTACAAGCACAGATAAAATGAATGGATTCCGTTTAAAGGTGCAGCTCTGGTGGTGGAACGTGCCAACCTTGACTTGTTCCCACTCACCAAGAATTTGCAAGATATCAACACTGCTGCTCTGTGTATATAGGTAAACATTTGAAAACTCTTGAGGAGAAGCTGTCATTTTATTTCTCTTCAGCTTTTACAGAATCTCTCAACTGGGTTAGGGACCCAATATAGCTCAGCATCAGTTGTTGGGAATTACATGACTACTGCATAGCAGGAGGAACTAACTGAACTGAGACAAGATTGTGGTTTAAAGCTAAGCTTTGCTAATCTACCTTTGGACAATTATTGGGTGACTGCTGCAAGGGAGTTGCCCATTCTGGCTATTTCAACATTACTCCCATTTTCCACAACATATCTGTGTGAGCTGAGCTTTTGAAGCCTAACATCTATAAAAAAAAACTAAAAACAGAAAGAGACTGAGAGCGGTTGAGGAAGAGCTTTGCGTGTGTCTGTCTTCAATTCCTGCCCAGATATCAACTTTGTGTTCATCCAAACAGGCTCAGGTTTCACACTGAGTGAGTATAAAAAATGTAGACTATTTTGTCATTACTAGGCTACAGAGTGTTATTTTGAGATATTTTTGTTTGGTGGTGTAGGGTTAGGGTTAGTGGTGTGCCGTGGGATCTTTTTCAATGTAAAAAATGTGCCGTGGCTCAAAAATGGTAAAAATACAACTAATTTAACTTAACCAGACGCCATGCCGTCTCGGGCTGGTCCTACTAAACCCAAAGCTCTTTATTTTCTGCCTCCGTACCCAACAGCCACAGTTCAAGGCCTTCCTTTGTGTCTGCTTTGTTCCTGCTCTTTGCCGTGGCATGACGTTCCGGCAATGAGCGTTTAAAACGGCAAACCATGAAGTGGAGCGAGTCCATCGTTGAAGGCTCGCGTCCTGGAAATGTCAGGCCACGTATCAGCATGCTGGTTTCTGTGAGAGGCCTGTCATTTCTGTATCATCATTCTCTTCTCCCTCAAGGCCAATATCCAGCTGCTTAAAGGAGTCAACGTGTGAATGTCTAAGTGATGTTTGATTAGCTTGCAGTATTTAAAGTCCCCTTAAGTCTCGCTCTGTCCATCTTTCAAAACCCTGCCTAAGGACCTGGTTTCCATTCCACCAAGATTCACTGACTTGGTGTGCTGTCGATGAGCTGCAGGACCCCGATGTATCGCAGGACAGTTACTCTTACTGTCCAGGTTCTCCTACAGCTTGTCAGCCCACTTTTTTAAAGAGGGCAGTGAGACTGCGGCCATCCTGCCTTTGAGCCTTACTGCCTATTTTTAGGCCTGCAATACTTCTGAGAGCCTTTAGTGTTTCCAGAGGCTGTTGTGCATGTGATAATTTTACACTTAATTTAACTGGGTTTGTTTGCAGTGGTTTGTGGCTCTGTGCCCATGATCAGAAGGTTG
>JAABNY020000019.1:14381118-14396606 GCA_015164015.2 Brevimyrus niger
GGTGGGGGGTAGGGCCTGTAGGGTGTGGGTGGGGGGGTAGGGGCTGTGGCCTCGGTTCTGCTCTCCATATCCCATGTCTGTCCCTGACCTCTGCTCCTTCCTCAGTTCGGCCTCATGTCCTCCATCTGCCTCCACTAAAGCTTCTCCTGTCCGAGCTCCCAGCGACAGAAACTCCCTTATCCTGCCCTCCCCAGCCCCAGCGCCTCCTCAAAAATCACCCCTGCTCCATTTTCATCCTTTATACTAGTGACCCTTTTTTCACGTTTTAGGCTTTATTAGCCGGCACTGACTTCCAGGCTAGACGAGGGCATTCAGAGATGCCTCTCTGGAAATCGCTGTTGTCCTGAGTTGTTATTCTTCCGTTGGTGACCCTCCTGTCTGGCCATTCTCCTCCGATCGCTCGCAATTAAAAGGGGTTTTTCACCCACATGACTGCTGCTAACTGAATGCATTTTGTTCAATGCGCCGTTCCCTGTAAACTCTAGCTGTCGTAGTGTGTGAAAATGCCCTGAGGGCTCTTTCTGAGCTGCTGGAGCCGCCAGCCTTTCACACCACCTCTCTAACCTGTCTGTCGGCACCCGTGCCGCAGTGTATATGTAAGAGCACGATGAGCGTGATATCGCACCCCAGCCATGCGATGGCCTGCAGGCCCCCCATCAGAGGAAAGATGGCTGGCGAGTCGAGAGGTGTCTGTGTCGCCTATAAGACTGACCTTGTTCACTTGACAGGGAATCCAAGACACGTATGTTCCTTCCATGAATCCATTCCATTGAATCTCTCTCTTATGTCAGTATGCATTCGGTAGATCGTTAGAGAGAGGTGATTGGAAAAAAACCCCTCAAAAAACCTCAGTGGACACGCCATGCATTTTCCAGTGTCACACTGATGTTCCGTCCCTCCGGTCCATTCACAGAAGTCGCTCTTCATCTGTGGCCAGTTCATTCCACCTACTGCTGAAATCGTTCAGTGTTTTTTTTTTTTTTTTTTTCTTTCCTGTGGAACATTACAAGATTCCTCAAGCTTCCTGCTGAACACTGAAGCCGTGTTTCTCTGTAATGCTTGTGGGCTGGATTATAGGCATTAATAAAAGCTCAGAGGCACCTTTCTCTACTGACTGTATCGTTCAGGTTGTTAAACACTGAACGCAGCGGAGTCCTGGGTGTGAGTGTACTGCGCCTGGTGGGTCTGGGTTCTAACCCCACTTCTCAAAGACGGAGCAGGTGGTCTTTGATTCATTTCCTCCGGCTGCTTGTGGCTCTCAGGTCAGTGCCTGTAGTCAGTTTGGCCCGCCCCCCCCCCTCTCTTTCAGGGAGGCCTTTGTCCACTTCCAAGCCCCCCCCGGTTAACCGTTCCCTGCGCAGCCGAGCACCCCACTTTTTATGCTACCAAAAAGCAGAATGACAGTATGATGGATGGAGAAGCTCCGTGTGTTGGGGAGGCACCCCAGGGCAGGGGCCAGAGTTTTGCTCCTTTGCATCTGTCACACCAACCACTGACCACCGTCACCTAACCTTTGTTGTACCCCACTAAGCACAGTAAAGGCAATTGAAAATCTGTTATGCTTTTAAACACTAGGTGGAAGTGTTGAGCCAAATTTGCGTTCACAAGGGACTTGGGTTTAAATAAATGGTGTGATTAAGTCCCAAGACGGGCACTTTTTTGCAATTGGTTGCGGAAATACAGAGCTGTTTAAATAAGCATTTCATGAAATCCCTGCTAACGCAATCGTCCTAGATAAGCTACTGTAATCTGATCGATTCTGCATAATAACAAGGGAAACTATGTAATTCAAAATGAATTTTCCAAAGTTGACTTTGCTGCAAAATTTAATACATAGAAATATGCTTTTTGATTGTGTTTCCTTACAGACCCAAGGAGGAAGTACCACATTAAGCTGCTGGCCTACAGTATCGCAGGAGACGGCTACCAGGCTGACCAGACAGCCAGCACGCCCGGATGCGTCTGTAAGCCCATCCTCATATCCAGCCTAATTTTGCTAATGATGCATGTCTAATCAAAATCCACTCTAAATTAACTTATCAGCAGATGTGGATAGTTCAGGTCCAAAACGTACAAATCCAGACCACGGTTTTGTTTCAACTGACCAGTTGAGTACTCAGTTGAGTGACTTTGTGATCAGCCAGTTTGGTTAAAACAAAACCTTGGCCTGGATTTGTACTTTTCTGGACCTGAACTTTTCACTTCTGCATATAAGGACAGACACTCAAATTAATTCTAATTTATGCTGCACCTTTATTGATATTGTTTTCCAGGTATAGATTGTCATTATTCATTTAAGTTGTACTCTGTTTTATTAGCGGTCCGCGATCGCATGGTACCCCCCCCTCCGCCCCCCCATCGCCTGCATGCCACGGCCAACAGCTCCACAGCGGTATATCTGCGGTGGGACCCCCCCGCCTTCACCGTGGGACAGGCCGTAAGCTACACGGTTCGCTGTCACCCCGTCGGCTTGCAGAACGCCTCGCTGGTGCTCTACCTGCAGACGTAAGTGTGATGCCCCTGTCAGCATCATACACCCATGCAGAGCCCGGCAGAATCGCTGCTTACGGCCAGGTCAAACAGCATTGCTCTAGTTGTTTTCTCTCTAGCTAATCTACAGATCTATACAGGAAGTAGAGTGATGTAATAATGGTAGAGAAACAGGAATTGGAACCTGGTTTACTACCAAGAGTGCATTGGCGGTCTGTGTGTGTGTGTGTGTGTTGTGTGTGTGCATGCATGCTCTGCAGGCTGTGTCGCGGTGTTACATGCAGCAATCTCGCTGCAAAATGCATGAGCGTGAGGTTACTGCATATCACTAATGCTTCCCCCCCCAAACAGTACAGAGCGGGGCCTGCTCATGCGTGGGTTAGAGCCCAACACAAAGTATGAGTTTGCGGTGCGACTCCACGTCGAGCAGCTGGCCAGCCCTTGGAGTGCCGTGACGTTGCAGAGTACACTTCCCGAAGGTGAGCAGCACCGCCCCGGAGCCTTCAGCCCAAAAAGTGCTAACATAGGATCAGCTGTGCAGCTTGGGATTACACTGTCACGAGGGAGGAAATACCAATTTATACCTTTTTGAGGATTCAGTTGCATGTCATAGGGCTGTGCCAATTGTACCCCAACTGTAAATTAATGCACCTTTTAAGGTACAGAAATGAACTCTGGGGAAAATTTTATACCAGTGGGAGGGACCTCAGTACCATTTGTCTCTTGGAGAACATCACTGTACCAGGGCTGCACCCTTTTAGGAAAAGCCAAACCCAGCGGAATTACTGTGGGCACTTGGAAATTGACTGAAGTCTATGCACTGGATTATCCAAGGCACTAGTTGCTGGGTGTCCCGTCCACGTCCCCCTGACAGCGAATGTCTCCTATGTCTCTGCCCAGCGCCCACTCTGCCGCCATCTAGCGTGAAGGTCACCCTGATTGAGAGCGACACGGCCCTGGTCTCCTGGAAGCAGCCGGAGGAGCCCAACCTCGCTGTGACTCGCTACACCATCCTGTACGCCTCGCGGCAGGCCTGGGTGGCCGGCGAGTGGCAGGTGCTGCAGAGGGAAGGTGAGAGCAGAGGCGGACGGGCTGTGACCAGTAGCTCACTGACGATCCATAGACTCTTTTTGTTTGGAGGCAGAGAATAGAGGCTCTGACCGAGATCTGTTATCCCTTGTTATGTTGAGTCTCCTCAATCCCGTCAAACTCTGCGTTGAGATTGTGATGCTTTTTTAGCGAACCCCTGCTAACTCTTAGCTACCTGTCTTTGGCGTTTTCCAAGCGTGTGGTATATCTGGTGACCGGTGAGGTCTGCCCTGTAAATACTGTATCATCACTGGTCTCAAGGTAAAGTACCACCCTGAAACAGCTGCTACAGAAAAGCTGTCCTCAAAGGGAAAATGGTTTCCGCAGCCCAGTTGTTGATGAGGCCGTTCGCCATCACTGACCCCGCCTCCTATCTGCAGGGACCAACACCATGGCCCTGCTGGAGAACCTGCTGCCCGGCAATGTCTACCTGGTACGGATCTCTGCCTCAAACCAGGTGGGAGACGGACCCTTCTCCAACGAGGTGGAGTTGGCTGTGCTACCGATGGGCTCACAGGCGGGGCAGAACTCGGGCCGCTACGACAGCGCAGCTCTAGCTAAAGGTCAGTGGGCCGCATCCTGCCTGCTGCTCTCTGGCCCTGCTGCCCTCTGGCCCTGCTTATGTGACATGTGCTATTTAAACCCTCATTGTATTTGAATATTATGGCAAGTTCCATGCATCACATATAATAACATATTATTGATTTAGAATGCAAACTTGTGCAATTGGTGTTCATTTAATATATTTGGTGTTCATTGTAATATGCTGATAAAAATGTGAGTCTAGGAGTAAAAGCTCTCAGATTGTGTTTGGAGAAGTGGTAGACTGTTCTTGTGTCCAGAGTATGATATTAGTTACCACTCAGTGTGTGTAACAGGAGACCTTTGTCTTGCAGCCTTTTCCGATGGCTTCTTCTACATGGACCAGAAGTCCATGATGGGCATTGTGGTGGGAGTGTCGATTGCGTTGGGCTGCATCCTCATCTGTGCTCTCATCCTCTTATACAAGAGCAAATCCCGGTATGGTGGCACATGGCTGAGCTGACAGCTTATGGCTGTAGCGCTGAGGGCTGAAGATGTGGTCTGGAGATGTTGAGTAGATAGGAAGACGACCTGCCACGTAACATATGAATGTGTAACCAAGTCGATGCTGCCCTTGAGTACTGGCCTAGAAAATCCTACTCGAAATACCCGCCAGCCAATCCTCAATCTTCTATACTGTCAGAAACACAAGTATCAATTGATACCTTTGAGGGTACAATTACTTGTCACTGGGGCTGTACCCTCAAGGTTCTGCCAGTTGTACCCTTATCTGTAGGTAAATGTACCTTTTTTGGAAGAACATTTCTGTACTATTCGGGGTATAATATTCGTACCTTGAACAAAACCGTACCCAAAGCGAATGCTTTTTTATGACACTGTAAAATACATACTTTGTAGCAAAGCACATATACAATTTTTATTGCTTATGAGTTTTTTTTATCATTGCTCCCCTCCAGGAAATTCTTTGTGCCCAAGATGGTCAGGCGAGCTCCCTCCCTCCAGAATGCACCCCCCCCGAGGGCAGAAGAGCAGACAGATGGTGCGGTGGCCCTGGTGCCGGTGACGGCTCACCACTTCATCGACGCTAAAGTGAGCGGCGCCGCTGGGGGGGGCCCCCGGACGGCGGCACTCTCCGCATCCGTCGGGGTATCGCATGGTTTATGCACAGGAAGGCTGCGTGTGGGTCTGTGTGACAGAAAGCGAAGCTGACAGAGTGAGTCTGTGTGCTTCAGGGGGGAACGGACATGATGGTAAACAGCTCCGGTCCCGTGAAGCCCAGCAGGCCCAGGAGGAACATGTGGTGGTTTTTCAGTAATGATGGGAAGCAAAAGCCCACGAAAGAGCCGGTAAGGAAGTGCTCTGGGGGTGTGGGTGGGCCCAGGCCTGGGTGGGGGGCACGTTCCGTTGCTGACAGGCCTCTTTTCATTCTGATTTTCGGTTTCACCTCCCCCTTCTAAGACCCAGAAGAGAGGCTACAGCAGGTGCTCCTATCAGCTGGCTACCACAGTCCTGAGGTATGAGCAGGGGTCTTCCTCGTACCCGGGCAGGAACACCCCCACCGGACCTGGGTTTGGGCGACTGGGAGAGACGGAGGGGTCCCAAGGCAGCGAGGGCACGGGTGACTCGGGGCACTACTCACACGATGAGGCCGACTTGGCCAACACGGCCGACGCACAGCCTCTGCCGCTCGGTGTGAAAGAGGCCGGAGCCTGCAGTGAGGGAGAGCAGCCCCACCTAGTGGTGGAGATGGAGAACCTCACCAAAATGGCCGCTCAGCCCTCGCGGCAAAGTCTGCATGCTACCGACCAAGTACATCCTCTGTGATGTGGAAACTGAACCACCCCCCCCCCCCCCACCCCCGCCCCCCCCCCCCGACCCACACACCCCAGCACCATCACCCCCCCCCCCCCATGTCATGCACTCCAACCCCCCCAACAACTGTTCTAATGGACAATGAGCAGGAACCCCAAGAAATGGAAAAATATTCAACAGCATTGGGGGGCCTAGTCTGTCAGGGGATCTTTCTCTGGGATGAAGTCATTTAGTCTTCGTGTCTGTCGTTTTAAATGTTTGTATGTCTTAATCTCACCCACCATGAATGTTACCAAAGATGAGAGAGCTGCCTACAGAGAGTGTATCACTGGACTGCAGGGGACTGACTGCCTTTAGTCCTGTTTGCTCACCTTCTACCTCAGTTTACTGGATGGTAAACACTACTTTTATTATATTTAAAAACTCCTTTTACCTGAATTATGTGATTCTATTTTGTATTTTTTTTTATCTTTAAGTAAGAAATTGTCATTTTTGCTTTTACTGGTATAAAATAATGGCTACCTCAGGTGTTTTAAAATGTCTTGCATCCAAAGCTCTTTGGTTGGTGAATATGAAGGTGTTTTAGTTCAGCCTTCATGTGAGTCTTTAGTATGAGCTTGGCTGAAAGCAATGTTTGGCACTCACAACAGTGCTGGATGTGAAGCGTACTCGCGTTCCATTGGAGCTGCATGTCCGTCAACAAACGTCGGCAATCCATCATCAGCACCTTGAGTTTCGAGGGGCGAGCAGAGTCCATAGGGACACATTCCGGTGGTACGCCTTGCCTTGTTAGAGCAATGTTATCATATGTAGGTACCTTATGAGGAGTCCAGCCTGAGCAAAAGGATTCTGTCCACATGACGTGGCTGCATATTTTCTAATATGGTTATACTACCTCTACTTCAGTGTTATTTTCCGTACCTCAGGGAGCAAGGATGTCGTGGGACTTCAAACATAGGTTATGTACTACAATTTACTGCTTGTTTGCAAGGTTGCATAGCTAATGTACAGGGTATTTGTTGTGTACAGAACCATGTCCTAGTAGGCGGATGCTATCAGCCTGTAATAACAAATCTCTAAAATGGTGTGTAGCTTTTCTGTGTTGCCTATAATGACGTTAGAACCTGCGGGTTCCACGCTCCCCTGTGCAGAACACGCCTTTTTGAGTTGATTAATAGCCATTTTTTTGTCTTTTTTGGTTATTTTTCTTCACCCCTTAAATACTTTAAGAAGTAACCAAAAAAAAAAGGTTGTTCCGACATGTTCGGCACAGGAAACCTCGAAAGCTTTAAAAATGGCCTTATTTGGAAAAGGCTCCTTCAGGTATCACAGAATCCACAAAGCGGGGGAGCAGGAGGAGAGAGGAAGGTTTTGATACCAAAGTGTGATTGCTCTGAAGGTGACCTTTTCGATGTGTTAATAGGAGAGATGTACAGAATGTTTGTCGAAAACCAAAAGTGTGTATGTCTGTATAATTCAATTAATGAAACCTAAAAGTTAATAGAACTATCAAAAGTCCTCCTACCTTCAAAGACAGATATCTATATTTTGTCTCCTTTGTACCACTGTGTGCACAATGTGTAGGAATTTGTGTCTTGAAATGTCTGATTCTTTAACGTAGAGTACTTAATGCTCACGGTAGTGTTACATTTCCGTTTGTAGAGACGGCTAGTGTGCTGCAGAGACAGTGCTATCCTCCAAAGAATGCTTGCTTCCTACCTTTGGCTTGGCCTGTTTCGGGTGTTATGTTGGTCTGGGGAGACTTGCACCGAAAGTTCCACTCGCCAAACCAAAGAGTGAAATGCAGCTGCCCTCGGCTCAGCCGCAGTACCACAGCGAGAGCAGAATGATGCCCTGTGCTGTGCGTGTCCTGTCTCATGACCCAGCACGCCGGTAGGAATCTATCATGCAGCTAAACCCAAATAACCAAATGCCTTCAAGAACTGGGTCATTACAATATTGGTGGTTTTTATGCTTTAGTCCAGATTTATATTGAACATTATCTCTATATTCTGTACATATTTTCCTCATTCTGTGTTTTCCCCACTTTCTGAAGGTTTCACTTTTGCATGGAGAGCAAAACAATCAGTTTATTTCTTTTGAGAAGCAAACAATGTAAACCAAAGATTTTAGTCACTGTCACATGTTTGTAGGCATATATCTCTATCAGATGTTTTGTCAGTTTGTGATGCTTAAAATTCCCCGTTAAACCAAAAGATATACGTCTTGACCATGACGCAACAAACTAAACAAAACGTTCGCTTGTTTTTGTTGGTGACCCATTGACACAGCTCATCCTGGTGTCATTATTGTACTCATGTAAAACTGGAGAAAGTGAAAAGTGCCCAGTAATCTGAGTCTCTAATGTTGTGTTAAGCTGCTGTTCATGTTTGTCTGGGTTTCATTGTGGATTTTACTGTTTTGACTATATTTACAAGTGTATGACTGGTATGCAGGTACCCTGCATGCATGCTCCAACATCTGAAGATTGTAAAATATGTGCACTTCAGAGCTTAGGTTTGATTTTAGAAAAATGAAGGTTATATGTAAGTAGTAGTGCTCACTGCCTGTCAGTCAGCTCTGCTCTGCAGAAAACAGCCTAAGTTCGGAACAAAGCAGAAGGCCGTACCTATTCAGGCTTTTATTATTTTAAAAGGAAATTTCTGTTTTGTGTGTCACTTGCTTTTCAAATTTGTGAATTGGAAGGGATTTGGATATTGTGAGTGGCTATTGGTGTGGGGCGTGTGTCCCCACGGCATATCAGTTGCCGCCATTTCCAAATGGCAGAGGTGTACCTGTTTATGGGGCAGTTTGAGTCCTCACCATCTTCTATGCCAGCATTTCCCAACAGTCCACGTTTTTGCTCCCTCCCAGGTCCCAGCCAATCAGGAACACCGAATACCTGGTACAGGTGTGCTGGGAACTGAGAGCAAGCAAAAACATGGACTGTCCGTGGTTCCCTGAGGACTGGGTTGGGAAACGCTGTTCTATGCTGCCACAGAAAAACAGCCACCAGTCTCTACTTCTGAATGTATCTCTGCTTATGCGATGATTTTATGCTTTTGTTTATTGTTTCTTTAATTTTGGTCAAGTGTTCAAGCAAGCGTTGTCTTTCCTTACAATTAATTATGGTATATAATATTTTTGCTTTAAGTCTTGCTCAAATTAAAGCCAAAAAGATATTAACTGATTGTTATAGTTAAATGCACAATTTAAATAAAGCTTTTCATTAAAAACGGTCCAGTGATTTTTGTCCTGCATGATTGTTTAAATACACCCCCTTGCATGGGGGTGAGCTTTGCAAAAAGTCGGTATGAAAATTAACCCTAGATAACAACAAGTATGCATACATAATCCAGATCAATAATATCGATCTGCTTCTGAGAGGTGATCAATAAAAAATCTATGCCATCCATATATTAAATCACCCTCCCTTCCTCATCCTTATTTGCAATGAATTTTCTCTGACAGGAGTCAGCGCCTTTTCATGAACCACTTCTCATTAATCGCTTTGCCCAGCCTCCACATCTGTTACCAGCCTCACTTAACGCTGAACATTTCCTTAGATCTAGGCTGCTAAAATCAGATTAGGGACAGTGACGCTCTAGAGCACATGCAACGTACGACCTAGCATATATTTCTAGGGTTAAAACGTGCTTTAAAGTAGATGCTATCTTCTCTCCTTATGGGGCATTATATAAAGATTCCCTGTTTTCTCATTTTAGTATAAGTAATGATTTTGTATATATACCTATACGTACATTCACTAGACTGGACCAACCGCGTTTCCTGAAGAGGTACAGTTAATGTGTGGAAGGTCAAATTACAGTATCAGCTCTTAACCAAGGGTGTAATGTCAAGCTGCTTACGTGACTTTCCATCTCTAACTTGCATGTTTCTCTCTGGTTAGTTCACGTCATAATAGGTCGTGCGGGAGATGTATTTCCAACTCGATCTGTTTTTGATTCTATAACGGAGTATGCATTTCGTTATTTTAACTTGATAAACTGTCTGCCTGTAATTTTTTATTTATTTTTTAAACTTACGGATCACCGTAAACTCCATTGCACGTAGGCCCTATTGAGTAAATGCTTTTCCCTTATTGCTTTGATTTCTTGCCCCTTCATTACTGACCATGACATTCTCAGGTTACCGCAGTTTCTCTGAACTCGC
This sequence comes from Brevimyrus niger, assembly GCA_015164015.2. NCBI lineage: Eukaryota > Metazoa > Chordata > Actinopteri > Osteoglossiformes > Mormyridae > Brevimyrus > Brevimyrus niger. The sequence goes on from JAABNY020000019.1 coordinate 14,391,226, forward strand.
CTGTCACTAAGGTGATTTGGCACAGATGATGACAAGATATAATCTGATGAAAGTCAGACTCACTAAAAGTCACAGAAGAAAAACACGAGAACAGAAGACGGGTTTTCAAGCGTGCAAGAACTCTAAAGTAAATTAATATTAGTACCGGAATTAGTACCTTTGAACAGGGTTTCACAAGAAATTCTCATAATTCAGAGCTACGAATGCTTGTCATGTGCAGGATTCAAAAACTGATCGATGTTTAATTAAAAACTCGGCATCTAATTTTGTAATGAATATCGGAAATGGAAATAAACGGTTCTCGAATAATAAACAGATGCGTGAAACTATCTTTCCTTAGTCGATATTTGATGTTAGGCTGATATGACAATACACTGGGCATCTATCCGCGATCTTGTGAATGTTAATACAGTGTGGACTCTGTAGCCTAATGTTCAACAGTGTTTATTTTTCTATTATAATATAGCGCTAAGACCAAGTATGACTTTATCCTAAGTACTTTTTTTTAAAACTAAACGCACGTAGCTGTGGTAGTCTAGAAAGCACGTCTAAGTATTATTTCTTGGTTGTCCGTATCATGCTATAAAACACGTTATTACTAAATAAATAAGGCTGTTGTTCACTGAGTCTGTGCCACGCACTTTGAGCGACAGCAACGCGTGTCCCAGACTCGGATCGTTTTCACATCTGTAAAAGCTGTAAAGTTACACAGAAAATTGCATGAGTATTACAGCATCCCGCAAACACTCTTTAGCGACTCACTTCTGCTTTGATGGCACCAAAATGCGTATCTGGTCCGCGTTGTTATTCCTGATGATGATAATCAGGGCGGCGCTGAAGTAAGGACTCGGATTATTTCATGGAACTGATTTCAGAACTGATTACTCACTCCATACGCAGGAGCTCAAGGTAACTTGGCGAAATAATTATTTGCATGAAAGTAATGTTCATTGAGACTTCAATCTTCCAGCGTGGGTTAAGAATATATACAGAAAACTCGGCGATTTCGATTCATTTAATTGTGGTAAACGTGTATTTTTTTCTTTATTAAACACGTCCATTACTTATTATTTTTAAATTGAATTTTGTATTTAGTTCCAATATAAAGGCCACTATCGTAGATAAAGTACAGGCAACATACACACTGCGCGTGCTTTGGAAATTAAAACTCTGTTAGCAATGACCTGGTCATTTCATACTTGGTTCTTGGTTGCATCGGTTTGGATTTTTTTCTATACCAAAACAAGGCTCAAGCGCGTCTATGTAGTTGAAAGTCTATACAAGCTGTCAAATAAAGGGGGCGTCCCCCAAGTAGAGCCGGCATACCCCCCTGACAGTGGGCTACACTTTGCCTTCACAGTGGGTGTAAAGATGACCGATAGTTCGAGTGATACGGAGTCCTCAGAAGGATGGACCTTCATCGGCAGCGAGGTACGCCGTTGTTTTCCGTCATTATTCGGGCAGATGCAAAGGAATAGTATTGAATGGTAACCACTACACACTCTAAGCTGGACATGTTAGTCACATCACTTCTTTGACATATAGTGGTATATTTTTACTCTCTCAACTTAGTTGGCTTAGTCGTGAATATAATTTCTTTAATCCAATCAAACAAATACGCATACAACCAAATCTAACTGTGATCGCTCACTGACTGCGCACCGAGCATGACAGAAAGCATTATGCCACAGTGCTAGTGTACTGGGCAGTTGTTTCTCGTTTTCAAAGCTGATAAGTTATCGTTCGTCGGGGGCTGAATATTATATACGTTATAAATTAGGTTAAGAATAATATCGCATGTTGAATATGCAAAATTGCAATATTGGTGACAGAAGGGGCATAACGGTCCTTCCAGAGCTGGGAATTCGAATTCCGTTTCCTTTCTGTGTGGAGTTTGCATGTTTTCCCTTTGTCACGCGGGTTTCCTCTTGCAGTCCAAAGACATACTTTAGTGTATGATTATGTCTTTGTATGTTTGTGCCTGCAAACCCTGCTACGGGATGCTGTACTGTCCTGCCTCTGATAAACTTCGATATTTATTTTTCCTGATTTGGTGTCTGATCTAAAGTATCCCCAGCCTGTGCTGAAATAGACTGTAGGTCATCCTGACTAGTACAACTGGTTAGAAGATGTATGTTTATGAATCTTTTTAATGTGCTGATGGTTGACAAGAACAACTTCCTTTCTGCTGAAATGTGTTAAATAGCACTTTCTGTACATGTTTAAAAGGCCAGTGTCGACTTCCTGTGTTATACAAACAACCCCGGCCAGTGGTTTTGGTGTCTGTCTGAAGGCTGAGCTGTCAGTGTGGAATGAGGTGAGAGGGGCTAAGGTCCCTGTTCTTTCGGCAGACGAGCTCAGATGAGGATGACAGAGGCCCTGTACTGTGTGGTGTAATTGTCAGGGCTTGGATGTCGAGGCTCTCGACGGAGAGGGTGAGGAGGGGAGGCAGAGTGCGGACCGTCCCACGAGGCAGGAGATGCACGAGGCAGCTGCGGCCGCAGGTGGTCAGTGCCCTTAGCAGTTGTACTCCTGGCTCTTTAAAGATTAGGAGAAGTAATTCTCCTATTGTTAATTTAAATGTCATAGTTGTATAAATAGGAACATATGTGATTTAAGTAATCGAAAAGTACTAAAGAGCTTTCTTTTCTGTAATGCTGGCAGACTGAAGTATTCATTGATGTGTGTTTTCAGCCGACGCAGCTCCAGAAGACAGCCAGTTGAAGGAAAGGGTCTCTGTCGTACAGGTTAAGTCATCGTCCTGACCAGTGCCATAATGACATGTCAATGATTTGTACTATTAATTATGCAGCAGTTCCAGATGAACCGGTTACGATTAAGAATACGTCTTACTTGTTTTCCTCAGGCTCTGGGAAATGTGGGGACGGGTGAGGCCACGATGTTGTGCTCAAGGACTGACGAGCCGGACGTCGTCGAGCAAGAGCCGGGGGGGCTGGCAGGTCATGAGGAGCGGGGGGGGTCAGAGGAGCTTTGGGCAGAGCCAGACAGTGAGGAACTCCTGGGCAGCTCCATCAGCTGTTACTTCAGTACTGTGGAGACCCGTAGGTGATATCTTGTCTCATCCCCCAACTCCCCCCCCCCCCCCAACCCAGCAATGTACCAGGGTATGTGGCAGTGGTTTTTGCAGGAAGCATTTGAAGTGACCAGTTATTTATGGGAGTTCCCCCTACACATCACGAAAAACTGGCAGGGCACATAGTTTCCTTTGTTATGGGGGGATGCATATTACTTATTAGGGGCTCCCTCAGACCCCCCTTTTTTAAACTATAATTGACGGCCAGTTCAGATATGACTGTTGATGTGTGTTCAGTTCAGCATGGAAGAAAAGTACACAGATGAAACGGCTGTCCTTGGTGTGGTTGTGTAAGTGCAGGAGCATTAGGCAGTCAGTGGAACTTTCCAGAGGGCCTGAGCAACTTGGGCAGCTGATTGCGTCCGAAAGGGCACCTGCCTGACAGCCGCTCGGGTCGACGTGGTCAGCGGTGGCCCGCAGTGAATCTGACACCGTGCTGAACTCGCCCAGACGATCTCATGTGACACGCCTTTGGCGGGATGATTCACCGCGACATTAATGTGTTGTCAAAAATCCAGTCCTTTGCGACGGTGACTCTATTAACGCCCTTGGGCAGATGAGCTGAGCGACGTGTAAAACAGGCTTTTACTCTCTAACATAATCATGTAAGTCGTAAGGCCTCAAGCCCTGGGCCAAACCAGGCTGGCTCAAAGTACACCTGCTTCATACTCACTGTATACTCAGTTAGGGCCAGTAGGAGGCCTGTCCCTAACCTTGCCCCTCCCCCATAACATCCAAGTCCGCTTTCATTTCATATGGGCTTAATAAACCCAATTTGCTGTTTTCCTCTTTCTAAGTCGGATGGGAAATGCAGAGTTTCAGTGGGATAGAGGGAGCTTGTTTTAATCATTGTGAACCTCAAAGCATCCAGCATGTGACAGTCAGGGTGAGGGGAGCCTCTCTCCGGTGGCAGGGGTTTCACAACCGCGGTGCGACCCAGCCAGTCCCCCGTCCAGATAGCAACATGAGCTCGCTTTAGCACGGGCCGCTGCCTCGTCTCCATTGGTCAGCCGTGGCGCTCATCCCGCCGTAGTATTTTTGGCACTTTATCTCGGATTTCCCCGAGAGTTTCCTATGGAAGTGCCTGTAAATGAAAATAGCCCCCTGAAAAAAGGGCACTGAAAAGCATTTATTTATATCTGCCTACCATAAGATGTATAGTATGAAAACATCTTAGAATGATGCATGTAAAATATTACATACTGTGTAGGGCTGTTGCATTGCACCTCCAGTTTGGGCATTGAAATTGCACCTCTGTTCTGTCTGTGTTTAGTTTGTATATTTTCTTCATGTTGTGTCATGATGATGTTTGATATATTTGTTATGGGTTCAGTTTTTTTTCTGCATAGTATAGAATACATTATTTCACTTGTCTTTTCATGTCTCTCTGATTGTATGTGTATGTGTGTGTGTGTGTGTGTGTGTGTGTGTGCGTACGCATGTCCCTGTGTGCCAGTGTCCCCATCAGCGCCTCCTACTGGAGACTCCAGTGGCAGCGACAGTGAGTCAGGAGGGCAGCTACCCAGCGTGGCAATGCAAGTGGGCAGCATGAGGACAGGAGGGAGCGCTGGGCCTGCAGGAGGAGGCGTGAAGGAGCAGCCATCAAAGGAACGACCAGAGCAGGCGCGGACCCAGGAGCGTGTTCGCCACGCGCTCAACATGTGCATCTCGCTGCTCATCATCCTGGCCATCAGCATGGGCTTAGGGCAGATATATGGTGAGACTGGGTGGCACCTCCCACATTACCGCCATCATAATTACCATGGTAACATGGACTACATACACCCAGGGGATAAATCAGAATCAGAGAGGCGAGGTATAGGGGGGTGGGGAAATGTGCCACTCTGTTCATTAGTTTACTAATTATTACATGTGTATTTGTCATTTGTCGGCATGTTCTGTTACCACTTTAGAACAGAAAAAAACTGAAAATAATCAAATCAAGCTGTGCTCTGGCAAGGTGCAATACGGACATAAAGAGATGGAGCTATGCTCCAGCAAGGGGCGATTTGGCTGTAAAGAGGTGGAGCTGAGCTCCAGCAAGGTGCCATTTGGCCATAAGGAGGCGGAGCTGAGCTCCAGCAAGGTGCCATTTGAACATGAGGAGGCGGAGCTGAGCTCCAGCAAGGTGCGATTTGAACATGAGGAGGCGGAGCTGAGCTCCAGCAAGGTGCGGTTTGGACATAAGGAGGTGGAGCTGTGCTCCGGCAAGGCGCAATTCAGCCATATGGAGGCGAAACTGTGCTCCAGCAAGGTGCAATTTGGCCATAAGGAGGCGGAGTTGTGC
>JAABNY020000019.1:14456481-14486669 GCA_015164015.2 Brevimyrus niger
CCTCATTCCATTGACTCACAGTGCTCTCCTCATTCCATTGACTCACAGTGCTCTCCTCATTCCATTGACTCACAGTGATCTCCTCATTCTGTTCATTAACGGTGCTCTCCTCACTCCATTCATTCTCCTTGCTCACCTCACTTCATTCATTCATAGTGATCTCCTCATTCTATTCATTCACGGTGCTCTCCTCACTCCATTCATTCTCATTGCTCTCCTCACTTCATTCATTCATAGTGATCTCCTCATTCTGTTCAGTCACAGTGCTCTCCTCATTCCATTGACTCATAGTGCTCTCCTCATTCCATTCACTCACAGTGATCGCCTCATTCTGTTCATTCACGGTGCTCTCCTCACTCAATTCATTTTCATTACTCTCCTTACTTCATTCATTCATAGTGATCTCCTCATTGCATTCACTCACAGTGATCTCCTCATTCCATTTGTTCACAGTGCTCTCCTCATTCCATTCACTCACAGTGATCGCCTCATTCTGTTCATTCATGGTGCTCTCCTCACTTAATTCATTCAGTGATCTCCTCATTCTGTTCAGCCACAGTGATCTCCTCATTCCATTCATATACGGTGTTCTTAATCTGTTCATTCACAGTTTTCTCCTCACTCCGTTCACTGACAGTGATCTCCTCATTCCATTCATTCACGGTGCTCTCCTCATTCCATTTATTCACAGTGCTTGATTCACTCCACTCATTCACATTGCTTTCCTCATTTTCAAGCTGTGCTTGCATAGTGGCATTAGATGAACCAAAGATTCAGCATGTCTGTGGTGAATGACTTCCCAGCTCAATGAAATGACTGTCCGGAAATGATTTTATGTCTATAGTTAATTGGAAAGCCATTTTTCGACAGAGAAGAGCAATCCGATTTGAGAAAGTCGTTTTTACGGCAGCAAAACCTACCCTTGACGTTGACCTTGTGCTCGCCGCTGCCGGGATGGGAGACGAGATCGACCTGAATAGAAACCTCCCCCACTGTTCCGTTGGACAAGTCCCCTGAAGTTTCCGAAAGAGCACAATAATTAAATGAATTAATAATGCAGGGAAATCTGAGCTGGGGAGAAAATGCAACCAGTATGTAGAACTCAGGAAGATGAATCACTGGTCTGACATAGTGGAGTGAGCTGGGAGGTCATCCCTCTGATTATGAGGTACAACATTAATTTAGTTTGAGTCTGATGACTGATCATCATAGTGACCCACAGCCAAGAGTTCTCCATGCCAAGCCTTCTCCAATAGCAAAACAAAATACACGTTCTAGGTGATGTTAGGACACTCTCAGTTCAGTTTGATTCCAATATCTCCACAGAACTGCGATTAAAGTCAAGAAATTCACAGGCAATTGGTGCAAATATCTCCTACATCATAACAATGTTTTACTACAATGCAGTGAACGATAAAATTGCTTAATAATGGCCAGGTCTTGGGGATGGGCAAGTAAAAAGGAACAGCACTACAATATTCCTCACAGAAGCTATTAAAATTTATTCTGCAGCAAACATCTCTAGCAGAATTTTTCTAGTTATAGAAATATACAAAAATACTTGACTTTCCATAATTTGCATATTACTGTAAACCACTGACTTTTAAACAACACCTTCTAGAGAAGATAACCAAATTGCAGATACCTTTAACATGAATGGAAGATAGAAATGTATTTGGTTACATCCTGCCAAGAGTCTTCTGAGACCGCGATGACTATGACACCTATCTCCCCGTGAAAACTGAGCCAAGAACTTTCGCACTGTAGCAGTAGAACGATAAACACTGCAAAGCTCTATGTGGAGGATGTTTCGTGGACTTCATTGGCACCCTTAGGACCCCTGGTGTTGAGGACTCCTGGTATGGAGGACTGTGAATGTCTCCTAACTGAAGCAGTTGGTTATAAATGGCCAGTATTCCACCATCCATACTGTAGCTCTTGTATGCGAATGCCAACCTAATCACTGAGTCCCCCTCCCCCCTTGAAATGGCTCAACGGGGCTCGAGGGGCTACCAACCAGGGCTGGGCAATTAATCGATGATTAATCAAAACCTCTAATTCTAATTGACGTAATCTTGTCCATGTTGGTTTATCATTTTTTTAAATTTCTGGTAATACTTTAAAAAAATCTGTTAATACTTTCCCCAGTATGTTCATGTACTGTCCCCTTAAAAACATACTACCCCGCTATCACATGCTGTCACAGGACTCCGCCCCATCCAGTCTGCGACATGGAAGCAGCATGTAGGAGATCTAAAACGCCGAGCTGACTGAGCAACTCCAGCAACTGGTGCCAAAGAAAAATGCCATGTCTGTCGTTTGGACACATTGTGGCTTTGGTGAAGACGACACAGAACAAAAAGAGGTCAGATGTAAACACTGCGGAAAAACAGTTTCAGCTACCAAATGTGACGTCCACGCCCCCATGGGGGCGGGGCACAACCGGTGTGACTGGTTAGGGAGATCGGGAAGGGTTTATAGAGGGGGTCCTTCCCTGATCTCCCTGCGAAGTATTGAGCCAGATGTTTACGCTGTGCCTTGCCGAACGTTTCTTTGTCCTGCGTCCTCCCGTCCGCCTCGTGTGTTCTTGCCTCTCCCCATTCCAGAACCTCTTGTTTGCCTCTCCTCTCCCTAGCCCGGATCCCGTTCCTGATCCCCGCCTTCCGAACCTCCCTCGCTCCCGATCCTCTCCAGTCCCCTCTGCGCCCTCTCCGTCCTCTCGTCCCGGACTGATCACCTGGCTCCCGAACCCTCTGACCGTATTACGACCACGATTCTTGCCTGCTCCTTTAATTGCCTTTGGCTTGATTAAAACCCGTTACCCTCGCATATCTGGGTCCTCCATTCTTTCCGCGGACGTAACACCAAACATAATACCACTTATCGGATTCAACAGTAGCAGAATCAGGACACAAACTCAATCTGTTTGGTGTTTTTTAGTTCAGTTGAAACCCTGCTTAGGCCACAGCCCCCTAGTACTGGGGTTAAGTACTGGCTGGGGGAGCACAACAAATCTAAGACTTCCAGCGTCATGGCAATGGAAGGACCTTCTCCTGCTCTGTCTACTAAGCAGTGGTGGGCAAAGTTCTGCTAACTGCTAATTAGCAAAGCTAACTTTTTTGTTAGTGGATTAGCGTTTCCACCACCTTTGAAAATTGATAGTGGACCGATTAGCTTCCGCTAAATCTAGTTCCACTATCTTCTAACATTTTTTCACAGGTAAAGTGAATAAATTTTAACAGTCAAAAACATTTGTAAATCCTAAAATCATACATATTGGTTCCTGAACATTTCTACAATAGACTATCTGGCACGTTGTTGCCTGACTACAGTACCCGAGTTTAAATGGACTTTATCTTTGTTCACTTTAGCCCAGACTACCTTAAATCTGATAAGTTATCCAGCTAAGCAAGAATCCTGCTTTGTGATACAGCCCCCTGGTTGTATTTCTGTATTCTGATTGACAGCACTATAGATTAATAAAGAGCTGAGACCCTCCTTGCCCATTCTGTGTAAACGACACCATGTTTGTAGTCTCCAATTGGCTTCACTGAGGGCAAAATGTCAGCATGGGCCAGTTGCAAAACAGGGCTTCTCTGACAAAAACGCTAATATCATCCAGACAGAATATTGTAGAAAGAACATTTAAACGCTGATTTATTTCAGAGACTCTACTGAATCCAACGATATCCAATTGGGTAAGTCCTAAGTATCCTCTAGTAATCACTCCAGTCCGACAAAGGGATTTGAGTGTTAAATGGGTTAAATTTTAGCTCTCTAGGTAGGGTTATTGTTACCCATCATCGAAGCTAACTTTTTGGTTAGCTGTGTCCACCACTGCAACCAAAACCATCCTAATTTCTGAACCTCCAGCTATGATCTGGAGTTGCATATTATCTAGCCTGACCTTCCCAAAACCTGCTGTAAAAACCCTTTTCCAGGTAGCCATCTGTCATATTTTGTTGAGCAGTCTGACATACTATTCCATGATCTTATCGTCTTTGTGTCGCCATGATGCTGAGCTCCGAGCGCCGGTCTGGCCCGTTAGACCGTGAAGACGCTCAGCTTTTGCTCCCTGGTGTGTAAAGTGGTGCTCAGGGGTATCTGGTTAGTTTATGTTTAAATCTGTGGCCTGGGTCAGTGCTGGAGGACATGAAAGTTCACGTGTTATGTGGATAAACACAAGAAGCTTCAGACAGAAAAATAAAACTCAGTCATTATGGGTAAAAAAAAAAGGCCCAAAGTCACACAACTGTGGTCAGAATTAATTGGAGCTCATGTGCCTCTGGGATGATTACAGGCAACTCTGCACTGTCGGCCCGTGGATGCCAGCGAGTGACTGATAGGGATCAGATAACGTGGAAGATGCTGGGAGAGGGATGCCTGGTCATCCTTTAATCTTCCATCATCAGCTGGGTCAGACTCGGGAGCCATGGGCACTGTGCTGGAAAAGCGGTGACAGCAGATCAAAGCTGCCCACGCAGCTCCGAAACGCGGGGGGAATGCAAGACCGGCTGCGGAGGATAGGTTTTTTTTTTTTAACGTCTTTCAGTACCTTCTCCCTTACAGTTGCATGTGTATTTACTCAGTATCTCTGCTCTATGTACTTGTGGAAGCAGCTCCGGTGATTAACCTCGTTTCTGAACATCTTCACGTCTCTGAATGTTTGGCTCAGCTTGCCTACATACATTGGATGGGAAATATGAGCTCACATTGGAATTTAATTTTCCCAGCCTTATCTCTGAGTTAATTACCTCGCAGCAAAACACATTTCATTAGATTGTATTAATTAATCTTCAGTTTTTTTGGGGGGGGGGGCGGGACTTGTAAATGGAATACCTGCTGTGTGCGGTATTTTTGTGCAACGGAGATGAGGAGGGATGTTAAAGCAGACTGATGAGAGTTAAACCATATAGTTGTCTCCCTTTTGGCACTGATAACCGATATCTTAAGAAGACCATTAGAGCAAAACCTGATTAGCAATATTCAGTGCTGTTGGAGGGCATCATGTGTGTTCATCTCATATCCTCTCTGGTGCCCTGACGCACTCAGAAGTTGGCTTGTGACAGTAGGTTGGCAGATGAGGGAGTCTGCGTGCCAAGCTTCATCCTCCGACACGTTTCAGCCATCACAGCAAGAGTGAAATAGATGCCAAATAGAAAAACGAAACATTTTACTGATCATATTCATACTACAGCCAGAAAATGATTAATTAAAAGGCCTTTTAACACACGGTAATGTAAAGGAAATACGTAGGCTGTCTCATTGAATAGCCCTGCTGTCTCAGTGCTCAGCGGTTTGTAGATGAGTCACGTGTAGACTGTGGGCCCGGAAGACCCAGTGCATGCTGGGACGTCGTGCTGAATCAAAGAAGAGGTGCCTCAGCACACAGCCACCGGTAACCAGAGGCTTGTGGAAAAGAAGCAAACTGGTTTGGCTTTGAGTGAGCGAAAAAAGCTGGGAATAATAGATATAGAAATTGGGGCTCCTCTCTGTCCTCCAGTGAAAGATCATGTGATTTGTTAAGTTCAAATTAACAGGGCAGTTTCCCTAGGAGGCCTTGCTGTCCAAAAACACCCACGTTGATCAGAGAATCCCATGCAAATTTCTCACACAAATTTTAATGGCTGAAACAAGCCTCTGTGCATGGGCGCCGCTGTCCTTCTACCAGGCATTAACTCGAGTGGTCAGAATCGGCCCAACTGTAGCTCACTTTCCAGGAACTTGACACCTTTACTTAATGTTTGGATGCATGGCAGCAGTAAGTAGGAGTTGGTGTCCGAAACAGTGTCTGTTGTTGACCAAGAATCTGTTGCTGGGATCCTCTAATTCCCTGCTCACATTGGCTTGCCCAAACAGCTGTCCAGATGCAGAAAGCCACAGCTGGAATAGCCTGGATGGTGCCTCGTATTAGCATCCTCCTGGATTCTGATCTGAGGACAGTCTGCATCCATTGGTATGGAGCAGTACAGATTGACACCCTGCTGATACTGCTTTATGGCTTTGCACCCGGGCTTCCCAAGAGTAACTGGATGTCTCCAAGGATCACAGCTCAGCAGGGAATACAGATACTGACCCCTCTGTTCATGCTGGATGGGCTTGATGTACCCAAAGCCTGAGTCCTCGTCCACACCATCTATATCCTCACCCTCCAAATAAACTTTTGCTCTTTCACACAGAAGGCCATTTCTCCACCTTCAATACAGCAAATGTGGGGGATTTGACATTTTCAAACTTTACCCTCCCCCAGATACACAGACATGCATCATTTATGCTGGAGTTTGAGGTAAACCTGACCTTCTTCAGTGGCGTATATGAAGGCCTACCTTGGGAGGTCTGGGTGCATATATATTTCTTGATCAAGGCATCTGTCGTTTGCGTGTAAAGGCTGAGTGCATATTTCAGAGACTTCAGATCTGGACTCTTCTCCAGGAATGTCTTCTTCAGGCCGTTCCCCCCCGCGTGGAAGTATTGCTACAAAGAATCAAACAGACAGCCTCCATTCAAACTCAGCATTATGTGTTTGAAACAAGTGGGTCAAAGACCTTGACACCTACTCTACAGCTGACAAGCCTCAGCATGGATTGATTCCATGACAGCAGAAGAGAACTGACAATGACAACAATAAAAACTCTTAAAACTCGTATATTACACACATACTGTAATGACAGAAATATTCAAGTGTGATGCAGATAATGGCAGAAAAAGAGTTTACTATGGATCTGGATGTTCTTATTGAATCAAATCAAATCAAATTTTTGTTCTCAAATGTACAGGCGTAGAACAGGCAGTGGAGGATGCAGGTAATGAAGTGGGTTTTGTCCACGGCTTTTGGCCGAACTTCCCCCCAATGCAAGTCTCCGTCTCACTTTTCCATCCAGGGGATGGTGGGGATAGAGCTGAGCTCCCTCCAGATCTCATTTATCTTTCCTCCTGCGGGGCCTCAGTGTAAAAAAATCTCAAGATTTGACAGTATGGATAAGGGGTGTTGGGCAGGGAAGAAAACGTCTGTTGATGTTGCATTCTGGGAATTTTATGGCTGAGTGTGCTCTGTGGTAACATGGTTTCCACACTAAAAATGTTTCCATGGCTGTTTTTTGGTTGCAGGTAGGGCTTATACCGTACTTTGACATCTACGGTGTCATCCAATGCAATAAAACTAAGCACCCTGTGTACACTATGATTCAGGAAAGTGTTCAGCGGAGTCTTTCTCTCCCAGGTTCCTAAAGGAGTCAGAAAAAGGCCGCGTGCCCACAAGCAAAGTGCCTTGGTGCTTATGATATTAAATCTGAAACCAGCAGGTTACAAGTTCATATCTCTGAGAAGGATGCCCCTGGTGTTTATCTGAATTGATTTTGAACATATCGTGACCTCAGTATAAACAGATTGAAAACTTAAAATCTAATCCAATAGAGGTCACCTTCATGGTATTCATGTGATAGTGGCTGTCAGGCCCACACGGCAGCCTGTGCTGTCTCTGTCGTCCCTGTTATTATGGCATCTTACTGTTCAAACAAAATTCTTAGGATTTTTCAGAATGTAGCAGGTAGTGCCTTTCCATCTGGCATGTTTCCGTTAATTTTCCTGCTTTCCTCTTTGGAATAATGATAAAGAGGGTCTTGTCACAAAGGCTTCATCTCAGTGATTGTATTATTATCAAGGTAGCATTTTATTTGAAGACAATCTGTTTTCAGTTCCTAATTACAGACCAGCTAGAGTGGCAAGGCTGCAAAACACAGTAAATAAGAGTTGTCCCAAAATGCATTGAGGTGACCCTCTCCACGATAGGCATATCTGTATGATTAGCCACAATACCTACGTCAGCATGGTCAAAGTACTACCCAACTAAGGGCCTGGGAGCTATGAAGGTTATTAAGAAATCCCAGTCTTTCTCTCAATTCAGGTCAACTGATTGTCTGAACTCCATTAATGTGTTTTAGAAAATGTTACTTAAAGTCTGGGCTGCATGAGGCAATGACGGCACGATAAGATCAATGAGACAGAAGCCAGAGAAAAGACAGCTTACCAATGCTACCTATTGGCATGAGGATGAATGACAATGGCTGGTGTGAGCAGCGGAGGTGAGAGGGGAGGGTGGAGATGGAGGTGAGAGGAGAGGGAGGCAGTGGAGGTGATGGGGAGGGGGGTGTTGGATTCCATACCTTGATGGTTGGCAGCACCAGGTCCATGGCGGCACACTGGCGGGCATTTAAGGTCCGTGCATCGTCTCGGATCACATGCTCCTATACAGACAACCAACCAAATACAGTCACACCTTCCTATTCAGGCCTCAAATTTATGTGCTGAATCATGATTTGTCTCACTGCTGTGAAGGGCTGCTAATGAGAGTGACCGGCCTAAATGCTGCATTATACATCCGCGTCGAGCCCACGCGTGACCTATGCGTGTGCCCTACACCGTCGCATGCATTTATACTTGTGCGCTGGTATGTCCGTGTCACTTGTGCGTTGGGTGATATATAGCTTTGGATGTTGCATTTATTGTCTTGCCACACTGCTGGGTTGTTGAATCACGCAATTGAGACTGAATCAAAACAAACAATTAAGAAGCAGAATAGCAAAGTCTCTGCTGTCTGCCCGGGTGTGGGGAGGGGCTGGGCATTACCGCTGTACGGTTCCTAAGGTGCCCCGCCCTCCTCACTCTGACACCCACACCTTCTCACTGTCAGACCCAGCATGCTGTCCTGCTTGCGGGGGTAGTACATCTATATTCTTAAACTCAATATTGTGATTAAAAATTCAGAAAGTTACTTCATAAATCCAGCACTAAAGATTTTGCAATGCACTTCTACTTAATGTGTCTCAAACAGAGGGTCTAATGTCAGCAAATCTGTAATACATTCCATACAGATATTCAAGGAATACCACATTTTTACTGTGTTGTTGGAATTGGTTTGATGATTACTAATGTGTTAGATTAATTGAGGGGGAGAATCAGGAAATGAAGGCTCCCCAGCTCGGCAACATGTCAGGTCCTGAGTATCTGTGTGATTCACCTCACCTGCCAGCAACAGACTGGCTTCAGCTGTTGGAAAAATCAGCTCCCTGATTGGACGGGTCAGTTTCTGATCACAAAGGCTCTTTAAGAATCCCTGCTCTGGTTGGCCTTGCCAGTACTTGCTTGCCTTCATGCTGTTGTATGGTGTATTTTCTCTTTCTCTTTATTTAATTTAGTGATTTTTTTATCATTAGTTAAAACAGTTTAGTGGTAGGTACAGTAAATGATTCTGACGGTTCTTTGTGAGCTTGGTTTGATTTACTTTCTTTTTTTCCCCCTGTGGTTTTATTTAGTTTCCTTCTAGTCTTGGCCTCTGCTCCCCTCTCCTCTCCTCTGCTCCCCTCTTCTGCTCTCCTGTCAGGCCATTCTCTCAGTCTGTTCCACAGATGGGCATTTTTAGCTTGCCTTCGTTCTTGAAATGAATGCGATACAGGAAGCGCCTGTGGTAGTGAAGTGCGGCCAACACCCAGAGGTTTGCGCTGCACGCTTCATCTTCCTGTATGCTGAGTTGGGACTGTGATCTATTTACAAGCATCATGCCCACTAATAAGTTTTATTTCCTTACGCGGTTCTACTGGTAGTTTGCACACTAACAAGTGCACAAAAGCCAGGTGTTTCAAGTGCACAATGTGACGTACATCTTGTTTGTGGAGATGAGCCGTGTGTGTGGGGGGTGGGGCACATGTTGGAGTAACTTCTCATACTCTAGAAGCCACAGGTTCCCCAAGAGGGTGTGAGGAGGTACAGAACTAATGCCTTCGGCAACCACTGTAAATGTGCACAGTCTGGTATCTGATCACTGGGGCTAAATGAATACAGAGATCGAAGGTGATTTGGAACCGGCGTTTATGTGGATTCCTTTTTCCTACTCTGTCATGGGCTTTGCGAGTGATCCTCTCAGATTGAGAATCTCCCTACTTATTAATGGCTTTGTCTGCTCCTTGCAGTTCCCCTTGCAGAACAATCCATAGAAACACATGGCTCTTGGATTAGGAAAATTATTAATTAGGGAATCCATGTGGTCCCCCTGTGACGTGGCTCCACCCCTCCCTAAAATGTGGCCTCAGATTGGGGGCTGGCTATAGACTGATCACATCATGTGATAGGGCCCCCCCCTGATGAAGTGCACAAATGCAGTAACTGCTCCCCACACCTATGGGACAATGGTTGCAATTTTCAATTTAATCGGGGGGGGTGATCGCAGATTGCAGCTGTCGACGAAGGATGCTGTCCATCGATTCCTCTCTTTTAAAGGGCACTTTTTATAGATCAGGTCCCATACAACGGTTTTACCACTTTGTCAAAAGCACCATTGATCGGGTGCTAGAGTGTGGTGTATGTCTGCCGACAGGGCTGAGATTAGTAAGGGCAAAGACTGCCTATTACTCTCTATTAATGTCAGGCTGGGATCACGGGAGGTGTAAATATACGTGCCGATCGTTCTGCATCTGTACCGGCACCCATAGTGTACTAAATAGAATAGATCGTTTAAATTGCTTCACCGGAAGGTTCAACCATTTAAACGTTTTGGAAAACAGCCTTTATGCTGGCTACTTAAACATGATGTGCAATAATTTTGAAATGAGTTCAATGTGGAATAAAAATGTCTCCGACCTGTCAAAGCCACTCCAGATAGCAGCTGGCGCGATGGTTGTATTTGTGTAAGCTGTTAAACTTTATGACTTGAGCTATAGGATGAATCTGCTCAACAACTCAAACGACAGAATGAAGTGGCCAACTTTAGAGAAACCAAAGCAGGGGCAGCCTTCATTGTGGCAAACGCGACCTAAGGCGATGTCGGAAGAACAAAACAGGCACAACAGATGAGGAAAATACATTCTCTCCGTCAAATAGATGCTGGAGTAGATAAGCATTAATGGTACAGTAAGTGCATGGGTGCATGTTTTAAAAAATTACAAGTACTGTACAATTTACAAGTAGTGCTGAACCAGATAATGGTGCCCAACCTACACAGTCCTCACAAGGATGAATCCAGGCTCAGTGAGCTATGGCTTGTGTTCACTCACACGATGAATTCACATTAATATCAGCACATTTTTGGTTTAAATATAACTATTTATATGAAACGCACCTTTTCTTGCTCCATTCTTTAGTTCATTCCGTGTTCCCATTTCTAAAATAAACAGGAGTTCTGACACACACCTTTAAGTGTTTATTAATAAAGTGTGCTTGGGAGGCTGCATTTAAATGGGCCCCCCCCGACGGCCTGTAGCCACTCAGCAAGATGGCTGTCTTTTATGCATCTAGTGCAGATTACACTGCTCGGTGTGAAAACCGTTAGTTTAAATGCCTTTAAATGTTTTTATTACGTTCTTTTTTTTAGGAATGAGAAATATTGCTATATTATGATTAGCAGTAACAGCGCAGTCAGCTGCTAAATAGCCTTCGCCCACTTGGCAGTGGCTTAGACTGTCGTGTTGATGATGATAACCTTCTAAATGTCAGGATGGGTTGTTATGGAAACCCTTGGTCTGAATTATTAGCCTCTCGTTATAATACATTTTCCGTTTTATATAAACATTCGTTTATTTTATTCAGTTCTATCCTGTGAAAAGCAGTGACCTGGACTCTACACAGACATGTGTCGTTCTTGGGGGGGGGGGAGGCTATTGATCATCTGTACCTTCAATTTGGAAAGCTGCCCCAAGTCCTTCGCTGCGCTGAAGATCATCTGAGCTCCTTGCTGTTGAACAGAGAGAGAAACAAGTTTTTTGATGCTAAAAATCATTCCGGCTTGTCTCTCTGTTAGTGGCACAGGGTTGGCTAGAGTCTATCCCACGCAGCATCGACGGCAGAGGCAAACCGCCGACGGCATTCGACTCAACTCGACGTCATCACATACAGCTATGTTAGTATGCCGTGTGCTGTTGTCATGTTCTGATGGCAATCAGCTCCACACATCTACTGCATGCGTGTGAGTGTGTGTGGGGGGAGCATCTGCCAGGGCCAGATAAAGCGGTCTGCCTCATTTCCCAAAGACAAACTGCGTGATCTCCATGCAAGTGTTATCACCGAGATCTGTATTCCGGGGCAGGCACCTGCTCAGTGTTCATGCTGGGGACCCTGAAGCATGACTGAGCACTGTGCCGAGTCCCCGATGGGGTGTGTGTGCGTGCGGGGGGCTTGCCACTCACGCTTTGGTCCGTCAGCGGGGGCAGGACGATCTGCCTCTCCATGGCGTTCAGCACTGTCTTCCACAGCTCCTTCAGCACCCTCTTCAGCACTGTCTTCTCGCAGATCTTGGCGAACAGGATCAGGCTGCGCAGAGACCGCGGTTACAGACGCCGGCAGTGCCACGGAGCGGTGGGAGGAATGGCTGTGTATGGTGACGGTCACAGCCTGGCTCAGGGGTAAAACCGCGTCCGGTAGCCAATGGGGATCAATGCCGTAAGGTCTAACTAGCTGAGCATTCAGGCTGTAAAACATGTGCCCCTTAATGACAATTAGTCCATCTCGCACACCTGTGTGGTAATGGGAATTATCTGTGCAGCATGTCTGAATATTCCTCAGTAAAACTTGGCATAAATGATTTAGGAGGCTGTCGTGATATTCCACCGGATTCAGTGCTGCTGTGAGGACCAGATGGTCTGGATATTTATGTTCTGAAAGAATGTGGGAAGAGCTGAAAATGCTGGATTTAGGGGCGAGTGCTGCTCGTGGCACCAGAGCCACCCATGGCGCCTTACTTCTTATCCAGGAGGTCCATCAGGGGCCGGAGCACGGTCTCGGCGTCTAGGGCCGCGTTGCTCTTGGCTTCCGCTCCAGTTGCCTTCATCTGCACCAGCTCCTGGTTCATCTGCCTCACACAGTCTTCAATGACGGGTTTGAAGCTGGTACAGGGAGCGACGGAGCCCCAGGAGGGATATCAGACACTGAGCGTCAGTTACACAGAGTGCTGGGCTGCTGTCTGAGCGATAGCTCATATCTCCTGCCTGCCAGTCTCTGGAATTCCTCCGCTTTCTCATCCCAGGGATTCCTGTCTGGGATCTCTTATTTTACAAAGGGATATCGAATGTGTGTGTGTGTGTGTATATATATATATATATATAATAAAAATACTGACTGTACCACTTTTAAAATTAGATAGATCTTGTAATTAGTGTAGTGTAATTATTGTACCCATTTTCGGGTAAATATGAGATGATGGATCTGCCTCTGAAGGTATAGATGTTAGAGGTGATTTACCTGGCCCCAAACACGCTGCTCAGCTCGTCCAGGACTGTGTTCAGCTTGTTCTGCAGCTCCTTCAGGAGGTCACTGGCCTCAGTGTCGAGCTGGGAGAAGGGGGACATCGATTTCAGACAGGCGGGCGATGCGGTGACAGGGTGGGAGACGTGCACCGCTGCTCTCAGACTGATGGCCGTGTGGGCAGGACCAGCATCAGAGATAGGGGGCGCTCCTCCGCACAGGGCAGTTCAAGCCAGAGCCTTAGTGAGCCGCTTTTCTCTTTCGTTCAGTAAAAGCTTTGACTGCTTACTTGGTTTTTGCTGTGAGAATGAGTTCGATTTTTAATGCACGTCACAGGTCGATGGAAAAAATGTATGTATTAGTCGGAAAGCGGCTTGGATGGGGCAGATAGTTGGTTTAATCCACAAGATGCCAGTCCTTAACGGTGAGGATAAGGCAGCCACACCTGCACCTGGTCTGTATCTTGCTGTTTGCCACTCACCCTAAACGTACTGTGTGCTCAGTGAGTGAGGACTGTGCAGTGAGACTACGCGCCTTGTTCTGTGTGTGCGTGAGTCCCCAGTGTGCGCGCCGTGCAGGAGCTGCATGTTAATGAAGCAGCCCCACCCTCTTCGCAATCAGGTGTTAATGAGAGCCACTCCTCTCTCTAAAGGGAGTCCAGCAATGTTCAGTGTAAAGATAAGATAAGATAAGATAAGATAAACCTTTATCAGTCCCACAAGTGGGAAATTTGCATTGGATGCGAGGGAACCGTAGGTTCATTGCTGAACACTTCTTTTCATCCAGCTTGTTCACCTCCTGGCTTGAACCTTATTTTGCTTCTGTATTGATCCTTCATTAAAATCACATGGAAGCCTGTCCATTATCATTCATGCAAATTCCTTCCTTATAAAGTCTCGCCAAACATGGGGCGCCCCCCAGTGTTTCGGAGGTGAATTGAGACACTTCCAAAGACCATCCTTCTTCTTGATGGGGAACATCGAGAACCAGCTCCGCCCATGCGGGCCCATGTCAATCACAGATATCAGCCCTGACTTTAACAACAAGTTAACAAGTTGACGCTATTATAAATCAAGGAAAACAGCTGTCCCATGGTTTCTAAGCTTTAGAAAAACACAAAGTACATTTCTGAGTACTCATAAGTAATTATACCTTTCTGGCATGAAAAAGCAGTACTGTGAAATGCAGTAACAGTGACGCGACGGCGGTATCAATTTCTGATGGCTTTGTCAATTTTTGGCTGATTTCCTTCTAAATTTGACGCGGATTGGGGGTTTTGAATCGATCCAGCTGTAACTCAGACACTTTAGTCAGGTTTCCAACTCTAAGCGGTTTTTGTTACAGCCCTAGTTTTGAGGCCTCCATGCCTTATTGATTTAAGTCATAAAGCGTGATTGTTTTCACACGGAGACTTTAATTAATTATGGTAAGCCGTAGATATTCTGGTAAACAATCAATGCAAAGTTTACAAGCTGTTCAAATTCTTCATTAAACGTGAGTGATGGTGAAGCCTGGTTTTACTTCAGGGCCCTCAGCATTTTTAATGGGTTGTGTGGTGGGAATGCAATACAATCCTGAAGGTCTAATGCCCAGGGAGACCCCTAAGGAATCCTTCTGTGCCCCAACATCTGGCATTTTTATTGGCTGTTTGAGGTGAGCTGTACCTGAGGTGAGGAAAATTCATCCACGGGGTGACGGCTCCCTATGAAGGTAGGCTTCCAGATTGTATTGGGCATGTCGCAATTCCTACGACTGAGCTTAAGGGGCAGCTCCTGGCTGGATCACAGCCAGCTTGGCCCAAAGCCATTACTCTGTAAGCCCTTAAAAACAAGTAGGGTTCTTAAAATTTATCACCAGCACTCATGAATATATTAATGACTGAAAGGCAGTGCTCAGTCATCGCTTTTTTGTGTACTGCTAGCATGCTTCTGACCTGAAGAAGAACGCTCCAGTTTGTTTCATGATCAGACCCTTTATCTAAGAGGTCACAGAGGTCAAAGGACCACGTGTCCTGGAGCTAAGGAGACCCTGGTGGAGTCCTGGGTGCCGGCTAACGTAAGCGGGTGGGAACGTCTGGAAGCGGTTGGAGATCTTGTGGGGCTGGAGGATCCCACATGCCCATGTCACCGTCTCTTACTGGGGGCTGCGGGGAGGCTGATTGTGGGTAGCAAGGGGCCACCTTGGCGACTGCACAACAGGGTCCCCTGGTGGGCTAACGGCAGCCTTGTCAGGGGGCCGGCCGCGGGAGCTCAGCGAGAGGAACGAGCTGCATGCCCCATACCTAATGACAACCAGGACCCCCCAACAGAAGCCATCTCAGCACATGCTGGGAAAAGGATGAACAGGGTTTGTGTTATGGTGGGGGTTAGTGGGGTTACGTGCGCGCAGCATTATCGGTAAAGGCGACGGGGTAACGGCGACTGGGTAACGGTGACACCTTGGAACAGACCTTAGAGAAGGACACTGTCCCTTCCTCCTGGAGCACGAGGGAGACAAATGAACACAAGACACATCACACCACAACAGCCCAGAGACACATAGAGAAAGTCTGTCTGCAGCAGTAGGGACACCCTGACTGCGGTTGAGAAAATGGACTGTGTTCAGGACGGGTGAAAGGTGCCAAGAGTGCAGTTATAACTACAGTGTACAGAAGGGGACAGCCATTTACAAAAGGGCAGGCGAGCACAGCCGGGATCCCTGACCTGTTTTCCTCCCATGGACTCGAACATCTTCTCCAGCTGGATGCGCAGTTGCTGGATGTTGTTGAGGAGGATGCAGGGCTGGGGAAGACAGCACAAGGCTGTCAGATCTCTGGGCCGCAGCCAAGTCGGCTTAGTTCCGAACCTGGCACTGCGGCCAGGTGGCTCCGCCTCCAACTGCCGCTGCTACGTGTCGCCCTTGGGGACCGAGTCCTAAATGGTTATACCGGCGACGGGCAGCAGGGGGCAGAAGAGGTGCCTCTCTGACAAATTGGCGCATCGGAACTTATTATTATTTTACGTTACATATTAAATTCATTCACTGGACCTTCTTAATCAATGAAAACAAGATAAAATAATATAGCTTAAATCTTGCAAGGGAATTTTCAGTGGTATGGGATAAACGATTTTGCACCCATCAGACCATCCTACCGATTCCTGCGATTTACCGATTAAATAAACCTTTTACGTATTGTTGATTTTAAAGAATCAACCTGGTAAATCTCACCTTGTCAAAATTATAGCAAAATGCACAGCAGTATGAGTATAAGTGCATTATAACTGCATACTAAGAGTAGCTGACATGCCATTATAGGTCATAGATCTACACCAGTTTTTCAAAGCCTGGTCCTTAGGGACGCATAGATGGTCCATGTTTTTGCCCTCTCCAAGCTCCCTGTCAGACAGTTCACTACTGGGAGCTGGGAGGGAGCAAAAACTTGGACTGTCTGTGGGTCTCTGATGACTGGATTGGGAAACGCTGATCTACATTTTCCAGGTTTTCCCTGCTCTGTGGGGTTCACACACCTGACCTGACGTCTGTCTCCAGGTGTGAAGCACACTTACCACCTTCTCCTTGTCCAAATAGTTGCTGAAGTCCTTTGATATGATTGCCGCATATTGTAATAAAACTCTGTTGATGGTCTGCATGCAAAAAAGAACAGAAAAGAAGGTAAAGAACCTCGAAATGGTCAGTCTTCCTGGCCAATTGGATGGTATTGATGAAATAATGAGGTCTGTAGAGCCATCAGCGGAAAATGGTCAAAGATTGTAAATCGCTAACCTGAAAAAAAAACAGAACAGCATCTTGTGGCATGATATATAATGCGCAATATAAAGAAGGACACAGACGGACTTTAATGAATATAACATTATTCCCTCCAGCCTAATACTTTGTCATAAAGATTGGACATTCCTCTTCGAAACGTCTTAGAATCCAAAGCCTTAACGATATATGACAGTATCCCACCGTCGGGGAAAATGCATTAAACACTATTGATCCCTAACCTTGCTCAGAGACCTTTTGACCTTACCGCTCTATATATTGTCATTCATTGTTGTCGGGCAAACCCAGCTTGGGGGAGGGTAAGAACATTTCCATCCAGGAAATTGGGATTTTTGTCCCCCCTCCCCCCACACTGCAGAGGAGAAATCAGGTCACCTGGGAAACGCTTCCGGAACACTGCAGGGTGACTGATCTTTGGTGATTCCTGCAGAGCTGCAGTCGGATAAGCCGGCCAGAGGCCAAAGTGTGGGAGTGTGCTAATGGACCCTTCCCATGCCCCGTATATCTGCGCTGCTTGTGAATGCAGCACTTTCCTTGAGAGAAATTAGTTTTTTTTTTTCCTCACTTGAAGCATGATATTGAAGCTTCACACGATGATCTGCTCTTCTCTCTCTGCATCCTTTTAGAATCTCCCCCCTCCCTAATCCGCCCCGCGTCGGACGGCCACGCGCACAGACCTTGGCAAATCGGCACATGAGATGCGCCAGCGCCTGCGGGTTCGGACACTCCAGCTTCTTGATGATCTCGAAGCTCTGGTTCAGCTGCGCAAAGACGTCCACCACGGAGCAGGAGAAGAGCGCGTGCTCCGACGTCTGCTGGAACTGCGGAGACAGGCAGCGGCAGGGAGACACCTCATCAGCAGACACACATCTCCCGCAGAAGCCATTAATTCCTCGTGTCGTAATTTTAATGATGTCAAAACATTTTGCAAACAGGCGGGTGCTACGCACTGTATTGTAAGGTGAAATCTAAAATATGGTTAAACTAAAACATGGTTGGTAATTAGCAGATCTTAGTGGCTGCTGTTGTTCTGATTGCATCACTTAGGTAGTTTCCTTTTCTCGTTGCTCAGTCAGAATTTGCAGACCTGCAACAGCGACCTCATAAATATGTATGGAACAGCGGGATTCCAAGGTTGTTAGTCCAGGCCTCTGGATGCGTCACTCGTGCCCCAACTAGCGCCCCCCCTCCCCATGCTGCCAAATACAGTTTTTGGGTAAATGGTTACTCACACCATCCTTTTTGTCTCTCTCCAGAGCCCCATGCAAAAACTCCATGGAAACATCCTCATTCTCATCCAGCCACTGAATGACAAAGGGCTCAAACCATCTGGAGGAGAAGACATGGCAGCCATATTTGTTTTATGCAGCCAGCAGAAACTCACGTGCGTCTGTCAGCTGCCTCGTTAAG
Source organism: Brevimyrus niger (assembly GCA_015164015.2). Lineage (NCBI taxonomy): Eukaryota > Metazoa > Chordata > Actinopteri > Osteoglossiformes > Mormyridae > Brevimyrus > Brevimyrus niger. The sequence continues at coordinate 14,474,884 of JAABNY020000019.1, forward strand.
CGCTTTGTAAAGAGGCGGTTTGCCATTGTGTAAGAGGGAGTGAGGAGGAGAAGCAAGCCAAGCCCTCCAGCATCTCCCAGGTCTTAGCCTCACCACACCTGTATTAAGTAACCCTCTGACAAATTTTCACTGCAGGTGGATTCCAGTAACTGCCTAGATGCCGTGACTTGACCCCCGTGTGAGGGAGGGGTGAAGCACCTGGACACCAAAGCTGGATTGAGCTGGATTGAGTCCTGAGCACATTTCAGTACTGGCTCTGGAACGGCTTTAATAATTAAGGAGCCTTTCACTCTGTCAAAGGTTTTCTATATTCATCTGTAAAGCAAAACACTTCGATGTAAGAAGTGATTTTCTTTTTTAGGCAGTTCAGTAGTCACCGTTCCTTGAGATGGTGTGGAATATTAACATCTTACTGTAATGGGTTGATAAAATGTCAAAATGTCAAAAAAACAAATAAACAAGATCCCAAATCAATTACTCTATAAACATTACCTGGAACTAGGATGTGAGAGAACCAAGACTATTTTAAATAATAAAACCACCATAAATCTGTTAAACTGTTTGGAATTCACAGGGCGTATGGCAATGCGCATGCAGTCTTCCTGTAATATACAGCCTTGGGTGGTGCTTTTGCACAGATATTAGCTGTAGATTTACAGAACTTTCAATGTGCTGAGGTAAATGTCACCAAACAAACAAACATGTATGGGCAATACGGTACGTGTGGAGGGTTGGAGGATACCTACAGAGAATATTCCGGCACAGACTCTTTGAAGGCAGGTAGGTCCCGTACATACTCGTTATAGAACCATTTCACCTTGAAGTGCAAATTCATGTAGTCCGTACTTTTGCATAAACGGTGCTTCTCGTGTTCTGTAAAGGAAATAGAGACAGGAACAAAGTCAGTGTGGTTATGGAGGGCTGAAGGTGACAGCAACCACACAGTAAATAAAATCTCATACCATGCATATTGACATTAGCGATGACTAATTAGCAAAGTTTAATTTAATGCTTTTGCATTAAATGCGATTGACCACCTTCCCAGTTTATATAAAAAACAACAAAAAGAGTAAAAATAACTACAATTGTCCTTCTTCTTCTTTTTCTTCTTCTTCTTATTATTGTTATTATTATTATCACATCCATGCTACTATCACTTGAATGCCGCTGGATATCAGTCCACTGTAATCTCAGCAATCAACTTTAACGAGAATCACGTGTGATCATGCTTCATGCTTCTTTGATAGCCCTGCAGATGGCGCTATGGAGAGCTGGACTGCTCTTACATCATAGGCCTTGCCTGGCTGTCCCCTGTCCCTGGGACCCTGGGCCATCAAAGGATGGCGGGAACCGAAAGAACAGCGGGGACCCAAAGAATGGCAGGTACCCAACAGACAGCGGGGAATTGAAGGATGGCGGGGACTCAAAGGACGGCGGGGACCCAAAGAACGGCGGGGACACAAAGGACAGCGGGGACTCAAATACCGGCGGGGACACAAAGGACGGCGGGGACCCAAAGACCAGCAGGAACCCAAAGGACGGCGGGGACACAAAGGACAAGGAACCCAAAGGACAAGGAACCCAAAGGTCGGGGAACCCAAAGGACGGGGGACCCAAAAGACGGGGGACCCAAAGGTCGGGGAACCCAAAGGACGGGGGACCCAAAGGATAGCTCTAGATATCATTTTATTCCAGATTGTTTTGATTATAAATATGTGCTCTGCACATGCATAACTAATCGCACCAGCACTGTAAATGTCTGTAAATTCAGGTCACTATTTACCCTCTTCTGTCTTATTTGATTTATTTTTACCTGAATTGCTGTTTGCAGATGCTCTGTTTGGAGAACATTTGAAGTGAATATGATGAGATTTGCATTTGATGAATTTACATTGTGAGCTCTTAGGTCAGATTAAAAACTGAGGCACAGATCTTCCAGTTACACAGCTTCTTCTAGTCAGGAGGAACAAGGGTATCGTTGTGAGCCCAGTGTTTGTAATAGTGATTTATGGGATGGTACTTTAGTCAGTGATGGGCGAGGCTCCGTTTGTGAGTCATGAAGACATAAGGCCTAGAACAGATACTCCCAAACGATACATCAATTTGCATGTCGTCTGGTAAAGGGCCACTTTGATGCTGCCCACTGCCTGTCGGAAACGTGGAAGCGTGGACTAATGAGCCATGGTGAATTAAATCAAGTGGCACTTGCTCAACAGCGAAAGCCTGGCGTTCAGCTAATAAGGAAGGAGTCGATTTACAGAGGATGCCTTCCAATTAAACGCAAGGCAGGGGGAGCCCATGTTCTGCCTTTATGCCGGTTGCACATCCGGCCTCAAAACTGTAGTAAGATTTGCATTGGCAACCAGGTTTAGATACTGCTGTTTCACAGCGTCCTAATGACGTCCTAATGATGCCCAGAAGATGACAGCGACAAGCTCGGGGCCTTTCCTGTTAATGCGGCCCATCTACTTTCTGTCTTCATCACTTCCACACAGATTGTCAATACAAGTAGTATAATATTGTTTTGGAATCATACCACTACAACAGACACACTTTCAGAACTGCCAACTTGATTTATGGCAATAGACACCCAGGCTGATCGCTCACAGTGCCTCAAAAATGTCAAACCTTGACGGTCATAGGATGTGATGGTGATTAATCTTGAAACATCTTCCGAAACTTTTGTTGTCGGGCATAACTGGCAACTCAACTCATTAAAAGTAAAAAAAAAAATAAGTTGAAATAGGAATAATGGACCTAAATAAGAATAAAACTGCCCGGCCGTTTTGTTACTGGGGCGGCAGTGACTAAAGGTACATTCCCCGAACCCTGAAAGAAAAACGTCCGGTGTGAATTTACGGCTAAGAGTCTCCGAGCCTTCACAGGGCTCTGATGGAAGTGGCCACTATCTGCCCCTTGCCAAGGCCAGCCCGTGTCAGTGTTCCCATCCGCATGACGCCATAATGGCACAATGCCTTTTGCCTGACAGGCCTGCACTTTCAGAAACAGTGACACCTCCCACATACTTCAGCATCAAAAGCCTTCTCACAATGTGCAGTGGATCTGACCTCCATATATTCAAAAGTTCAAAGGCTCCTGGTGAAGATGAATAGAACTTTTCCTACGTGTGTCCATTACATATTTCCACCAATAACACTTGGCTTTCTCGTCTTTGAGTTACTCTTGGTGTTTGGCTTTGTGAACTCCTCCATTTATCTTGTTTGCTACCTGCCTTGTGCCACTAGCACTGAACAGTGTGGTGGCATCAGTGCTTGCACTCGTCCCAAGTGTGACCCTAACCCTAACCCTAGCCTGTCTGAGCTGGCCAAAAGGCCAAGGAAACATTCCTCTTTATGGCTGCTTCTAACGCCCCATAGGGCTAGCTCACTATGATGATGACTGCAGCGATAGGGTTAGGGTGGTAGCTATCACATAAGGCTTCCATGGTCATCACAGAAGGCTTCCATGGTCATCACAGAAGGCTTACATGGTCATCACAGAAGGCTTCCATTGTCATCACAGAAGACTTCCATGGTCATCACAGAAGGCTTCCATGGTCATCACAAAAGGCTTCCATTGTCATCACAGAAGGCTTCCATGGTCATACACCTTGGGGTCTCGGCCTAATGCAGCTGCCGCCCTCTTTGCTGTTTCCCTTAACAGCCTCAGTCAGTAGGTGCATTACAACATCGGGCTCCTCTGGGGAGTGGTACACTTTGTCAGCTCAACATCCTTTGGACTTTATACAGCATTCAGCACTGTAGCCACTGTAGGCATGTTACTCGAAATTGTTCGCTCTTTTCCAGCTGAGCTTGCAGTACAGCTCGTATAACTGGTGTACCCTAGTATCTAAAATGGGGTAAAATTAGTGAAATTAAGTACTTGCTGAGGAGAAATCGCTGAATTTCCTTTCAATGTTATCAGTAGGCTCATAGGTTTTTATTAATGTTTAACATGAGTTGGATATATTTGGAGATGTCTGTGATGTTTACCTAGCCTATGTTCAGAACATAACAGATAACTACAGAAGAAAATAGCCTCCTCTGTGATCACTGAGTTTGTGGCTTCAGTATTGTAGCTCAGGATAACTGCAATTAGGCTTTGTAGGATAATTGCTTTTTGTGGTGTCCTTTCTTATTCCATCGATATGAACTGCTGTTGCCACCATCCCCCACTGGACGACATTTGAGCTGATAGAGATGAGATGTGGACTGTGGGCACTCCTGAGATTACCACCCAACAGAGACTTAATCATTTATTACTCTGGAGTCTGGTGGCATTTGCACTGCCATAACGTCCCATACAGCAGGGTCTCCCTAAAGTGATTGATGGCGCTTTTTCCTCTTTTCATTCAGCTGTCATACTTGTTAAACTGATTCACACAAAGGTTGTCGTCAGCACAGGTCATGTTCCCTCAAGCCTCTCAGCCTCTTTCAACAACAAAGGTCTCTGGATGCTTATGCATGCCGGTGACTCCCCATGACCCACTAGGGGGAGGATGATTTGCCAGACACCAAGCCGGCAGCCTATTGGGCCACATTAACTCCCTGGCACTCAACCATCAGAACCATAAGAAGTCAGATGGAAACATCATGTAATGTGACATACAGTGGGTGAACAACTGTGGGTAAATCTGAAAAGTAACAGAAAGCAAGAAAACTTTATTGTTGTGTTTTGTTTTTAACCATAACTGCGTGTAGGCTGGTATATGTGAGAATGCCTGATTCTAAATAATACTATAAGTAAAAACTGGGAGGAAAATGGAAATCCCATGCTAACACTTCTCACAAAATATCACGTCGCCTGAGAGACTGATCAAATCACCCAGCCCAGGCTTGTTCAAAAGCTTCCAAAGCTCAAAAAAGCTGAATTTAGTTCTTTTTTTAAGCTCCCCAATGACACCTTAAGAGTTGAATTGCCCCATGAATGGAAGGCTTCATTGAGCAGGACAGTGTGTCAGCAGCGCTGAGGGCTTTCAGCTGCCCGGCTAACGCCCACATCAGCTCGGCCATGGCCCCGTTTCTTTTCCTGGTCCATTTTCATATCAGTCGACAAGTCACCAACAGTTCCACTGTGCATGTGGAAGGGAGCCGATTACCTTCCTGGACATGAAGTATTCTAATATAATCCCAAGGGAACGTTCCTGTTTGTTTAGAGACAACAAAAAAAAAACACCCTCCCCACGATTCCGGCAGGTTGACTGTATCAGGAGGAGTTATCGCTGCACACTGTGGCCACTCAGGTCCCTGTGAGAAAGGGCACGTTTAGTTATTCCTGCCTTCAGTGCAGACAGAAAGCAGACAGACGCGTACTGCGATGATGCGAGCCGGGGGCTGTATGCAGAACTCCTTTGCCAAGGAGAAGTTCCTGTGATGAAACAGTATTTTTTTGTGATATTTCAATCTGCAAAGAGAAATATTCTCTGCACTTATCCTCCAACAGCTGTGGCGATACTTCCCATCCAACCATCTGCCAACCAACAAAAGATAATTCTTCCTCAGTTCTATATTTATCTTTTCCTAAGCAGATATCAGTGAGTCTACAGAAAGCTTGCTTTTGAAAAAATCTTTATTCCAGGTGTCCAAAGCCCACGTTTGAAACAATGGGCTTGGCAAGGAGATGAGTGAATCTCAACTGTCCACCAACAGATCATGCGATAACTGACTGTCATTTAGGTTTTAATATTCACTCAATGTCTGTCATGACGGCATAACCGCAATTCCGTATGTAGGATGAGCAGCATTCGGTTTGCATAAAATTAATGGGTTACAAGAATCAGGACTGAAATGACCCTCAGCATAATGTCATGCATGAAACAGATCTGCTTTGCTGAGAGGAAGTGTCATTGCTGTGATGTTGCTCAGTACCGGTCACTGTATCTGTAGGATTCACCATAGATATAGGCATAGGCATAGATATAACTTTTACCTTGTGTACATTTCAGTCCCAGCAAGTATAAATGTGTGTAAGGTCCATGTGCAATGAACACACTCTTCTGCCCCTCCACTACCTCTCTGCAAGAAGAGTAACAAATCAATTGTTTTACACTGATAACTTACAATTAGTGCCTAATAATATTACTAATGTATGTGTGCCTGTGCTGATAACGGGCAGAAGGATGACTGGAGGAAACATTTAAGGTGGTCTGATAGCCAGCTGGGAAGCGGTTGAGAAACACTCCAGACTGCAGCTATTTGATAGCTCCTAATGTCATGTCTGCTGAAACACGCCCAGACTTCCTTAAATGGGGTTAGCTCAGATCCTGGCCCCACTTTCGGTGCCTGTTGAACTGTGTAGCCTAAGGTGTGTGTGATACATTAAATGTCTGATTACTGATGCCGCACACATTTGTGTGGGGATGGATAAAAGCAGCTGGTACCCTTCCTTATTAATAATAAACAGCTTGGCCGATTGTATAATGAGACAGACGCTCCAATGACCGGCATGAAGCAAAGGTTAAGCTGCGTTTTCACATGGGGAGAAAGTGGGGATTAAGCCAGAGATACAGAAACACCATTACGGTTAATTCTCATGCAGTGGACATTGTGCAATTAGCACCCGGGATAGTGTAATACGCAGTGATATTAAACTAACAGTCTACTAAGGATGATGGATTTCGCCAGCCTTGTCTGAGCAAAGCATCAATGGCACAGGGAAATCAAAACAAACCTTTTAAGCTGAAAAGGTTTAGTGAGCTGGTGCAGCAGAAGTATACCTTAATTGCAGGCCTTTTTGAAGGCCTCATACTTTGAAGGTTTGCATTATAATAAGGAAGAAGTTTTTAGATCTGTTTAATTTTAGTACATCTGCCACCACTGCAGTGTGATAATTCTCTGCTTGCAGTGTTTGCCCCAGATCTATTGGGGGACTGTTCTCTAAGTTGCAGGTAAAATAAATGTCAGGGATTCTCAGAAATCTGCATGGCAGCAGTAATGGATTCTGGTATGTTTCTGTAGGCAGTGAGAGGCAGGGGCAGCCTTTGCATCACGTGCAGTGCAACAGTGCCGTACATCGCTCTCCCGTCTCCCATAAATGAATTCACACTGAGTAAAAAGCGATGTCGAGCACCTAAACGAGATGGATCAGCAGGGCCCTCTGTGCGTGATTGACGTGCCCCTGATTTGCAGCCCCTGTGGAAACAGTGTGGCTTGCGACTGACATGTTGTCACGGCGAGATGCGCCGGCCAATACCGGGGGGGCAGCCTCCGGGGGGGGGGGGGGGGGCGGGCAAACAGGGCCCCCGCCCGCACCTGGCTTGCCCCACCTTGTGGGGACACCAACCCCCCCCCTAACCACGTGGCGCCGACCCGCGGCCAGACCCGGGCGGGCCGTTGGGGGGGGCGGGGGGGGGGGGCTGGAGAACAGGGCACACGCTGCGTCATGTCTGTCCCATCATGCTGGGATACTAAGCCCCAGCCTGCTACAATGCCAACGTTCACCACCATGCGTTACATCCAGGAGGACATGCAGTGCAGCAGTATGGGCCTAGAAGCTTCTATTCACCTCTCTCCACCAACAGTAGTGACTCCCGGATGAATGCAAAGCCAGGCTTAGATGCTAACGTGCACACTGCACCTATCAGATAAGTAGGCATCCACGTACGTTCATAGCCCATGAAGATAACCAAAATACTATATTTTTAACAGAATAAGAATAACCCGGTATCAGAAAAAAGGAGACCTCAAGTAATGAAGCACGGCTGACCCTGACTAGACCTGCTCCCTCTTTAGGGATTAAATGGGGTCACTGGGTGGATTAGACAGACTGCAGGGAGTGGCCGCAGGCTCCCCAGGTCTGCACACTCACACCAGGGTTAAATACTCTTCACTGAATCAATTTGCTGGTTTCTGTAGTGCTTTCTGCTCGTTTTTCCACGATCTCCACAGCCTTCCTTAAAGTGGCCTTCTTCTCGTTTTGCTCACTATTTTGGTGGGAGGAATAACACATACCTGCATATACCAGATACATTATGCAGTTAATTGATATTCACATCATGTAATATTCCATTTTGAAATGCTGAAATGATGGGTTAATGTTAGCAGAAATTATATGAGAGGGAGAGAGAGAGTGAGAGAGAGAAAGACAAAGAGAGAGATAACTGGAGAAACTAAGGAGTGTATGATATAAATCAAAGCTCATCTGCACCAAGGCCTTTGTGCAGAGATTATCCCAGTCCCAGCTTCCTATGGGAGGCAAAGATAAAAACAGGTGTGGAGCAGGAGACTCCATCCTGTCCCCTGACCAGTCCTGCAAGCAGCAAACCATTAATCACATGTCTTCTGTGGGCCAATTAGCAAGGCTGCCAAGAAGAGCTCGTTCCCCTTGTCGTTGTTTCAGAGGAGCTTGCATTCGGTCTGCAGAGTGAAGCCCTGGGGCCGAGATGCGAACCTTCTGATGATACGGATATGATGAATTCATAAAGATGGAATTACTGCCTTTCTACAGCACAAACATGAATCATACTAAAAAAGGCCATTTTCATTTAACAGACAAGAGCCTGCTGTCGTGTTTTTGTCTAAGGATTCGCTCCGGTCCATTTCCATGCGCACAATTGCATCACATTCCTGTGCAACACAAAGGAAGGTTCCCTTTTGTCACCTGTGCGTGTTTAGCCCAGGCGTGGGACTGATTGTGAATGTGAAATCAGGTATCACAGGCCCAGTTTCTCAGGAGCCTCTGGCTGCTCCTCTGGCAATCACCAAATTCACACATTACCATGGTGACGAGGTTCTGTTCACGCATCATTTGTCAGCGGCAAACAACCACAGGAAGTATCCCACTGCCTAAAGCGCTTCAGCGTTTCAGGTCTTCAGTTTCTCTTGGAGTTTCTGGACTGTAAGAACATTGGCTAAAACTGAAACTGAATAATACATAACCTTACGGATCCTTTATTCCTGACAACATGATATTCGGTTTCCGCCCCCAAATTCTAGCCAGCCAGGAAAGTGTTTAGACAGGTAAGATGGTTGGATGTGGGCCCAGTTCGATCAGAAGGAGCTTGCCCTGGGCGTCCTCTGGCCGAGGCGACCACAGCACGAACAGACGATTCCTGATAGCACCTGGCCGTTCTTTCTGCTGCCCAGTGAACGGACGCGATTGGGAGGCTGAAGACGTGGCATGGGGTGTGAAATTCGAGATTCTTAAATAGTACGTGAGTACAGCCTCTCTCCATGGCATCGAGACACCTCAACAGAAAAACTGCATAATGAAATTCCATTCCAATAAATGTCCAAAGCCATATATTCAAAAAGAAACCCACGTTCATAAAATCAGTTTGAGATGTAATCACATTAGCAGGGTGAAGGACAACAGCGGCATCATACTCCATATGAACATAAATATGTAAATAGTGTAGAGAGAGCGATGGCATGTTAAAATTAGACCGTTCTGGTGGCTGGCGTGATTTTTTTTTCTTCAGGTTAACTCGATAATCCTGCAGGAAAATGACTTTGAATAAGGAAAATCCTCTGGCAGCAAGGATGTCACTTATCCTGTAAAATTGCAGGGAATTCTCATTAATTTTCGTAACGGAAGAAGCTATTCCGTAGCTTCCGCAAAGCTAATTTGCACCCATGAGTTAACGGGTTTCGTTTAATATTATTCAAACTATTATGTGAACTATTCAACCTTAACAAGAACAACAATAATAAAAATGATGCGTGACCTCGGACTGGATAAATAACCTTGCGCGGCTCAGTGGGCAGTACCGACATCTCAGCCCTCCAAGGTGGGGGGTGTGAATGGGCCCCCCGGTCTGCATATGGAGCTCACATGCCTTTCTCTTGCTGTGAGGGTTTCCCATTTCCCATTCTGCATGTGCCCCATCCGGGGAGTTTCCCCACCCATAATCCAGTACTGAGTGGGGATGTGCTTGGGTGATGAATGGCTGATAGTTTACTATAAAAATTACAGAAAATGATACATGTGGAGCACATGTCAAAACATCCTCTTTTGGAACGTTTCCCCTTTAAGTGGGAAGTATAACTGTTATAAATGTTGTCCCCCCCCCCCATCACCCCCAGGGAACGCGATTCTTTTTCCTCTCTATGGATTACTGTATATTTAACTTTACAGCCGTGGGGATGTTCTTGTTAAGGAACTGGATTTGTCAGCAGAAGGTTCCAGTTTGAGTCCCTGGAGGACCTTAATCTGGAGTTATTTAATCTAAAGTGCATGGGAATTATACCCAGTTTATCACTGTCCTCACAGTCGCAGGTGACAGCTGATAATTTGGGTAAATTGTGTGAGCTTTATTTCAGACGTGCGGCTGCCTGGGGTGAGAGATGCTGTGGTTTTGCGCTGACTCGGCAGTCTGCTCTGCCTATCGACACTTTCTGCGAGCGCATGGCGCGCAAACCGACTGGTTTTCACGGTGACTTCTCCGTGCTGCCAGGGCTCGCCCCACACCGTGCAGACAGGATGGCGAGGAGTGATATTTTAGCAAGGATTTGGGCGTCTCTCTCCAACGAGCCATCGGCTGCTGAGCGGCATTTGTGGAAAATCTGCCATACATCAGGCTGCAGATTTGAATCTTACCCTGAGCTGCCCCAGAACATCCATGTCATCCCCTTAAAACCAGTGTGTCTCCATGCAGCCCCGCTGTCATTACCAGGCAGTTCTTCAAAAGGCAAACCGCAGTGCCACCAGTCTCATGCGCATGTGAGCCTGAAGATACATCGCAGTCGCTGAATGCTGCGGCTTTCACCCGTCAGCCAAGGACTCCACGCGGCCTGACCTTTTCTTCCTGCTTTATCCGCTCTCTTTCATAAATAAACTGAACGCATAAATCTGATTGACGGTCACCAGCATAAGTATGTGGTTTCCATGTTTCCTTTTGCAATCAACCTTAATTTTATAAGGTGAGTGTTTAATATGACCGACAGCAGTCTGAAAATGTGTTTTCTGTTCAACAAAATTTCCTAATGCCAGCATTTTGATGCCCATTAATCCATAGCATTACCTCCCCATAAATGTATATAACATACAGTACTTTACTGAAACCATTATAGTCATGGTGTGTACACGTACCGCAAATTTTTTTCTTTCTTTTTATAATAATCAAGCTCCTTTGTTAAGGGTGCAGCTGCAATATCCAATGTTTTACTGGATCTATTACCTTCTGTTAATTTGACAACCAGGTTAATTAGGGTCCTTGCACTATAATCCAATGCTATATCTAGCTTTTAGTTTATTAAGACGTCAAGGGTAGGATTCATGTTTTATCTTGATTAAAAAAGCAAATCCTGTCCTCTTCTCCTGTTAGTGATCAATAGTATCCTGTAATCCAGACGGATTCCTGAACTATGACAGGAATGAGGTGATTAAGGTAACAAGCCAACAAGCCTTCACTGGACAGAACACGCCTCACACAGATCTTAGCTGTGGGACTGACCCAGAGAGAGGCACCAAGGGAACCACAGAGCGATCACACACATGCATAAAGTACTGTATACATGCATATACACACACACATACACACACACACAGGCTTGTAATTATATATTTATGAGGACTCTCCATTCATCCCTGTGGAGAAAACTGTAATCCCAACATGACAACCTTAACCCTTACCCAGCCGTAACCTTAACCATACGTATCCAAACAAAATACAAAACTTTTGGCACCTGAAAATGGTCCCCACAATGTTAAAAAACAGGTCTTTAGTACATTGTGTGGGATAATTGGCAATATAACCCTAATCCACCCTCCCTCTCATGCAACTGAGGACTTGCCGGAGGTGGTTTACATGGTCCTCAAAGGATACTGAGTAACACAGTACATCGTCC
>JAABNY020000019.1:14490236-14506095 GCA_015164015.2 Brevimyrus niger
GTCCCGGTTTTTTGTGGGTGGCCCTTGCCCCCCCGGGGGGGGGGCCGTTTTTTTAGGCTGGTTGAGGGGGGGAGGGGGGGGGGGGGGGGGGGGGGGTTCGACAAGCTTGAGGTCAAGATGAATAATTCAGTATGAGAACATGACCCCAAGTAATGTTTCTGAGAATGATTTTTATAGACACCTTTGCTGGGCTTATCACATCTTAGAGGGGGGGGGGGTGCAATTTCTTCGTAGCACCATAAAAAAACTGGTCAGTTTAATATTTAATAAAACTCACAATATGTCTCAATTTCAAGATAAAATTCTTAAATTCTTAAATTCTCTGCAGCACACGTTCTCTTGGGTTCAGTTCTTTCACATTCTGCCTCCACATGATTGCACTCTTATGTTAGTGTGTGTTTGTGCATGTTCGTGTGCGTGCCTGTGGCAGTGACTCCAGTTTAAAGTTTAAATAAGGCATAGACACAGTGTTGTCCCCAGGGTACGCTCAGCCGGCTGCCATCAGGACCCGAGTGCAGCACCACTTCATATAAATCCAGTGTACAGCAAAATAAAAAACAACAGCCAGGACAATATCTTTTAAAGTCCTATTTCAGCCTTAAGAGCAGAGTAGCATCACCAACAACAAATGTGCTGGTGAGAAAATAAAACACCACAATACTCCTCGTACCGAACTAAAATGAAATACGTTTGATGTAATCCGTTGTTTAAACAATATGGATTAAAACATAGCAATAAAATTTCAACACGGAATAGACACTACACAATACAACACATTATAAGTAAGAGCTGAAACTGGAAAGTAGAGTGTTGCTCCTGGACCTTCACCACAACTCTGTTCCAGGTCTCACTTTTTAAAGGCTTATGTAAGACCCAACAGATATAATTACAGTAAAGTGCCCCAGCAGGGTGGTACTGGCCCTTATAATTAAAGGCACACTAAGCAAATTACCACTTGACTACATGCACGCAGCCGTCCATCCCTAATATTTATTTCTCTTTTTGAAAGCAGAAAGGTAACACATGATAGATATTGCTGGTTTACTGTCGTGCTGGCGCTGGGTTCATATCAGATGCCGTATGAATCACGGGGTGTGTCCGAATTTGAGGGCTGCACCTTTCCACGACGGCATTCAAAGCCCAAACGTGACAAGGCTGTCGCATTTCGAAGGCTCCTTCAAAGGCAGCCCAGACTTGCCTCCTTCTTTTGCAGAGTCCACCTGATGGATCCTTCACAGCCCAACAGGTCCCGCTTGCCCTCCCTAAACCAACCTGCCTGCCATGTTTTCCCTGATACTGCATCCAAGAAACGTTTGCAAACACTGATGCGGGCACACGTGGCCTTAGTAACACGCTTGGCACCCGCCTGTTGGAAGGCAGACATGGATGCTGCTGCGCCGTGCATTTTCGAGCGAGGCCTGTCTTGGATTTGGCTCACGCCACACATCCCTTTTATTTACATTTGCCTTGAGCAGTGCAGTGTGTGTGTGTGTGGGGGGGGGGACTTGGGGAACACAATATTTCAAATGTCAATGTGCACCAATCACTCGTTATGGCTTTAGCCCAAAGACTAAACAAAAGGGCAGGGCGGATCACGGATGCAAATATTCCACACCTCTCCGGCCGGCTGCTCGCTAGAGCATATCTTACTCTCATTGGACGACTCAGTTTGTATCAAGCTGTAGGAGGGACACGCCATTGGTGACAGAATGTCATCTTCGCAGTGCGACTTGCATGCGTGTAGGTCAGAGGCAGACTGAGCCCCGACACTGTTCCTTCAGACATGTGCCGTTTTCTACATTTGATGCGACTGCATCCTTTGTGGGTGGGGAGGGATAGGGGTGTGGTTGCGAGGGGTGGGGAGGGGAAGGTCAATGCCATCCATGCCACCCGGGAAAACATTTCTTTGGATTAGAGCTCATCATTCATTAAATGCTACAAATGCTTACAGACTCTTCCTCATGTGTGTGCCGGGTGAGACACAAGATGGATTTGATTCAATTTAATCCCCTCTGCCCTGCCAATTGCTACTTCCAATAATTTCACAACATGGGGCTCTAGCAAAAATTGAACTACACCTTGAGTACTGAGGATCATATTAAAAGGAAAGACAATAGAATGGAACAAACAAAGTGAGAAGTGTAGAAAAACACAGCAAAGTCTACCTGTACACAAACAAAGAAAGCAAGAAGCAAGGAATGGAAGTCCTTTGATTTCTTCTGCTACCTGATACCCAAGACAGAAACAGCATCGCACTATGAAATTAACTTCGACAGTGCAGGTGAGCCAAGTAAACAAATCAATTATCAGTAATAGGCAGGTCTCAGAAGCTTTTTTTCCCTTAAGACAGGAAGTCGGTGGATCTCTTAACGACAGTTTGACCTTCACAGAGAGACAGGTGTCAGACCAGGGTGGTCTTCACCATGTCCTCTTCATGTAAACAGAGACAATCTTCAGAGTTCATTAATGGTCATTAGCCGCTAATATGAGAGCTGCCATGGCAGAAGCGCCTAGCCTCAGACGAGAGCCTCAAGCCGTCCGTTTACACTCTACAATCTCATCAGAGGCTTGAGGCAGCGGGACCTTGGACTGTCCGGGTGGATGCTTAGGTACGGTCTGTAATTTTGCAGCAGAAGGGTTGTCACAGACAATGAGGAGGCATGCATAATTAAACGTCACTGTGGGAGGCTAATCTGCTGTGCAGAATATTTTGGAGTTTGTTGAATGCGTTTGAAGTTTTTACGCCATGCTGATTCCACACCACATTGGTTCTGCATTAGGAATGTTGACCCAGGTCCAGACTGCTGATCCACATCCAAGCACAGCATGCAAAAAGGCAAAACCATTGGAGGTCTAAAATTTATCGCACATTGAATTCCCATGGCCCACAGTGCACCAGACCATTTCTGATTGCCCATTTCTGCCATAAAAGGGCATACAAGCAGCTATAAAAGGTGCCAATGATTTCACTCAGTCTAGCAAAGCCAAGAGTTCACTGGTCCTATGGCCCAGTCATTGTAGCCACTTCTCCCTGTCCCAGTTACTGATTTTAACTGGCTTACATTCTTATCAAAAGACTCACACAATACAAACTTTCACCACAGAACCTCAAATGGAGAGAGAGGATTTTCAGAATGATTTGCCCAGAATTTACATCTGAATGTATGTTTGTGAGCGTGATGTCATGTAATTTCTGTTGACTTACAGGTGTCCCTGATATTTGTGAATGGTACTGTATTTAAACATTTGTATTTAGTCTAAGCACACTTTACTGCTGCACTCAAGTTGCTAGAATTGAAACCTACATATTCTGGGTAATCAGATCACATTTATTAATGAATTTCGTGGACTGTGAGTACATTCTAAATAGCTGTAGCTCTACCACATACCATCTGTGTTTTAACCAGCAGCTTTTTGCTTCTTGACACAAAGGTTTTATAACAGCATTTTCACTGCGACCGTCATGCGTAGCTGTGAACTGAGCACGGACCATTTAATTGCAGGTCTTCTCCTCCCTGTCTGTGTGATGCGGGTGCCATTGCTGTTCCAGTGTTTACAATGCAGTGCAGACGGGCTGGAGCAAACGGTGCACGTTAGCGCAACAGGCACGGTGCATGTTAGCGAGACAGTCAAGGTGCACGTAAGCGCGACAATCACGGTGCATGTAAGCATGACAGTCACGGTGCACGTTAGCGAGACAGTCATGGTGCACGTTAGCGCGACAGTCATGGTGCACGTAAGCGCGACAATCACGGTGCACGTTAGCGCAACAGGCACGGTGCATGTTAGCGAGACAGTCAAGTGCACGTAAGCGCGACAATTACGGTGCATGTAAGCATAACAGTCACGGTGCACGTTAGCGCGACAGTCATGGTGCACATAAGCGCGACAATCACGGTGCACGTAAGCGCGACAGTCATGGTGCACGTAAGCGCGACAATCACGGTGCACATCAGCTCCATTCTGCTCCTTTATAAAAACCTTACTTTCTTTCTCCTCAAACTCCTATTATCAGCTACTTTGCTGCTTGCTCACGCAGAGCCCAAGAGATGTTTTTACATAATTTCACAGTAGTACAGAACTTCCCTCATGATTTTGTAGGATCAGGTTTTAGATCTGAAAGCAAGGGCGAGTGATAATAATAATGCACTGTCACTCAAAGGCTGTAATGTGTGTTTCTCAGCATTGTGGACCAACAATAAGAGGATTCAAGACACTTTCTAAAGAGACTATGGTTCTGGTCTGGAATGATCCAATATGTAAATATTGTGAGGAATCACAGCAGTAGTGACATTTCCTTGTCAGCCACATAGGCATCTTGTTCCCTTCTATCTCAAGACTGAATCTTCATTTTGTGTAGCTATTGTCAGAAATACATCACTCTGTTACAGTTCATGTATCACAAACATATTTCAAGTAGATAATGAAGTAAAGTTCAATTAGTAAATTTGCTTAGTGGCAATTTAAAACACTTGAGCAATGATTTTATGTGTATTACACGCTTATTTTATGTGCTAATAATCCATGCAAAACTGTGCTTGGGAAATCGGGACGAGATGTTTGCATTTACTGGATGGAACGAGTCTTGGTCAAAGTCCTTCCTATTGAGATCACGCCTCTTGACATTGTTCTCCTACCTGATCCAGTAGCTGGTTGTAGAGGTCATGGCAGTTGTCAAAGATGTACTTGTATGTGGAGTCCAGGCAGGCTCGTACGCAGTCCTTCACCACCATGCTGGCCCGTGGTGGGTTCTGCAGCTCCTGCACCTGCACAACACAATCAGAACCACACCCAGCCGGCTTACATGACCTGTTCTGAAGACTTTATTTGGGTTCGATAGAATGGGTCAAACCCACGAAGAGTCTGACACACCTGAAGAACACTCAGGAAAAACAAGGCTGAGACTGAGCCCACAGCCAAACCTAGCCATCGGGGGCTTCGTGACAAAACAAATGATTATTTAATATGTTTGATGATTAGACCCCAATAATCAAACGGGCTTGTCAGCTGAGTTTCTCCTACACTGAGATCCATCCTCCATCTTGCTTACTGACAGTTCCTTTTCATATAATAAGACACTACAGTAGACATGAATCCTAAGTCTGCTTCTTTGAGAATGAGGCCAATCCCACCCAACCATGGCACTCCTGACATCTGCTACGCTAGCTTGTGCCAGTCTGCAGGAAAGTCTTGACCTCAGTTAACAACAGGATATAATACATCTGCTAATTCTGGAGCCGTCAAGGAGAACCGGTTATGGTTGCAGATATGTAACATACTGGAGCACATTATCTCCCTACCTTCATTCTGAAGAAGGTGATGCTTGTCAGCAGGTCCACTGTGGACTTCAGGTCCTGAAGCCTCTCTGGGTTGCTGGCTGGGAAATTATCCTGATAACCAGAAAGTAGCATTAGCCACTTCATTGACAATTTTTCTTAATGAGTCTGAGTCCTAGAGGAAGAGTGTTTTTTTTCTTGTTGCTGCAAGGAAGCACTGGCCTTTCTTGGGAGACAAGTTGTTGAGATGAAGCCATGAGGTGGACCGTAAAATGTCCCATTTGGAGATAATTCACTGTCAAAACAATTCACGGCCATCTTTGTGATAAAATAAAAATCCCATTAAAGTCAAGTCCATAAAAGTGGCTTTGGGTACACTGTGGATCATAGCTTTGTTCTGTCCATGCCTCTAGTCACTGGGAACACTGATGAGTGCCACAAATCCTTTGGCTCTTTCTTTAAAAAAGTTACAGGCTATAAGTGCTATTACATTATAAAGTGGACAAAGTGACTGATGATGTCGCTTCCCAAAGGGATACGGGAAGAAGGGTTTGTCGCTGTGGAATTCCCAGCTGCAGAGCAGTTCCATGTAAACATTCCTGATGTTGTGCATATGTACATAAGATATGAGTGTGGACAGCGACTACATGGGTTTGTTTTACCTGAGATTTGTGAAAGCTGTCAGCTGTCGTTCCACAGCGTGATTTCTCACCAATGAATTTTGCATTTTGACATCACTTGTCATATATTGGCCAAAGCACTGAAACAGCTGTGCTTTGGGGGTCTTCCCTACGGAATTCCCATCAGCGAGATGAAGTGAGAGATGTTCAAGGCCAAACACGTTGAGTCTTCCCAGCAGACAGCAGGGCTTTCAACTGGGAATTCTCACTTGCTCACTACCTCACTGGAGTGCTTGTCAAACTAGAATTACACGTATGAAGGGTCCCTGTGAAGAATGAATTCAAGCTTTATGGCTGCTTTCTGTGTTCAGAAACTACGGCATGGCAGTGGGAGAAGGCGATAGACTCAGAGGCACATTCCAAGGGTGCAGCTGTGTTCAGTTTAGACACCTATTCTGAGCAAGGTAAATCCAGTTGAGCCCAGAATTACGGAAAGGGTGAAATCCATACTTGCAGTGTCATTATGCTTGTCTGTCTCGTGTTTTTCACATGTGGAAAAGAGTCAAGTGGGCACGACAGTATACATATATGCCTTTGGTCAATGGGGCCAAGCAAAGAAGCAGAGTATTATTTAGAGCAGAAGGATGTATTGTCATTTGGAAACTTGAGCACCTGATCCCTGCAATTTGAGTGCATATACTGTAATGAATGTAATAATGTGATAATAGGAGGTCTTCAGAATAGAAAAATGCCTTCTGCCTTTCTTACATGGTCTTTGTTCATCACCTTTGAACAGGATACTTGAAGTGGAACTGCTTTTAATATGGGATGCATTTTTGCAGGAGATAAAAGAGGACTTTAACGTTGTCAGCATGAAGGATTTAAAATCACCCAACGTGATTCATAATTCCTCAATGTGAAACTCCAGGACACGTGGATCCCTGCAAGATATCATTTCCTTATAACACTATGAAGGATTTCATAAAGGGGAAAAAAAAATAAAATGGTGGTGTGTACTGCTTGCTACATTTCAATATGATCCTGATTAAATGGTAATTTGTAATTTTCTTGGTCACAATTATTCTCGCACTACAGAAATGACAGATAAATATATATACACCAGGTGTGGCTGGTGGCTAAAAGGAGGTAAGAAGATAATACATTTGATACTATAATACTGAGAAAATGTGTTTTTTAATGACAATGAAATTATATTCAATGACTTTTGTTATTTTGTTTCTTGTTTCATAATTTAACGTTTATGGACCAGCTGAATCTGGCATTTACATTTATTTGGGAAACAGGTTCCTGTAAGACTGGCATGAGGAACAGGCTAAACTGGAATACTGCCTCCCCGCCCCACTTCGGCATCCTCGCCTGCTGATCATACATACCCGGTACTTGGAAAGGTCAATCCTCAGGGAATTGTGGAGCTGATCCAAGAGCTTGACGAACTTCTCCCTCTGCGGGGAACCATAAAGTAGATGCGCACAGTTCAGGCTGAGTTCTCCGTCTGTCCCAGCCTTCGAGTAGCAGGGAACAGCTGTGGACTCACCCCGAAGTTGGAGGCGGCAAAGCGGTCAGAGGCGGAGATGTTGGTGCTGGTGGTGTTGGTGGTGTGAGCGAAGTAGGCGTTGATGTTGGCCAGCAGGTTACTCATGACTGCTGGGACCCCGGGACACATGTACTTGGATGACAGGCAGGAGAAATGGCTGTGAAGAGGAGAAGCAGAAAAGGGAAGCGGTGATGAAGAGCGATGGCCGGGAGCTGGGAGGGGGCTGAGCTCCAGGCCCTGGCCAGTGACACCCTGCTCACAGAGAGTCTCTGGGAGGACAGCGAGGTGACGGCGCTTAGAGAGGAAAAACTCTGCAGCTGACACATCTGGTGAATTCAGCCCAGGTCCTTCCTTAAGGCCTGCAATATACGAGAAGGCCTGCAAAACCATCACAGCACTGTAGCATACAATTACATTTCTGTGAAATTAAGTATACTTAACGATATTAAAACAAATCACTAAGACTGATGAAATACAACTAAATACACCTGGATATTTTTTGAAACAGCAGCAACAAGTATTATTCCATCCACACATTATATAATATAACTACGTTAGCATTACAAAATTAGACATTCGCTTGAAATCAATGTACGTAACTTCTCGGTTGTAAACTTCCGTTTCTTTTTCCCAGCAGGCCAGACGTATCATAATTTAAAAACATAGTTGATGTTATTATATGCCGTGATGTACCACGAGCCAGCACTGATGTGCTAATGACAAAGATCAGTTTAAATCCCCCCACAGTTCTGCGTCTGCAGACACCAAGGTGCTCAACCTGAACTGATCCAGTGAATCTCTATGGACTCGATGAATAAAATCATATGCTACTGGCAAAAAGCTCTTTTTGTTTGATAATGTTTCCCTCACGCGCATTAATGTCTCCCAGTACGACCACAGAGCCTATAAGCGGTATGCTTTCAGACTGAGCTCCGTGAACTGTGATTCTGTGCACATGCACAAACAACAGTCGAAGTTAGAGGCAATGTTCAGGAAGAACTCAAGTCACTATACGCCAGTCGAACTCCATCCATTTTACAACCATTCATACAGTACAAGGCTGGGGGGATTGGGGGTTTTTAGAAAACATCTCAGATAGCATTGCTATACATTGTTCTGCTGCCTTATATTAAAAGTAAACACAATATACAGAGGGTTGCATGGGTCCAGAGCCCATCACGAAAGCTATGAATACAAGGACAAGCCGGAGTAGAAAATAGATGGATGGATATTATACACGGTTTTTGTCCTTAACCATGGAATGAACCACACCTTTCGCTTCGGTTCAATAATTCAATAAGAAACTTGCTTGGTGCGCCTATTAGCATGCGCCGCGTGTGCCGTTATTCTGCTCGCTTTCTGCGTGGGTTTGTGTGGGCGGGTATCAGCAAGTGAGGGCAACAGCTGGCTGCCAGCGAGGTGCAGGTAAGAAGCCGACCTTGTAACAAGACTGCTGCAAGGTCACAGCACAGATGCGGAGAGGCTCTTGCGGCGTCAAACATGAATCCTCGGTTCTTGTCGAGTGCTATGGGAGTGTACTGCAAAGTCAATTTCTGTTACTGTCCTTGCGTGACAAATCCATGGAGGCTTTGCCCTACTCCAGGTGCCAATAGGGCCAGTGACCCTTTTAACAGGCCGCCACGTGCTCCATAGCTGGTAACAGGCTGTAAAATCATAACATTTCCGGAAGATTCTTTCAGAACGGACCTATTAATAGACCATTAAATTCACAAGTCTAGTCATTTATCAAATATTCTGGGGGTTGGGATGCTTCTGTGTTTACATGATGGTGTCTGCATGCTGCTCTCTTTACATGATGGTGTCTGCATGCTGCTTTTCATGTGACGTGTCTGCATGCTGCAGTTTATGTGATGATGTCTGCATGCTGCTCTGTTTACATGACAGTGTCTGCATGCTGCTGTTTACGTGACGGTGTCTGCATGCTGCTCTGTTTATGTGATGTCTTCTTTGTACTTGTTCTTGCATCATTTGATTGTGGGAAAATGGCAGAGACATTGCAGATCGGCATGCTGCGTAAAAAGTGGATTTCAAATAATACAGACAGATTAACTTGTTCACATTAATATTAATTGTAAGGGTTTCAAAATATTTTATTGTATCCTGACAACTGCAAAGGCTCCAGTTCTGGTTTGTAGACAATGTTTCTGGTGTATCTGGACATTTTTTTAAACTTTAATGTCAGGCACATGAAGGGCAAGTTCCGCAGCTCCTCCTTTTGACGAACATCTCAAAGGGAGTCAGAAACAAGTCTTATATTTGTAGCGTCTAAGGAACACAAGACTGCCATCTTCCTGGCACCTTGGAGCTGTGATGGAGAGGTAGATCAGTAGGCAGTGAAAGAACAGATTGGCAGGAGGACAGCGCTTGCTGAGATGAGGCCCTGGCTCCACACCTTTTCTATTCACCTGACAGCTACAGCTGTGCTGGTTCCTCTAGCCTATGTTACAGTTCCCTGTGGAGATGCCATGCCTTTGGCACGCTTGAAGGCTTCTGAAGGAGGAGCTATCCCTGCATCTGGGGCATGAAGGCTCTGCCAGACACCGATTTTAGGGTCTATGGTTCTGTCAGCGACTGTGCAACGGATGAGCAAACGGCAGAATGCATGCTGGTACAGTACGGTGCGGATTCATTTCTGCTGGCTCTCCTGCACGGCAAAGCAACCCATCGGGGGGGATAATTAACTACTGAGGTGTTCTGAACCTCCCGATTGTCTGAAACCACTTCAGAAGTGGAGAAGGGAACAGCGGTGAGAATGGGCAGCACTCTGAGAGCAGTAAGCGATATATAATGCAGCCGTACGCCTCCCATGGATGTGCTCGCTACCAGCAGCTGCCTTTCCAACAGGAGCAGACACACTGCTGCTTCTTAATGTCGAAGGCCCAGCAGTGGCCTTTTAAGCTGAAGATTTGAGGCACGTCCTTAAAAAGACGTCGCCCGCAACACTGCAATCTGAAGTATGAGGCGTAAGATCCGTGGAGTCAGATCCCGGCTGCTTTATGGGTAAGGTGGGAAAAAGTTGCTTTAATATGCTTTAATAAAAATCTCTAGGTAAAAAATATCCTTCAACTACAACATTCATCGTAGACTTACTGGTTGTTTATGTCATATACCTCTGGGACGACCTATTAAAATGCTTAATATGGTCACCAAAAAGATTTTTGTTTTGCACTCTTATGGCTGGGAGATACAGACCAAAAACCAAAAACCATGTCTTGATATTTTTGTGGCAGAATGGAAATATAGGATATATTTCTTGGTACTTTTTATGAGGTGGGCTAAATGTTCACTTTTCAGTTAAAGCCACATGAAAGATATGACTAACACCAAACACTTACATTAAAACCAAGTATGGCCACTAAGTAACTATGGTTCCTTGCACCCTCGTGAGATGTTAACTGAATGTTGTGACTTTAGCTGTAAAGTCTGTGATTCTGTGTTACGTCATACCAAAGTACGTGCATTGTTTACAAATGGGGAGCAATATAGGTCTGTATGAGGTCATACTCTTCTCGCATTCAGGTATCAAAATACTACACATTATGACATTAAAATTAGCGCTTAAGCATTAACTTTGACAGGCCTAATTTTAAATGAAATACAAATAAAAACATTGATATAAATGGTATTGTCTCATTCTATACCTTGTTTGAAAATACAACAATCTACCATTAAAATTTGATATACACTAATGGGCAAAACTGTGGAAATACTTCCATTTTTTTGAGATTGCAGAACTTTATTCCAGTTACTTCTGTAACTTGTTTAATCAACCAATGTATGATATTTGTAACATTCTTTGATTGTTTATGAACATTAACGCCAGTATAATTTTTTATGTGTAAAGCCAAAAATGCTAGGTGTTTCCACAATTTTGGTCAACAGTGTACTGTGTGGTCATATCTAATCTGTTTTGATACAGACAAAATGTATTTGATGAATTGTTTGAATTATAGGCAAATATCAAATATAGCTGCTCACGTCATTGCCTGGTAGATGGACTCGACTCCGAAGCGCATGGCAAACTCGTCGACGATTTCCTGGGAAATGTCATCGAAGTAAACCTTCCATGCTTCATCGCCCCTGACCTCAGGGATCTTCACTGCCCCACTGTTCTGCACTTCCGTCAGGTGATGGAAAAGGTTCTGGAAAGCAAGGTTCACAAAAGGAGGTGCTCAACAGCAACCCGGAATTAGCTAACAATTCCAAAGTCCTGTGCCCTTGAGCGGCATGACCTTGCTTAGAGACAATTCTCCTTAGGCCTTGTTAAACAGAGAAAGGATGTGTTGACAGGGTTTCCCAGACTCACACGCTCCTCCGTCTCCTCCTCCTCTAGGGTGCTAGTTGATACATTAGCTTTTATTAGAAAATCTGAGGCCCAGAGTGTAAGACGGAAGGACCTCCACATATTACTGCAGAGACGGGAGACCGGCAGGAAACCTACTGTTACATTCCTGAACACGGATGGATGTCCAGTCACGCTGAGCAGAAGCAGTAAACTATGTTAAACTGTGCATCTGGGAGAGAATAACTAACTTAGCGATAGCAAATTTGTGCGACTAGAGAATAAAAACTCCAGGTAAAGCTTAAAGAGCATCGGCCTCCTAAACAATCCTCCGGTCCATAAAGGATGACTTCATGGGTACCTCGTGCAGACAGGTGTACTGGCCATGCGGTGGAGCTACTTTCTCCTGCCCTTCCATCTCAACGTTGATCTTCAGCCTGATGGCTCCAGACACAGCAGACTTGTCCGTCCTCTTTTCTGCAGGGTTAGTGCGCAAGGGGGTGCGCCGGTTAGCCAGTAAGCTAGCGTATGCGCTGGCTATTTTACCCTTTAAAACAGCTCCTGCCTCTCCCTGTCTCCCACTTTTTTGCAGGGTATCTTTGCTTATCACATTCACTCTGCTACCCAGTTCTTTATTAATATTTGCAGCTTCTTTTCTGCTCAAACTTGACCATTTTCACAGACCGACACACAGCTCCAAGAATCCCCTGGATAGTGCCCTTCCTCTCTGCATTAAGTTTGAGTGTGACACAGAAATGTCTGGAAAAAATGAGGGACATTACTCTTTTCAGCTATAGCTAGCTATTGCTTTCCATTCAGCAGTCAAGGTCTGGCACTGGAGCCGGGCTATTTATTACGAAGGCTGCCGGTAGCCCATTGGTTTGAGGGAATCACTTTCCGCTGTCAAATTAGCAGGACGGCAGCACAATAACTAGCGGCCCTTAAGCAGAATGCTGGACAGTCATGACTGACAAGCCAATTTGTCTAAATTGTATCTTTAACTCCAGTGCTCTTTGACCTGAAAATTGCATTCGCCATCCAGGTGACACATAATTCTTAACTACGCAGATGGAAGAGGAGAGCATGTCACATGGTCCCAGTGCCAAATGATAAAATGACAAGCGGGCAAGTAAACAGAATCAAATAAGATGTGTTCATTGAGGCAGACATATGGCATTTTATAGTCAGTCACACACTGTTGTGATCATTATAATATTATGTAATATTTACCTGTAACTACTTTCAAAATGCCAGCAGGATTTATTTAAGCATACTATAATATTTATTGCATTTTATCATCATTGGACGGCTTCACATAAGGTGGATACCAAGGCAGTGGGCTGCAGTGTTGTTACCAGGCATGGTTACCGAAGCATATGTCTGCTAACGCACCCAGGTTATACCAAACATCCATCTCGCCGCTCAGTGTCCGGACTTCGATGATGGTCTGCCCGAGGAAGTCGTCCGACTCCTTTTTGAAGTGCTGCTTCACCCGGGACTTGATGTCATCGTCTTCATCCCACACCCTCACCTTTATCCTGTCTGTAGCATTGTGGCACTCGCTGGATTGAACAGAAGAGCAGAGGCCACGTGGTCAACGTCCTTTTGCTGTTTAGCTACAATGAAGGACACTTTCGTTCTCTTTGCGGAGGTAATGGATATTATAGGCGGGGGCAGAGTGAATCTCATAGTAGCAGCTATGTCACTCTGTTGCATGTTTTAGCATAGATCATGTGGAAACACCTTACGGGCTTGATCACAGAGTGTGTGCATACAGGGGTATGGGTAAGATTATCAATCAACTATAGGTCCCTCCATTCATTCAGTTCTGAGATCGTACTGTATTAATCCTGCCCTTTTGGGGGTAATGGCACATACTGCTACATTCCACTAAAAGAATCTTTTATGAACAGCAAAGACTTCAGGGAAACTTGCGGAATGTTCTAACATTCCCTGACAATGGAAAAAAAATGGAAAAAACAAAGGGACAGTGTCACTTACACCAGAGAATTCCATAGCCTGGCCATGGGAACAAAATGGTCTTAAATATGCAGCCTGATTACCTGAATTGGGTAAATGACCTGGCAGGCCTTTCCTGATTTATTGGGTATCATGTTGAGGCAACATTTTTGTTGAATATTATCATTGAATGATTATTTCCTAAAAATGGCTTCCAATGGACCACGGAGTATGATTTGTAGATTGTTCACAGAGAATGCTTGCTGTAAATCTGTTAATCAGCCAGCGGAAACAGCGACTTAACACACCAGCTGTGCTACTGTCCACGAACAGACACTTAGGCTGATCTCCTCAGAAGATGTACAATGCACACATGTGCCATAAAAAAAGCAGCAAATTCACTTTTTCATTCAGCTCTGTCAGGTAGTTTTAATGCCACATCACCCTCGCCCCCTGCAATTCTGTGCAAGTTCCTGAATGTGGTCCCTATTCCCTTCCTTCATCCTACACCCCCCCCTCCCCTTAGACCTCGTCCTGTCTCTGTGCCAACAGAACACAGCATGACTTAAGCTGAGGTGCCCACAGTGGAGAGGGGGGGAGCGAACAGACCCCACGAAGGCGGCACCTCTCTTACAGACAGCCGAAACAAAACTAAATCACAACCCCATTAGTTATAGCGTAACATAACTGTCAAGGCACCAAAACCCATGCAAAAATGTATGCAGAGTGTCATGCCGGCCGAGGGTGGACAATGGAGTGTGACAGGCAGGGAAGGGGGTTGAAAATGGAGCCCAGGTTCCCAGGGGAGTGGGGGTGGCTCATTACCGCCGTCCCTGTCTTCTTCGGTGTTGTGGTGGTTCATCACTACGTCCACAACGTGTGCTGCTCCCGATTCCGATAACACTGCATCTAACGAACTGCTCCTCAACCAACTGCTAAATGTCATAACTCTAATTGAAATGCCTGAATTTCAAATGCTGGCACAAAACTACATATTTTCCGTCCCTGTTCCCTGTAAGATTTAAAATAAGTTTTAAATCAGCTGTGCAGTATAGAAAACGATATATTTCAAAAAGCATGACCAGCTATAAAGAATTTTTTTAGTGTAAAATCTTGTATGTATTAAAAGATTTTAAAAATGTGTGAACTGCCTGCCAATAAATAAACAGTTAAACAAAAATATGGAGCACATATCCTGCTTTCCAGAACCCCATAATCCTCCTGATTGCTCGCGTTTTCTTCTCAAAACAGCTGAGTTGTCACTGTTTATCATCAGTGTGCAAAGCAGAACTCGGGAAGCACATTAACAGGAAAATTCAGTCACCACGCTCCATCGCTGAGCATCTCGATGGTGCTATAACCATCCACAGAGCTACCGCTGGCCACTTTGAGGCTTTCACTGCCTGCCCAGTGTCCTGGAAGCGGCCAATAGTATTCAGCACCTGAGTCAACACTGGACCACTCTTTCAACACTGGATTATCACCACTGCTCTTTGGCACAGGCTGCGGCAGGAATGAACTGAATCAGGATGCACCATAAGCCTGTGTATCTGACTGCTCCTTGCTGTCCGTTCTATGTCTTACCCATGGGCCTCCCCCCGCATCTCAATGTGCAGAGAACACCCAGATAAAACTGATTTGGGGTTAAATTCTAGAGCCCGTCTAGAGGTGATGTGAAGAGTCGTGAAGCGGCCGTCGAATCACAGCAGAGGGACGTGTGCCGGTCCTCCTCCACATCACCTCGCTCTGCGTGATCCGCCCGCCTTCAGCAGAAAATTAGCCTGACAGGCAGCGGCTTGAAGGAGAGCCATCCGCTTAAGTGGCGGAAAAGTCTGCATCCTAAATTAAAGCCCCCCCCCCCTGCCCCCCGGTCTCCCGAAGGATGGATATATCCGTCCAAAAGGCTGTGAGATGAATCCTACCACGGGGGAGGCTCGACAGCTGCCTCCCGGTCCCCAGAGTCTGTGGTGGCCTTACATTCTGCCATGCTCTCCAAAACAGAGACGCCTTGGCGTCAGACTGCTGGCCAGACCTCAGGTGGCGATCAATGAGCTCCTCAGCCACCCCCCCCCCCCCCCCCCCCCCCCCCCCCCCCCCCCCCCACCCCCCCCCCCCCCCCCCCCACCACACACACCCACACCCAACC
>JAABNY020000019.1:14506180-14526920 GCA_015164015.2 Brevimyrus niger
CGAGCCGCCTGGGCGCCAGACCGCGGGCACGCCCTCAGGTGGCGATCAATGGCCCCCCCACCCCCCCCCCCCCCCCCCCACTCTCAAACATCCCCTGAAACACACACACACACACACACACACACACACACATACAATGGAGCCTGTGCCTTTCTGCGTGGGGGCTTCTGGTTAATGAAGGGGATACAGAGGACTCCTCAATTGCTGTGCGATGGTACAGAAACGCGTTCGTCAGGCGGCCCATTGGTCCGCCTACTGCAGCCTCCAGCGCTCGAGCCTTCAAAAACTTCAGATAGATCTGAGAGTTCTGGCATCCAGATATATTTCAGGTGCCTGCATGTGAAAATGATTAATAAAATGCTCCCCAATGGCCATGCTGCCATTGTCAAGTCTCACCTGTTATTACAGGTAATCGATTATGTCAGGGGTGGATAAATACCAATGCAATGATGATTTTGGCTGAATAAAACTGCCACATGCCTTTAACAGGACTCTCACAAAATCAGCTATGTCTTTGATTGGCCACACGATGGTACAAAAACAGCATTTATAGAGGTCTATTTTCCTACTGGAAAAAGACAAATAGACACGGTTACCCATAAATCTCCAGGTATGACGGGACTCAGCTGTAACATCAGAGATTGGCCTCAATAACTTGGACACCTGCTCTTATAAAAGACAGTGTATTTTTCCTTTGTGGAGCTTTAAACCACATTGAAGTGAAAGCAGGGCCAGGCCTGCCAGGCCACATTAACCTGATGTTTTCGTCGCTTAAACCCACAAGATGCGGAGCAAACAGCACTGACAGCCGTGCCACTGCAGCCAGCGAGCACTCCAATATCCAAATCGACCCATATTGTTTTTCAGTGCACGATTATTTTGGTCTTAATGAGACAATTCTGAAAATTTCAAAGTGGGCTTTGAGTGACAGTTGCCCCAATCACATCGCTCATTTGGAAATGTCAGGAGCTTTTTATGCAGATAATTATGAAGGGAGGGTAATTTAGTCAAAGCCTCCCCACTGATTTGACAGTAATGCTGCAAAATCATCGGTGACGGTTCCGTCAACATACTCACAAGGAAAACTTTTCGTCCCAGACAGGGTTGAGGTTCCCGAAGATCGTTTTGGTTCTGCGCTTGGTCTTTCCCACCTGGACGGTGACATACGGATCACTGGATCCGGTCTTATCCTTGGCTTGCAGGCCTTGAGCACACAGAACTGCCCGGAACAGAGCAGAAAGAGTGTCTGACGTCAGAGCAAAGTGCGGCGTGTAGAATGAAGGGCATGAGGAGGCCCCACTGAGACAGAATGTACCATTTCCAATATTGTCCTGTTGCCTGTTACTTGTTTGAAGCATAACGTACAAGTTTGCAGGTATTGAATTGAGGGGCGACGTGTAAATAAATAATGATCCAAGGTGTGTGAAAACTCAATAAGGCCCGAGAAATAAGAATGGCTTCCAGTAGGCGGCCTCTCCTGCATACTGGCGAGCTGGCGGGGCATCACAGATGAGCAGATGGAAGAGTAACAACTTGGCAATGCCTGCTACGTTTAACCCCTGCCCAGGCCATCTCTGTTGCCATAGAAACCATATGAGGGGGGTGCAGGTAAGCCTGAATGAATGCATAGTCTCAATGAGGCAGATCTCTGAGAAATGCTATGGTGAACTATGTGTTAGTCAGTCCCATGGGTCCTTTCGATGGCACTGTCACCTTCAGCAGCACCTACTGGATTTTACTGGATTATTTATTTGTGAGGATGCATTCGAGGCAGCTAACGATTGCCGACATGGTTTGCTGTTGGAGAGTCAGTAATCAGATCGTTACTCTGGACTAGGGCTCTCAAACATATTGACCAAATGTGCTCGTCATGGGAACATAATACAAAGACTTGGGGGGGGGGGGGTTTATGATGAGTTATGTGCGTGCAAAGTTCTACATTGTATTTTTGCACTTCACGTTAACCATTTTGATTCATAAGGTGCATTATCAACTGGGTCTGGATTAACTTGCCGTATTGGTCCGCATCCGGAGAGTGCTTGCTCTAGAAGTACGTAACCTCACATTTATTGTACATCTGCTGAACAGGCGCAGGACTTTCACAGGACTTTATGATAGAGAAGAAAACAAAAATAGTGGAATGAATCTGGGCCAGACAAGCATGGGTAGTACCTGTGATGGTGATTCTGGCTGACCACTTAGAGGTGCCCTCTAGAACAGCCTGCTTGGCGGCTTTCAGGTGAGTAGCCAAGTCTTCCTTGGAGATGTGGAAGACCTCCTGGATGAGCTGGAACACCTCTGGCCGGTTCTTCTCTCTGATCTTCATCCTCTCCTTCATGGCCATGATGATGTTCTGGGTTTTGTCTTCTGCTCCGTGCTTGGAGCTCTTCTCCACAGCTCCTGTGGAGCAGACAGTCCTGTGTAGGCTCACCGCGTCCATTGAGGGCGGAACGGGGCCAAGACAACGTGCTCAAAACAATTTTAGGAAGAAAATATTGAGTGCGAGGCAGTAACGGGATCCGTAAGGAGAAACATAAGAGTAAAGGCCCAGGCCCGGCTTCCTGGGAGCGACTAGAAACAGAGATGGGAGCAGGACACCAGCAGACTCTGCGGCTGGCACATTTTCAGGCTCTGCCACTGTGAAGCGTAACAGACCTGCGGATTGAGATGAAACGGCAGCCGTTCACCGTGTCCGCTTGTGATTCACATGCATCCTTCCCTGTGCCTCTCGCTTGTAGCGCCACAAGGGATGCCAAGCATTGTAGCTTCGAATTTCTGAAAGACCTGGACGTCTTCCAGAACCTTCAAGTTGAGGGAGGTCTGGTGGCTCACAACCACAATACAAATGGATGCCATCAACCCTGTCTGCGTGTGCGTGTGTGTGTGTGTGTGTGTGTGTGTGTGTGTGTGTCTGAGCCCCCGCATGCCTCCTGAGGACCCTCCACTCACTCTGCAGGCAGTCGGCATTGAGCAGGTCCTGGCATTTCTCGTGGCACTTGACCCCGCACTCGGAGCAGCGCATGCCCTGGCGCGCGATGCCCCACAATAGGCCCTCACACTCGTGGCAGTACGTCGGCGCCGTCGCGGTCCAGACCTCGAAGTTGTGCGGGGTGGTGGACGATATCGGGTAGACGAGGGCCTGCAGAGTCTTCCGGAAGACGTGTAGCTTCTATAATGAGACGGGTTGCCTTTGTCAGAGATGGGGCATGTTAGCTGAACTATATAAGAAATAGTTACCAGCTTGATATTTAAAACTGATTACATTACATTACAGAAGACCATATCAGCATAGTGGAAAAGCAGCAGAGTCGGTGCCATAAACCTAAATGCCGTAATATGATATAATATCATATAATAAGATGAATTTATGAAAGTATCAGTAGGTACAGTACAGTAGTTGAACTCCAATGACATGCTAACATGTTCCATACCTGGAGAGCATGTGTGCTACGCTGTTCGCCTGTCTCACACCTAAATCATATTTGCACAGACATGGTTACCATCAATTTACTGTAACACTCAGATTATGAAGCTTATTTATATGTAGAGACTTGCTAAAAGACCCTCGAGCTGACGCAGGCCATATCGCCACCATCACACGCCCCCAATGAGTCCCAGTACTTAGCGAGCCGAGAATGTAACAGAGAGACGCTGTGATTCCATCTGCTGTTTGTTTCATTTCAGTCGCAACATGCAGATCCTCCCAGATTGGGTGTTTGTGTGTGTGTGTGTGTGTGTGTGTCTGCACGCGCGTGTGTGTCCGCTCTGTTTCTGAATGGATAAACAAACAGTGCTTACAGACACTGCGTTTCTTTGGAAGGGAAGTGAGAGTCTCGCTGGAGCCAAGCTGCAGGAGAGCAAATCGCGCCTTGCTGCCCTGTGAGACGTCCAGCCATGCAGGGATGAGGGCGCTGGATGGCGGCCGGGATGGGGGCGGTGCCGCGGTCGACGCCTATGCATTTACGCTAAGCAGATGTCAGCGCACCAGCCACACACGCCTTCGAATTTTGGCGGCTTGCTGTGGTGTGAAACTCTCTCCAGAAGATGCAAGAGCTGGAGCCAGAGAATCAGTGCGAGACAAGATGAGCCCATGACCACACCCTGCCCACTAAGGGCCCACTTCACTCACCAGGCCTTTACTTTCTGCAGTGGACTAGTCTAAACTCAGTCTGATATCAACATTCCATCCTTCTGGGCTCAAATACTCTGTAAAAGTGAATGAAATCGCTGCTTGGCATTGATGCTCCAATGTGTTTGGCCAAATTTTTTACTTGGATGGCTGTGAAAAGGATTTGTTTGAATATGTGACACATTTTGGTCATGCTGATGTACTGCAATGTGGAAGGGAGGATTGGGGACATGATGCGGGTTCAGCTCAGCTAGACAGGGGCCTCGGCTAGACAGGAACCCCTGCAGACAGGGGGCTCAGCTAGACAGGAGTCTCAGCTATACAGGGGCCTCAGCTAGACAGGGACATCAGCTAGACAGGAATCTCAGCTAGACAGGGACCTCAGCTAGACAGGAACCTCAGCTAGACAGGAATCTCAGCTAGACAGGGACCTCAGCTAGACCGGGTTCTCAGCTAGAAAGGAACCTCAGCTAGACAGATGCCTCAGCTAGACAGGAACCTCCGTTAGACAAGGGCCTCAGCTAGACAGAGGTTTCAGCTAAAAAGGAACCTCAGTTGGACAGGAACCTCAGCTAGACAGGAACCTCTGCTAGACAGGGGCCTCAGCTAGGCAAGAACCTCTGCTAGCATTATTTCCTGGAGTTGCCACCTGTCCTTCATTTTACAGCATCATCCTGTAAAAAAAATCTTTTGTCCCATTTTTATCCAATACAGGGTATATTTTGTCCTGTATTTTCTTGTCAGGACCAAAATACAATTTAATATTTTACTGTCACTCCCTCATTGACACTTTAATGTAGAAATTGATAGGGTGGCCCCTAAGAACTGGAACAGACCGGGGGTCTCTGACCATGTGACTCCCTGTTAGACGAAATTGGTGATCAGGTCATGACAATGGTCTCCTTCGCCATTTGGGTGAATGGGTCAGCCTCATTAATAATCCTTACGCTGACTGCATCGGTCAGCCGGCCGTGATAAGCACATGGTTAGAAGGTGATATTTCAGTGCCCTGGTGTTGTACCCTGGGGCTGACAGAAAATGTGACAACACAACATTGTGCAGGATTCACGATTAATGTCAGGGTGTGAATCACTATTGAACATTATTGAACATTTTCTGATGGAAATCCTGGGGAAACAGCTGCCAGGGGTTACTAAGTAAATCCACCTTCTACAGATATGCCAGCTACTTGCAGAAAACCACAGTCCTGTCGTGCAACATATTGCCATTATGTTCCCTGTTTATTTGATGTGGCACAAATACTTAGTAGTAACTTAGTTACTACTGAAGAACAAATAATGAAGAAATATAGTTGCTACTTGAGATAAAACATGCACCAAGATTCATTATATATTCATTATATGTTTAATTTAAAATGCCCCTAACTTAAAATTACTTCTATAGGCCTATAGCATAGTCAAGGAGCGGCTCAGGTCTGCATTTCATTGTGTGTTATACTGGTATAATTACGCATGTGACAAATAAAGATCTTGAATCTTGAATTAATGATCATCACATACAGATTAGTATTTCACTTGTGTTATTAGTTACTAGTTCCTTCAGTAGTTCACAAAGATACATAGTTAACAGACATACTGTAGGAGCACATATAGTAACTGCTTGATTAAAACCATGCATCACAATTTATTAGTATGTAACTATGACTTAGTTTGTGGTTAATTCACACACAAAAAGGAGCATAACTCAATTACTTGTGCCCCCTCAAGTAAAGTGTTGCCACTTTATTATTAAATATTTCATATGAATTATAGCTTTTGAATGATGAATAATTGGTTGCCAGTAATGGAAGATATGTGATACAAATGTGAGATACAGTATGCTTCATGTTTTTGTTCACAATGATGTTGTTATTCTTTAACTTTTAATAAACAGATCCTTGCTGACCCAGCGGGTAACTTTAGCTTTTAATGAGCATAGCTGTATATTTCTATATTTTCCATCTTTCTCAGTAATATATGTTTATCTTTACATTTCTGGTCTGTTCTATTTTTGCGCAGCAGTTTTCATTTTCGGTGATGATGCGGGTCTGTCATTTTCCTCTAGACCAAACACAATCAGACTGATTAGCTAAACTCATTAGCTAAGCCACTTCAGCACACAACACTGCTCTGTTTCTCTCAGATAATCTGTACGTCTTTTGGGCAAATGAGGGAACACAAGAGTCCTCCTCCTTCCTCGGCACATTTACCATGCTGCACTCTTTGCTTAAGGGGACGCTCTTGCAAATAATGTCCCTGCTGACCCATGCTGCCCAAATCCCTTTCGTATCACCTGCCACAATCTGCTCCTCTTTACTCAGGCCTGGCACTCACTCCCCCTGCATGCTCAGCCCCAGCATGGGTGCGGCGCAGATTTTGTACGTCGCAGCAGTCAACACCCTAGATGGGGCGAGCAGAGGTGGGTAATTCAGGTTCAAAGAGGATAAGTCTAGACCAACCAACCAGTACTCAATTGATCGGTTAAAAGAAAATCTTGGTCTGGGTTATTACTCTCTGGACCTGAATTACCCACCTCTGGTGGTGGGCAGTCTGCTTCTCATCAAATTTGACTTGGATGCCACCATGGAACTGACCAGTGTAGCAGTCTCACTGGATGAAACAAAGACCTCGTACATTTTTGTAGCTTTTTGTGATTACAAGCGAGTTCTGCATCTGCTAAGTTGCCCCCGATAAACACAGCCCTGTCATGCGACTGAAAGCATTACCCTGGCATTTCAGCATCAGAAGAGTCTGTGTCGGACCTAGAGTGGGGGGAGGGGGGGGGGGGAGCAACTGAGACTGACCACCAGAGATTTGTGTAAAGCAGGGCTTGAAGTATCGGATCAGGTGGATCACGCCTGTGTCTGTTTAAGTACACCTAATTAAATGAGATTAAATGCGATTTAATAAGAATGCATACTCATCAAATACTCCTAGGACACAGCGGGGTGAAACAGGCCTCAGGGAGAGTCAGGGAACCTAAAAGCAGGCAGTGAGGCCTTAAAAGTTATACAGCGCAGATTGGTGATGCTTCACAAGTGATGGGGAAAAAAGTGCTACTGGCTTTTATCTGTTACTCAAAGTTAAAAGGACGGCTGCGAGGCCGTAGGACTGGATCCACTAATCAATCTCCTTCCATTGATTAAGGTGTTCCTCTATCTGCAGATGGCAGATGTCCACAGGAGAAGCAGACCTAAGAGTGATGCTGGTAGAGAACTGCGCTTGGGGAGCACACTTCTGAAGCAGGATCAGCCGGCCCGATTCCCTACGGACAATAGGCTGGAGACGGAATTCTCTGGAAGACAAATGAGACTTTGAGGAACGTCCATTTATTAACTTCCTAATTTGTTGTTCTTGTCTTTTTGTGGCGCTGGGTTTCCTGCAGAATTTCTGGGTTCTTGCAGTAGTATTATCTAATGACACGAGGCTGTCCTCGTTAACTCCCCCTCAGCCGGGAAGCCGAGCCCCACAGCGCCACCTACAGGAGCTTGTGTTCTAACCGTTATTTACCGCCTATTAATAGTGGCACGCTCCCTGAGCCGCCGCACGCGCTATCTGACCAATAAACAATGTCCAGCATTACACTAACTGCAATAATATGCAGCCTGTGAATATTTCTTGAGAAACTGGGTCAGAAGGTCTTTGGTTCAAATCTCTCTGGGGTCAGTGAATTCATCAGTGTGAGCTGGTTTAACGAAGAGCTTGTAGCTCATTAAAATTCAGGACCGCTTACATTAGTCAGCCTGGACAGTAGATGGAACAAATGGTTGACACTTACCAGGTCTTCATTGCTGAGTGTGGATCTGGTGACCAGAGCGAAGGAGATGCCTGCCTTTCGAGCAGTTAGGGTCTGAAGGAAACAAAGAAGGAGGTTGTCTTCTGGAAAACTAATTTTCATAAACTAAAAGTGCATGAAAAACCAGGCGCATTGAAATAAGTACGAAATAGCCAATAAAGATTTGGACGTCGTATTTTTTTTTTACTGTGGGTCTGATCGTATACAGATTATTTCCTTTTGTTGGCCTTGAGAGCAATATCAACAACTGAAGGAGATCAACCCAGGCTTGTCTGGGAGGCCTGCACCACATCCCTCCCTGAAAATCCATCATTTATTTGATCTGGTCATTAATGCTAAACCAGCCGCCAGGCTGCCTTTGCTCCCTGGGCGCACAGGGGACGCCAGGCTGCCTTGTCTTGGGGGAACTTCAATTTGAGGTAAGAAAAATCATCAGTGTTCGCAACCAGAGCAGAATCCTGAGCTGGCACAGTGGTGCAGCCCCTTTACAGACCCCTGGCATTTTTATTGTCTGACCATAAACAGGGTCTCCAAGAGTTTAATGGCAGAATAAAAAGCATGGAATACCGATTTAGTGATGTCACAGCAAAGTGCAGAACATGATGTAACCATTAAACAAAATGCAAATAGATTCATGTAAACAATTTTGGAATGTAAGATTTAGGTTAAGACCCATGTTGATGACACGACATACATTGTAGAAGTACATAACTAGACAATTTTTTAAAGAAATGCTTCATGTCGAATACCGGGTATTTATTTTTAATGCGGTGATAAGATGCTTTCTGTGTGGGTATCGGTTCATATGCATATGATTATTCTCTCTTTAAATATTGAACAGTTGAGTTTAAGTACTAACCCATCTGTTAAATGAGCTGTCAAATTGAAATGGAATATTATTGTACTGAAAATAACCAAAAAAACTGAAAGAAAACAATCCCACTGAGCTCTGTTCAGAGAAAGAGGCATCGTGTTTCCCCACCCAGTCCTCAGGGACGCACAGATTCATGTTTTTGCTCCCTCCCAGACAGTCTACATTTTTGAAAAGTGGACTGTCTGTAGAATCCTGAGGATCTGGTTGGGAAATACTGGTCTGGAAAGAAGTGGGGGTGGTGGATCCTGGCAAGGGTAATATAAGCAATTACCCAGGGTGGTACCTACTAAAGGGGCGCAGACTTAGCAAAACACCCCCCCCCCCCCCCCCCCACCATAGAAAGACACCACCAGTGAAGGTTGCCTTGGACACCACTTGGACTCTGACCGTATCACACACCAGTCCAGTCTTTCGCGGTTTCGTCTCAAAACCACAATCAGTGCAGTGTGAGCTTGGTGAGGAAAACGACACTTACCAAGGCCTGAGACACCCAGATGCATGATGGGAAAGAAGAGCAATAAACAGATCAGTGTGGGCAGCGATTGCAAGTGGACCGTAATACACGGGCGGCAACTGTCCAGCACAGACTTGGGGCTTCAGTGTGGAGCGCATGGGCGTTTTGCTGCCATGCGTGAAATTAATGATTATTTAAAGAACAAAATCCGTCAAAATACCTCCTGTTTGTTTCCCAGAATTCATCTTGGGCATGGTACCACTGAGGCATGCATTAACTATCCAAATCATGAGCTTAACAACCATGGGAGTAATACTGTAGAATATGTCTATACTGCACAGCTTAATGGTAACAAGACAAGGAGAGACAAACACTGATTTGTTAGTAGGGTGCCAGCGACACGCTGCTGATCCACCATTTAGTGTTACAGGGTCAATTTTGCTCTGTCTCTAGGTGGCAAGAGAGAGACCCCTGGCTGGGGTTCGTACCACAAAGAGGAGAAGCAGGCATTGACGGCTGACAGTGCGAGGCTGGTCTTTACCATCCATACTCCCCTCAGCCACACTATGGTAAAGAACCACGGCAAGCTATGAGCATTTAAAGCAAGGAAATGTATGTGGGTGGGGGGGGGGGGTCGGGCGAAGGCACTGGGGGTGTTTACATGTGAACTGTGTGTAAACTTCATGTATATATGTGAGGTCAGTGAACATGCACTCAAGGAGCTGAGCTTGCTGCAGGCATTACAGGGCCCAGGCTGAAGTCAGGGGTCATCTGGGGTCATCTGGGGTCAAAGGTCATACTGTGCAAAACGCCCACCTCCGCGTGGACGTTCAGTGCCGGGCAGGCTACGTAAACACACATTGCGGTAAAATCATCGCTTATGAATTATTATTCACCCAGGTTAACCCAACAGCAGCAATAAAATTTCTGTTCAGCTTTTGCTTTGTAATGGTAAACACAGGCGGTGCACATACTTTCACTTATCATCAGCCAAGAAGCCAGAGAGGTGTGCTATGCAGCTACGAGTTGTGTTTTGATTATTATCTGCCCCATTTGTGTGTCACTCTGGATGCCAAATAAATAGATACGAATGTAAACGTGAGATCAGAGCAGGGGCTCATCAGCTGCTCCCTTCAGATGTCACTGGCAGAGCACTGATTGGCCCCTCAAGCAGCCGGGGACACCACAGTGGCTGTGTGTGAACGTAGCCTTGCCCCCCCTGTATGAGGGCCTCTCCCCTGGATCACCAACGGAGCTGAGCCCCTGTGCTGAAGCGGTCAGGCAGCCGGATGTGTTCCATTCACACGGGGGGGAGAATGAGCTGAGGAGGGTGTGACTGAACCCTGGCATTTAGAGACGTCATCTGGGGTGTCAAAGGCTTTTTCTCGCAATGTTTTACATGAACCAAAAGCCTTGGTAGATTTCAATGAAATCCTCAACATATATTTTTGGGTAGAGTTGTCAACATTTCGTATGTTTCGTTCGAGCCGCCCGTCTCACAGGATATATGTCTGGAGAGAAATCTGACAACTCCCTGAAAAATATCGCCCATAGTGGTTATGGGACCATGTTGGAATGGTAAATATCTATGCAGCGATCTGAAAACAGAAATATGACCCGTACTTACCAAGGTAACGTCGGTTTTTTAATTTCATGAGAGATATGCACAAATACAACGTCAGCTTTTCCTTATAGTTTTCAAAATCCACTTATCAAGTATCAAATGTATGGCATCAATATGAAAATGTTCATAGTTAAAATGGCCAATATTTACATGCCCGTATAGAAATAGGACCCTAATGAAGAGTAAGTTATAAATAGGCCAATGAAATATGGCATGAAATGTTTGTATAGTAAGTGAATATGGTGAAATATGAAACTATTATACCTTCATACACAAAATTATGCTGGGTGCAAAAATTATTAGCAGTTTTTGAATTAGGTATTAGCAATGTATCAGAGTTACAAAAATGATACAATGTAGCATAAACAAACAACAGAAGTTTACACAGCTAGAACATGAACCTTTGCGATATAATATAGAGAATGCTTCAAATCACTATTGTAAAAATAATGGTATAATCCAATGTGCTGGCTACTTTCGGATGATTGTGAGATAAGGTGAATTGTGGCTGAGCCTGCCTCAGAGACAGGGAGACGCCATGGGCTACATGTCAGGGGTGCAGTATATCAAGGGAAATCGGAGAAAATGACAAGTATCCAGCAGAAACGGGTAACTTACCAGGTCGCGGACAATGGGCACCGTCCTCTTCCGACGCAGATCTGGCATACTGTCGATGCCGTAAAGGATGCTCCCTGGCCTGGTGACAGAGGCAGCTTCATAGTATATTAATGTCATACAATATCATACAAGCAACAAATAGCTAGTCAGATAGCTAGTGAGAAAAAATTAATTATAGCTGGAGGAACTGCCATTTTTGTGGGAAAATGGCACAAGAAAAGGAAAAGTGTTGGAGGCTCCTGAGTAGGATGCTTCCAGATATTCCATTTGGAAAGCCGTTGAACATACAGGCCCGTGCAGATCAAGCGGTCCAGACACCTGTGTAGACTTGGTGGGGGGGGGGGTGTTCTTTCCCCAGCAGGCTGAGTACATCCTACATCGTCCCCGAATACAAATCAAGAGTTTTGCTATTGGTCATTTTCTCTAGGGGTTCATTTAGAGATGCCTGATTGAAGATGGTGCATGCAAATGAAGAGAAGCACACTAGTGGCAGACTCATTATGATGGAGGGGGAGGTATTTACCAAGCCTGGCAGAAAGTGCATCATAAAAGAGGTAGATCTGCCACAATCCCTCCTTCCAAAATGAGCTTTCTTTCTAGATCTCTGCTTTTATTCTATACTAAACACTGTCGACATACAGCTGGACCTTCAGCAGAGAACTCCAGTTGAAATATGCAGCCCTTCACCTCCACAGTGATTGAACTGATATGTTTGATATAAAAATTGAATTAGAGCCAAAAAGGATGAAACCGGGAAAAAAAAACACACCACAGCCTACAACCACTGCACTGAAATGTATATTTGCATTTGCTACCTGACAGTGTGCTGGGCTTCCTGATCTCCACATGCTTTGTCTGGTGACTTAACCTTGTCCTGGGCTCCATCAGTCGCAGCAGATCGAGGCGCTTGCCGTCCAGCACAGAGTGGGGTGTCTGCACTGTACTTTTGGCTTCTCTCTTTGTTCCTGAGGCTGCACTCATCTCTAAGCCATTTGTCCTGGCGCTGCCTGGACGCAGGACGTTCCTGTGTCCCTAGCCCCTTCGGCGTGTCCCTTGGCACCCCACACATGTCCCTGTGCTGAGGTCTCCCATACATCCCTCACAGTCTCTCAGAGCAGGACAGCATGAAGCTGTTTATGAGATTGACTGGCTTTTGGGTTTAATAAGCCCCAAAGCCCTGCTCCTTTTCTATTGTGAACCATTGTCAATAACCCTGTCCAACACGTGACACTTATGTATGCATGCTACCCAAATATTTGTTTTTCATATCTGTGAGATTTTATTAATATTATCTAATTATTAACCTGTTGCTACTGGTAGAACATTACTAGGAAAATACTGTATTTGTTACATCTCATATTTTGGAGAATGAGAATACAATTCCACAATAACTAAATGCTTTTGAGAAAAACAAAATAACCATTGCCTGCTGTAATTAGACTTAATGAAGCATTTTGTTTCAAGAAAACTACTCAATATGTATACTGATGCATTACTGCATGCTATATATCTGTGATCTCAAAGATCCCTTCTCACCTTGCTTCAGAACAGTATTATTCATTACAGTAAAAAGCTGTAAACCAGTCTGCGGTACTTTCCAGTGTGCAGTATTTTCTACTCACCCTCCAGCACCCTGAAGCCCGAGGCTCGTTGTTGCTTCCAGAACACGGCGGCTGGCAATGTGAGCCTTAGAACAACACAGAGTGAAGCGTTACTTCAGAGAAGCCGGACAAGCAAGTCATATTAGCATCCCTGACACCAATTTCCCATGGAGATGCTGCTGTACCTAGCATGCACATACAACAGATCTCTACACAAGTAATGTATAACAAAGGCAAGAAGAGCAACTGGGTGCTCTATACGACAGGAAAATATTCATCAAATAACAGAACAAATAGGCATTTCTATCATATACCGTTTCGAAATTTCCATTCATAGAAAATAGGGATGGTCTTGGAGATTTTGACCTTTATAAAACGGCAGCTATTTTCATACAAGCAACTAGAATTTTCTGATGCTGCGCAGAAGCGCAAGTTTTTTTTTTATGCAAAGCGCGAAGACTCTTCGGATAACATCAGCAAACGACACCAAACAGGACAGAAATGAAACACAGCACACAGACAGGAGCAGACGGGACAGGAAGGAGAAGTGCTCGGGAAGAAACCTGTGCATCCAAAGCAGCGTGGTCTGAAAGACAACAAGCGGGAGAGAGGTCAGCGTCAGTGATTACAGCTTCGCTGCAGCATTTTGTTATGTTTGCCAGGCGGGTTGTAAATACACAAATATGTCAATTTAAGTATGCCATATAAAATGCAAGTTCTCCCCTTCATCTACATTCCAACTTCAATAGCAGTTGACAGCAGCCCTGTGCTGTGCCGTGTGATTATATGCTGGAAACCCCAGAATCTGTAAGCTCGTGAGAAATACAGAGCACGATAATTGACTGGTAACATGATGCAAAGCTACACTCAACAAGTATCACGGAGGGAAAAAAATCAACAGCAATAAAGACTAAGATCCACAGACGTCTATCTGGAAAATTAATGTGACCAATATGTAGCTCAGCAGATCCCAGAGGACTCCTGAGAACACCTGATATACCATAAAACATTGTGAAATGTCATTGTGTTACACAATAATGTACATCTTTCTGTGGTGTCACTTTTCCAACCAAAGAGGAGTCATGTAACACTGACCTATTAACAAACAGCATTCCAATCTGTAACAGCCTAAATTCTGACGTGCGTCACTGGAACAGGAATATGCCAAATTGTAGCGGCTCTCTGTGGACCAGAGAGAAGGACTAGGAAATAAGGGAAACCCTGAAGAATGGACTGAACTTGACAAATTGAGCTGGATTAAATTACAGGAGGAAGAGTGCCTTTGGGCTAGCTCTGCGTGTGTGGAGTTTCAAAGCAACCCCCCCCCCCCCAGGAAGACACATAGATATAGTTCTCCATAAGTGCAAAAAACATGGAACCTTTGCACCCCCATATCTGGTTCAAGAAGAGGTTCTTTACACAAATTGTGCTCATCACCCAAATCATTCAAGATTCTATTTTTAAGTATTAAACCAGAGCTACAATCTGGGGCACTTGTGTTTCCACAAGTGGGGTAGCCGGGGGGGGGGGGCAGCTGCTCCTACAGGCTTCAGAACCCAATGACCCAGGGCTTGATGCCTCTCTGTATTCAAACAGGCCATGCCCCCAACATCTGCGACCCTGAGCTTCTCAGTACATGAACTGTTCATGTCATGGGATCAGCCTGTGCAGACTGTGCTGGAATCAGAGGGATAAACTAGGCATGATTGCAGCAAACAAAGGGTGTTGTCATCTCATCGCTTTGTTATGATGGTTTATCACACTGACAGCATAGTGAAACCAGGATAAATATATAAAGGGGAATAATCGGGTCCAATAAAACACTTTAGCGACATTATGTGTGATTTTTGTGAGCATGATTTCAACTTTGGTGAAAAAGAACCACAACGAAAATGCCAGCAAACATAATAATCCAGGAATAGAGGGTGAAATTGCACTTAGAATATTGTGTGGCTGGGCCTTTGTAGGTGATCAAACCACACACACACACATCCGACACACTCACACGTGAAAAGTCTTAAAGCTACCTCAACAGCACCACAGTGGAAGCGAGAAGGCGCTAAAATACTGGCCAAACCATATAATTTATTTGGTGCTTCCAGAAGTCTGGCCACCTGCGGTGATGACCTCAGCATCCAGTTAAATGATGCATTGCCACAATATCTGAATCACCGGTTGCACTACGACACTTCATCATGGTGTAGCAATCAGCAATGCCCACGCTAAGAGGAGAGAACAGTCACTTGGAACCTTTGCAGCATCCAATCAGATTAATAGAGGAGGAGAACGCTCAAGTTAAGAGTAGGACCTGAATATGTAAACATACATTCCAGGGGTAGAGGGTGAAAAGCTCACACATGTCAGATACTAACAGCCTCAAGTCATCCTGCTTGTCGCCTCGAATCAGATGGAGCACATGAAAAAAAAACATTAGACAACTGTGGCCCTGTTTGTTTGATGTTAGCCTGTAATGGAGGCTTCCACTCCTCAGAATCTGGGGTTTCATCTCAGGCAAAAAAATATTCCCTCTGAAGTATGATGCATTTAAAATGAAGCACTGAATATGAATTTTCGCCACCATGTTTGTCTTAAAAACTCACTTTGAATAAAATGTTCAAAACCTGCTTGCATTGCAACATTTTAAGCTCAGTCTACAAACTATTTTAGCATGATTTTTGCAATTGTTTCTGAAGATATTCTTAAACATTAGTGTACAGATTTATGGTAAAACCTGTATGTGAGCAGCATGTGACCAGTATGTGACCAGTATGCGACCAGTATGTGACCAGTATGCGACCAGTATGTGACCAGTATGCGACCAGCTTTTACCTCCTGCCAGAATCTGCTCCTCCAGCTCTGTCATTTGCTTCCTGTAAGCTCTCACGGCCGCTTCCTTGAACGTCGGCCGTAACCTCTTTTTCGGAGGGGTCTGGACCGCGGCTGCTGCTGGCAGATTTTGGTTTTCATCCTCTTGTGCTGCCGTGTCCTCCGCCTGTTCCAGTTCCTCAATGTAAGCTGTCGCCTCGGATTCAGTGTTGTCTTCTGTGGCTGGGTTATCATCACAGCCCTCACTATATTCATCATCATACTGCTCATCTAAGCTGCAGTCATATTCCAGAACATAGTTTCCCTCCTGAGAAATGCTGTACTCTTTATACTCCTCTTCTGGATCATTTGCATTTGTCCTGTTTTCCAGGTTGGCCAGCACCTGCTCCATAACTTCCACATAATGCGTCTCGTTGTCCACGGCCTGCTCACCATAGTCCTCCTCATCTGCCTTGTAATAGAACGGCTCTGTGTACACGTCTGAGTTTATGGTTGTGCTGGAGCCATTGGCCGTGGATTGGGACAATGACCTGAGCCGCCCCATGAACGTGGAGTTACTCGGTTCCTCAGGGGCATTCACACTCTGTGAGCTCTTGGTCCACACGACCTCCAGTGCTGATTTAGCCCGTTGGAGAGTTGATCCAAATGTTGGGAAGCTGAAACTTTTATCGGTGAGGTCTATGCTGAGGCGGCTGTGCCATGATTTTGGAACTTGCTCAGTTTTTTCTTGTCTGATCTCAGTCTGGCTGTGATACATAGTTGCGGACTTGCTGGGATTTATGTAGAAGCTATTTGTGTCAATATCAGGAAAGGGATCACTCTGAGCGTCTGGCTGACTCGCAGTTTCACTCTCGAGGCCAGGACAGGTAGAAGGGGTGCTGTCGAGAGTCATGTAATTTTCTCCTTCAAACTGTAAATCCACTTCTTGGCACTTAGTAATGTTTTTGGGGAATCCTGCACTGACTCTCAGGTCATATGGGCTACTGACCTCTGATACTATGTTCTGTTCAGTTGAGGCATCCAACCCAGAATCTGCCCCTTGTTCCAGATGTGGCC
Organism: Brevimyrus niger; assembly: GCA_015164015.2. Classification (NCBI taxonomy): domain Eukaryota; kingdom Metazoa; phylum Chordata; class Actinopteri; order Osteoglossiformes; family Mormyridae; genus Brevimyrus; species Brevimyrus niger. Next base: position 14,523,158 of record JAABNY020000019.1, read on the forward strand.
ATTCCTTCCAAGGTGACAGATCTCCCTGCAGTGACAGCTGGGAGCCAGTGAAGTGGCTTCTGTCAGCTGAGACACACACAACCCCATTGCTCACGCCACTATCCACTGTTTCTGTGGTCTCTGCCCCATTTGGTTCTGTGTACGCTTGGTTTTCCTGACTCAGGGTTGGATTGGGTGGGCTTGCATACCAAGAGGATGCCATGTCCTCCTGCTTCCTTTGCCAAAGCTCCTGATCTGAGGATGACAGAAGGGAACAGCCATTGGTCCTGCTGTAGTACTGATTCTCAGAAAAATCTTCTGAGTATGACTGGCACATCTTTGAACAGTCTGATTCAGAGCGACTTAGTTTTGGGGTCGAGTACTCGCTCTGAGAAAGCCAAATCGGGGTCAGGTCAGAGTAGTACGGTTTTGTTTGTTTGTCCGAATCTTCATACATAGCTGATTGATAGGTGTCGTCGACGTATGGTGCCGGGCCTGAACGTGCTGTCCTATCTCCTGATTTGCTGTGGGAATGGTGGGATTTCTTCTTGTCAGATTTACTCTTATGTGATGATTTAGGAACAACCGAGTATTTGTTGCGGTTTAGGTCAGCCTCAAACTCCCTATCACTGTCCATGGAGTCCCAGTCCTCAAGGTCGGTCTTCTCCTTAGTGGAGACCCTGACGTCCATGCTTTCATATGTCTGTGAGGTGCTCATGCCTTTGTCTTTCCTCTCTTTCGTCTCCCGGGCGAGGCTGTCGGTGGAGATGGAGATGCCCGTGCCTTTCAGCTTGTAGCATTTTTTTAAAACTAAATCCCTGTCTTGAGGTGTAGAGAATATAACAATAACTGGTCGGGGCTTGGCACTGGGGCAGTCTCTTTGATGCCCCAGACGATAGGCCAGGTCAATCCTTATCACCTTTTGTGGGTCACTGAAGCCCATTTTCTCTTTTAAAATTTGGTAAATGAGGTTCTCTGTTTTTTCCAATTTATCCTCCGGCACATTGACAAATTTCAAAGTGGCTTTGTTATCTTGGCCAACTTGTTTGATGTAGTCATGTATGTCACGGGTCTCCCGTCTGGACTGCACAAAGCCAGAACGCAACTGTTCGATCTCAGTCTGCACCACTTCCACGCTGCTGGAGATCTCATCAATGGAGCTCTTCAAGGCATTGACGTGCCCTCTTAGCTCGGAGAGCTCTGTCTCAATCTGACTGATTCCCTGGAGCTCCTTGAAGATCATCTCCATGACGTCCTGGGTCTGGCTGATGCATCCTGTCGAGCTGGAGGCAGGCTCGAAGGAGGCCGCCTTCTGATTTCTTGCAGCTCTGTCCAGGGACTTACTCCGAAGGCCTAGAGACTTTCTCCAGTTGCTCACTTCACCATCAGAAGAAACACATTCTTGGCTCTTTTTCCATTTCCTTAGTTTGCGTAAGGCTCCTAGTCGAAGCGTCTGCAGGCTGGTTCGTTCCACCCGCTCTCCCTCTGAGCTCCCATCGGAGGGAGCCAGACTGATCAAGCTCTTCCTGTTCCTCCTTACCGGCATCATAAAAGCTTGGTGCTCATCAGATCTGCGCCGTAGTTTTACGTCATTCAAAGAGTCAGAGAAACTGCTGTCAATTGATAAAATGTCTTGAGGAAAATTTTCATTGTTAAGCGAATATCTGTTTGTTGGGAGTCCATTAGCTATTGCTACACGGTAACTAAATGTTGGCGATAGTGACGCAGGGATATTTTTACCCCTCTTGCCTGTCAGGGATATATTCCGCACGGAGGAGCATTTGGAGATTTTTTTGACTTTGCTTTTTAGTGCTGTAGAAAAGTTTGGATTCCGTGCTTGAGAGTCAGTGGCTAATTTTGGCTCTTTTTTGGAATCTGTACTTTCTCTCTTCGTCACTGGATCTGCCAATTTCTTTGTAAACATTCCTTTGCAAATCTTTACAACATAGGATTGCAGGCTCTGGATTAGGGCAGAAACCATGGGGGACAGTGTGCAGTCAGAGTTTTTGAGAGCGGGGGAGCTGCACTGGAGCTCTTTCCAGCCGTGGCTGCGTGCGCACGGACCCTTCGGCGTCGGGAAAGGCAACCCTGAGTGGCGTGAGGCGATGTCCTTGCAGGCAAGCTGTTAAATGTAATCCTGCCAGGCTGCCAATACTATATATCCCAACGGACTGCGAAGAATACCATAAAATCGACAGCTTTCCTCATGGCTAGTCACGCTGCTCTACAAAGGAAAAATGTGGTTTAAATACAAACAAAAAGTATGCTTGCAGATACACAAAAAGAGCCAGAGCAGCAATAATATACACACTCAGTTTTTTACAGGCTTTAGAGAAAAAAAATCACACAGGGCAGCACACATTCAAGATGAAGTGAAAGAAGACTTACACCCTAATTAAGGTCTGGAACTTATGACTCTTCAATGGCTTTTCACACAACAGCACATGCATAAGACTGAAAAGGAGCTGAATGAATGTCATCCTCCTGCAGCCAGCGGCCAGCTGTGGCACAATGACCCCAGGGGCCCAGTCATAATGACCCCAGGGGCCCCGTCATAATGGCCCAAGGGGCCTCGTCATAATGACCCCAGGGGTCCGGTCATAATGACCGCAGGGGTCCGGTCATAATGACCGCAGGAGTCCGGTCATAATTCACCACATGAAATGCAGCACAGTGTCTGAACTGAAAATCACCACCTTCAAAAATCAAACTGAACGTGGTTTGGCCGTCGTATCGCTTAAGGAGACGTGGTTTGCTGTTTGCACTTAGCGCAGATCTTGCTGGCATTTCATCCTAGAAGGGTATCCCCAGTGTGAGATGCTTAACACGATCACATGATTAAATATTCGATGTCTGCTCCCTTCCATCACAGCTCCCTCCCTCCTGAACTGAGGTCCAGTGGCTTTATAATCGTATACCCATATACAGGCAGAGCTGCTGGAGACCCTAAGATACCAAGACTCATTAAGTCGAGCGGCTGCACTTGTTTGCATGCAAACAGCAAATGTGTGTGCAATTCCCTTGTTTATTTGTTGTCAAATATGTCTTAACAGTTTGGCCGTTACAAAACCTTGTATTATGCTACTGGTGTATGCAGGTTAGGTTGAATCAAAGGTCATATTTTCTAAAGAAAATACATTTTGTTTTCTTTAAACTTCTATGTGAAAAAATGAAAAAGCTTGGAATCGCTGAAACTATACCGGTGGTGGGGATCTTTCTAGCAGAAAAAGCAGAGATTTAACAGTCAAGTAAAAGGTCCTCAGTGCTGCTGGAGGATTTATGCCTTATTAGAGTCAGGAAATTGGGTTGGATAGTTAGCTCTTATTTTCTGTGTAATTATCTTTTAGTTGGTATGCAGGATACACGCCTCACCCAGCCTTCGCTAAGACCACCCTGGGCTGCACCTGGGAGCATCTCTCTCTATGCAAGTTATAGGATTGGTGCCAAATTGGTCAGGAGAGGAAAAAGGGCAGCCCCTGGTAAAGGAAGGACCCCTCCTCAGAATGCCCGCTTACAGAGCAGAGGGCAGCCCCTGGTAAAGGAAGGACCCCTCCTCAGAATGCCCGCTTACAGAGCAGAGGGCAGCCCCTGGCATAGGAAGGACCCCTCCTCAGAATGCCCGCTTACAGAGCAGAGGGCAGCCCCTGGCATAGGAAGGACCCCTCCTCAGAATGCCCGCTTACAGAGCAGAGGGCAGCCCCTGGCATAGGAAGGACCCCTCCTCAGAATGCCCGCTTACAGAGCAGAGGGCAGCCCCTGGCATAGGAAGGACCCCTCCTCAGAA
>JAABNY020000019.1:14527296-14545828 GCA_015164015.2 Brevimyrus niger
GGACCCCTCCTCAGAATGCCCGCTTACAGAGCAGAGGGCAACCCCTGGCATAGGAAGGACCCCTCCTCAGAATGCCCGCTTACAGAGCAGAGGGCAGCACCTAGCATAGGAAGGACCCCTCCTCAGAATGCCCGCTTACAGAGCAGAGGGCAGCCCCTAGCATAGGAAGGACCCCTCCTCAGAATGCCTGATTACAGAGCAGAGGGCAGCCCCTAGCATAGGAAGGACCCCTCCTCAGAATGCCTGATTACAGAGCAGTCAGGGTGGTCTGACAGCAAGCGGTTTGAAAAGGCTATTTTGGGATGTGTGCTAAGCTGGGCATGCTCGATTGCTCGCACAAATTGTGTGATCTACCCGGGGAAGGGGGTGGGATTTAATCAAATCCAAGAGCTGTCAGAAGAAGGACAAAAAAAAATGCGTAGCCTTTCCTCGTGTTTGGGGCAAGTCTCAAATTTGTCCCAGTTTTACACTCTCTTCACACCTTTGTTCAAACTCATTTCATCTCGGGAAAAGACTTTGAAACCAAGTATCTGCAAGGTATCTTGCCAAAAAAAAAAAATACACGGCGATGACCTGCACTGCATGAGAAATGAATATCAATGAAGAAGCCATGCAACACCATCAGGCGACTCAGAGCTGGTCGATGGGCACATGGAAAAGGCACATTTCCTGAACCACCCCAATGCCAGCATGTTCACTCCGAACGGATGGAGATCACAGAACTCACTCGTGCACAGATGGAGAGACAAAGCAGCAAGGGACAGGTGCGAAGCACAGACACGGAGAAGGACGCCAGCGGAGCGCTTACCTGTCTCGGTGATTCCCCACGAAATGGCAAACTTATTTATCCACCAGTAGCGCCAGTGGGAACCTCTTAGGGTATCATATCGACGGGGAGTGTGTGCAGATGGAGAGAGTTAGCAGGTTCCATCCAGCTGTGGATATGGGGACAAGCGTCCCACCCCCCAGAAGACGGAGCTTGCGAGTAAACGGGACACTCAGTCAGGCTGTGTGTGAGCAGGCGAATCCCAGCACGGTCCCCAGCACTCTCTGGGCGTGAGCAGCCTCGCAGGCGAATGCAGATGACAGCTGGCGTGGAGAGCTACCGGTGAGCCCCGCTCTCTCGCTGTCTCCCTCCCCTGGTCGCCTGGAGGGGGGGGGGGGCACCGGCTAGACCGCACGCGGGACGGCTGAACGCGACTGCTGCTCCGCTCGGCCCCTGCTCCGGCGGCTCCCGTCCGGTGGGGAGTGTCTCCTCCGGGCTGCTGCGGGTGGCGGTGGTGTGGGGGGGCACTCTCAGTAGGAAGGCGGGGGCACAGCTTCCACGGTGGTGCCCGTCGCGGTGAGCTGGGCTCGGCGGCACTGGAGGTGGCTGCAGGTGACAGCTGAGGCGGCTTACTGCCGCGCGGCGATGTTCCGTGTGCGTTTCTGCCGCGCCTCCCCAACCTCCTCCCTCCCTCCCTCTCTCTCCATCTCTCTCACTCGCTCTCCTCCCTCGCTCTACCATCTCCTCTCCACACACAAAATCATCCAATTAGGCCACTTAGTACCATGTTATGCATTTTCTTTAAGATGACAGTGGTGGCGACTATGGCGATGGTGGTAATTTTAAAAAGCAAGATTTAATGCGTAGTAGTAAGTACTGATAGGGTAAAATGCAATTTGATTGGACCAATTTGTTTGTCTTTATGTAAGCACTGAAATGCACAGTAATGTATCAGGATTGTAAATTGTTTTAAAAGCATCAGCTGTACACATGCAGGGTTACACGCACATTCATGCTGTTTACAGGATCATTTCTAGGGGCTGAATGCATGACGAAACTGCCCTTGGACTGAAGGCAAATTTGCTGGTTGTGTGGCCCGAGAGTGTGAATACGCCCCTTAAAAACCCTCCCTGTGTTATTTTGGGTGACCCTCTGAGACAAGGAAACAGGCGAGGCGTCACGCGAGACAACAAACAGGGCAAAAGCAAACGGAAAAACGAATTCTCTTGCCCACACGCAAAATTGCATTTTCTTTAACAATGAAGATAGGTTTCTCGCTCTCACTCCCTCCCTCCCTCCCTCCCTTCCTCTCTCTCTCTCTCTCTCTCTCTTTCTCTCTCTCTCTCTCTCTCTTTCTTCCTCCCTTGTCAGCTCCCCATTTCTATATTTTATCAGTGGGTGAGGCAGGCTGATGCCTGGCCACTGTGCACCACCTACTGGCCAGAAGAGGATTTTTTTTTTTCATTCTTGGAAGCCACTGAATTGTGGGATCCATGCATGATATGTGCCTGTGCTTTATCTTAGGGGGGCCGCACAAAGCCATGCATAGCTAAGGTGACTCCACACACAGACCAACAGCTGTCTCTCTTCCCGTCTGTTTACATCACAGCCCCTTTCAAGTCGCAGGCAGGGAGAATAGAAGTGTCAACACAACCTTTACCTTCTTCAGAGCCTCTTCTGAATAACACCTTGGTCATCCAAATTAATCTGCCCGCATGCAAAGCCAATGGAATATAACGGTGGTTAGACCCTGTTTATATTTGGCCTTTGTGCACAGGTGGGGGGGGGGGGGGCAAGCAGTGCAGCACAGCGACAGCCAGAGAACCATCAGGCCTAGCTAAACATCCGCCATCCCGCTGCAGCCTCTTTGGAGACGCGCCATTCTGGTGGAGGTTTCTTGGTATGTGCGTCATGATCATTTCAGTCATGGGCCTTTGGCGCTCAGAAGCAACCCTGCAGATCAGAACGACATGCAATTGGTGCCATTGCAGGGCAGCTCTTGCTAGAACGCCTGACGAAGCTAATCAACAGCTTGATGAGCATATAACTACCTAAATCATGTGTAATGATGGAAGAGAAGTACAGGTATGTGGGATGAACTGGGATCCATTAAATAGTGGGTCAGAAACCCCTAACATGGTGGTTAGGCTCCTGTAGGCCTGCGGTTCAGACTTCCAGGGAAGGCTTTTCAGTTTGAGATCCTTCAGTTCCTATTTGTCCAGCCCACTTAAACCAGTCTTGTATTCTAAATTCCATTAAAAAGAAAAGGAGAGCGATTGTATTTCTGAATGAAGTAATGTACATTAAAATAGCTTCATTAAGTTTTTAGATGTGTGAGCTGGAATGAACTGTGCCCTTTGTAAATGACTTTGGATAAAACGATCTGCTGTTAAACTGCCAGTCCACAGTGCAGGTAATGCAGGCAGCCTTTATTTGGGAGCCTGAAGGAACACGAGGCAGCATCAGTGATGCTCTGGGTCATGACTGCGCGCCGCTCCCTTCGAGACGCCTTCCGGGGCGAGAGGAGGATGAATGAGCTCATTTCAGGAATCAATTAGCACAATCAGGCATTTAGACAAGCCAAGTGGAACAAAAGCTTCCCTTTATTCTTCTCCTGGAGGAAACAGCGTCAGAGGGGGGGAGACAGGGAACATGGCCACCGAGTCCCGAATCCTGCACGGGGGCTGCAGCACGGACCAGTTGGTAGGAGCTTCTCAAGGGACGTCCGTGTGGCTGCACTAGTGCTTTGTGCTCCATGCCAGACTCCCTGCTGCAGTGCAGCTAAAAGCCTCCCGACTTTTACTTTCATTGTCCTCCACTTGCAAAACCTTCACAGCCACACTCTGCACGTCCCAACAACCAGCGTGCGATGGATGAAGATCATGTCGTTCTTATGAAGACGGTGTTTGGCTCCTTGTACCTCAGCTAAGCCCTCAGTGTTGCAGGAATAACCGGCAGTTAGAGGCTTAGTGATTCAGAACACCTGGCTCCAGGGGGTAAGGGGGGGTCTTAGGGTACCTGGGTTTTGGAAATAAGCTGGTCTTTGTTTTTAGAATTTGCATCGACCAGAGCATCACACCCACCTGCAGCAGCATGTTAGCTGGATCCCACACTTAGGGATGTTGTGTTTATATACATGTGAGCATGAAATCATATTTATAGGAGATATAGAAAAAATGGGCGTGGGATGAACAGGGGAGCTCATCACCCCCTAGTGTGCGGGTGTGGTTATAGCACATGAAGTGCCACTGAGTTGGAAAGCAGGATGAGGTAGTAGCATGTTTGTGGCGTAAAGAGCTGTGAAAACGTCTGTTTAAAAATGCGGATAGAGAGCCTCTGACTGGCTGGGCTTCCCTTAATCGGCCGGAGCGACACGCAAATGGGGCTGGGAAGCGGGGGTCACATAAGGCCAATTTCTGCCAAAGGTATGGGGGGCTTCACTGATTTAAGGAGCTGCATTCCTAATCTTCAAGAAACCCTCCGCCTGACAAAAAAAGCTCTTGGACACCAGAAGGAGTGCCGACGGCACATCGCAGTCTCTGAGGAGGATGGATTCCCATTCATCCAGACCTCCCTATTCATCCATCACAGGAACTCACTTTTATGATAAGTCGGCCTTATCGGGGTCCATTGTATCTGCGGTCTGCGGGGCGGCGTTATCAGGACACTTCCGAGAAGAGCTCCGTGGCCTTTCCGCTGTCTGTCTGCGCCCAGCTCGTGTTTTCAGGCCCAATAATGACATGCCGATGGCCTAATAAATTAAGATGTGGCTCACAGACGACCGTGGCACGGGGCAGCAACGGCAGGCCGGCCAATCACATGTCACACCTTGGCTCATCGGCTCGCTATGCCGTTATATCATAACTCGTCTCCAGGAGCTAATCTCTGTCTCCACATCTCATGGTGTCACGCACCTCCCCCCCCCCCTCCCACATATGGAAACCACCTGGGGCTATTGAGAGTGGGCATCAGACAGCATCTGTGATTATTTTTGCAGATCTGGTGACAAGAAGCTAAATTGTCCCAATTACCCAAACCCTTAGCCCCATAACTTAGCTTTGATTTGCTGTCACTCTTAAGCTGGGCGCCATTATTCAAATACTAAACATCCCACAGTTGTAACAAGTCACAGTCTAACACTGATGAAGTTGCAAGCTACACTAATCACCTGTTTAACTGGCTTGCATGGACTACTGGTGATGTTACTATTAGCATCTATGGTAAAGGCTAATCCAGCACAGACTGCCATGTCTCTATATACAGTACCGACCGTTTAGCCGGGATAATAACTGCAGGGTGATTTTTAATTAAAAATTACCAAATTTAAGCAAGAACTGAATTCATTTTCGATGCAAAACTGTATCCTACATTGGTTAGTAAAATCAACAATCAGCAGAGGAACAAAGAAAATGTGATTAATCATCAGTAAGTGGACAATGCTGACAACTCACTTTTAAAATGATACCAGATACATAAGAATTGTAGATATAATCAATTTTGTAGTCAAACGTAATGCCCTGTATCTGACACTAGAGGGAGGGTGGTGCAGTGTTGCCTCACACCTTTGGGGCCTGGATTCGAGTGTCCGCCATGATTCTGTGAGTTTGCATGTTTTCCCTGTGTTGTCAAGGGGTTTCCTCTGGGGTTTCCCCCCCACAAAAACATGCCGAGGTTAATTGGTAAGTGACTGGTGTGTCTGCCCTGAGATGGGTTGACCACCCACCCTGAGCTATTCCCTGCCTTGTGTCCGTTGGCTCTACACCCCCATGGATGTAGTCTAAGTTGCTGTTAGTATTACTAGTAGTAATCTAAGGTGGGTAACAATGAAATTATATGTTTAAGAACTGAACTTTTCCTAATCTTAAATTTTTAAAGCAGACATATGTTAAAACACCCACAGAAGCAACAGCAAGTACAGCAACATATACCCTTTTTTTGTGGTGCCTCTCGCTCCCACAGCTTGAGCAGAAATCATATCTTCTGTCCCCTCAGACGCCTCAGCGTGTCGCCATGCAAGATGGGAACCACTTCCTGCCAGTGCACTCATCCCAGCCGAATACCACAGGAAGCCAGCCGAACAGCATCATTATCCCCAGGATGCTGTGGAGGAGAGCGCTAACATGGTGCTTTGTTGTGGTTTCTATATCCAGATCCCCGCGGGGCTTCCTCCATGCCTGCGCTTGATTCTGTGGTCCACAAATTAGGGGCCAGGGATAAGAGGTGAGCCTTCATGTGTGGATTAAGCAGAGCTGATGAATGACAGTCACATCACATGCTCGTCCATGCATACACACACAAATAAAAATGAAAGATAAAGGGCACGACAGCACTGCAATCAATCTATCAGTCACGTGTTCAGCCAGGTCTAATCATTGCATCCTGTGATGGCCGACTGAGCGTGCTGGACCCTGAGACCCAGCTGAGTGTGCAGGACACTGAGGCCCAGTTGAACACGCAGGACCCTGAGACCTAGCTGAGTGTGCAGGACACTGAGGCCCAGTTGAACGCACAGGACCCTGAGGCCCAGCTGAGCGTGCAGGACCCTGACCCCGGCCTTAACTTATCTTGCTACTTAACGTAACTAACGTTTACTGTACCGGCCTCTGAAGGTCAATGCTAAGCAATTCAACTTATAAAGACGTCAGCTTGCATTAGTAGATGAAACACTTAAATAAATGAAGATTGTAAAATAACACATTTTCAACAGGCTACTTACAATTATCAATGCACGATGAACACAACGAACAGGTAACTCACTCAATTAGAATGAATGACGCAACCGATAGGCTAACCTGTTTCTAGCGCCGAGGTGGTTAAAATGGCACGGTCCACATTAGGGGTGTTTGAAATCGTTTTACATAAAATTTTCCTACAAGTTGAAGTTATCTTTTTTTTTTTATACAACAAACAAAAAATGGTAGTACCCCCCAAGCCACTATTTTTGTCTTTTTGCGGGGGGTCTGGGTCTTGATCGGGTGGTACAGTACCCCCCAGTACCTCCCGTAATTCAAATCATGCCTAAGACCCAGCTGAGCGTGCAGGACACTGAAACCCAACTGAGCGTGCAGGACCCTGAGGCCCAGCTGAACGTACAGGACACTGAGACCCAGCTGAGTGTGCAGGACCCTGAGGCCCAGCTGAACGTGCAGGACTCTGAGGCCCAGCTGAGGGTGCAGGAGACTGAGGCCTGGCTGAATGTGCAGGACCCTGAGACCCAGTTGAGTGTGCAGGACACTGAGACACAGCTGAGGGTGCAGGACACTGAGGCCCAGCTGAGCGTGCAGGACCCTGAGACATGGCTAAGAGTGCAGGACGCTGAGGCCCAGCTGAGGGTGCAGGACCCTGAGGCCCAGCTGAGCGTGCAGGATCCTGAAGCCCAGCTGCAAACAAAATAGCAAAATCCTTAATAACCATGGAGGGGGTCTAAACACAGGGGTGTAAACCAGTGGGTCCTGAACCTGGAGAGAGTATATTAACGCAGGGGTAAAGACTATCTCCAGGGGCCAAGGATGGTTTATAAACACTGGGGTACAGACTGTCTCCAGGACCTGGAGAGGGTTTATAGATACAGCGGTACAGACCATATTCAAGGCCTGGAGAGGGTTTATAAACACAGGAGTACAGACTGTCTCCAGGGCTTGGAGAGGGTTTACAAACACAGAGGTAGAGACCATCTCCAGGGCCCAGGGATGATTTATAAAAACAGGGGTACAGACCATCTCCAGGGCCCAGGAATGGTTTATAAACACAAGGCTACAGACTGTCTTGAGGGCTTGGAGAGGGTTTATAGACAATAAACACAGGGGCACAGACCATTCCCAGGACCCAGAGAGGGCATGTACACACAGGGGCTCACTGATGACCCTTTTAGAACTAATCTGGGCACTGAGGAGGCATCTGGGACCCAGTTGTTCCTAATTGACTGTTATTCATTTCATGGTTGGCTTCCTCCTACTTTTGAGTCTTGAAAAATTCTGGCCACATTTTGGAGGGAAGTGCAACACTGGTCTGTTAAATAAATGCATATAAATTCTGCCAGTGTGCTGCAGGTTTTCATCGTGAAGTTTACTCACTTTGACAACCACTTGTTTCGTGTTTGTTGTCAAAGAAGGTCAGAGGTCTCACCGTTGAGATTATTATAGTGCCCCAAAATATTTCACCTCTAAGGGTATGATGTGCGAGCTGCTGGCATCAGTGGTCTGTAGACAAAAAAACAAAAACAAAACAGGAACAAAACCAATAAAGGCTCTTATAAAAGGCCCTGCTAAGGAGAACATTGTGCTGGTACAAGATTTTGAAATAATACAGTACATAATGCCTCATGACCATGTCAGATATGTATACCCTACAAGCCTGCATGACGTGTAAGAGCCAAGAAAATATATTGCCGTTTCAATAGAGGTCAAATGTTGAGTCAGATATGCACGAATGACCCTTTGACCTGTAGACAGTTCTGCTCTCAGGAGGTGCATGATAAGTCTGGGCAGGGTGACTTTGATGGCTTTTCAAAGGCTGCCCAGGCCACACACCTGATGGCTTTTACCTTAATTTGCACTTTTAGAAACTCCAGTTCCTTACTCACATTGTATAATGTTAATTGTATAATGATAAACACATACATGTCAGTAATACATATAATTATTGTGTTTATGGGTTTTCCTTACGGGTTTTCTTGTTTTTTTTGTCTACCTTATAGTTTGGCACTGATAAGCAAAGAATGATAGGGGAAAAAAAAACATCTCTGAATCCCACAGCCAGTAAGAACCTTCACAAGCAGGATGGCAAATAGGGTGGGTGGCAGATATACTGGGAGAAAGAGACTGGGCACCAATGGAGGCGGGTTTAACTCAATCCGACTGAGTCACAAAGAACAAAAGACAGACTTTTATGGTATCGGCTTTAGCAAAAACACACAGACAAGAAAAAACAACAGGGTTACAATCAGGTCCAGGGTTGGATATGAGGGCCTTAATGTCTTTACTGGGGGCAAACCAACATTCTTAAACAGTTTTTGCTATTTTCTGGCCCACTTGGTTTCTTCTGCATCGCCTTAGAACATATAAAGTACAGATAAGTCCCCATCAGAGATAAAAATGCATGAAGCAGAATCGGCAGCCTGTCCAGGGAACAACGCAACATTGTTTATCATGGAGATTTTAATTCATCCTCTTGTCGATGGAAGCAGACAGCTCATTATTCTAACTGGTTCACATCACACACACGTGGGCACAGAAAATACAAAAGGAAAGTTACGCTTTAATCCGGTAATCTCTATGTAATTGATTTTGACTAGTAGATGACCAGGGTATTGTATTCACCCATGAAGCAACACACGTACAGAAAAAAGGCATAGTTTTAGTCCTAAGAGAAGAGCGATTTTTTTAATGAAATGCGTAGAAAGGGATCTTTTGCGAATCTTAGGAAATTGTGATTAAAAGTGTGAGCGGGACAGAGGATGTCAGGTAGGCCGTGGCTGGTCCATGGGTTAGTGTTTCCTTGTAAGAAGCCTATGTAGCGAGATAAAAAGAGGGCCTGGAGACTCGTACGTGTGAAACAAAAGAAGCCAGAAAAAGGACAAGCGCTGCTTATCTTGTGTGCCGGCTGTCGGCCACAGTTACAGGCCAGCCCTGCCTGCTGCCGTCCAGGATTATTGAAGCGTGTCCAAGTCACAGGTCAGCCGCTGAGAGGAGAGTCTCAGGGTTATTTCTGTGGTGCTGGGGGGTGGGGGGCTGGTATAGCTGTCTGCAGTAGAGTACAGGTCCTGATTTTGTGAGTGATGAAAACCATTGGTGACATCCTGAATACACACATTCTTTACACCAGTGACCATATTGCTTCTTTTGGCAAAGGATAGCAATCTTCCCTGGACAGCGAGTACACACTTTGCTGAGAGGAGGATAAAACCCTTTCTGTGGACAGCGAGTACACACTTTCCTGAGAGAAAGATAATGCCCTTTCTGTGGACAGCGAGTACACATTCCTGAGAGGAAGGTAACATCCTTTCTGTGGACAGTGGAAGGTAACTTCCTTTCTGTGGACAGTGAGTACACGCTTCCCTGAGAGGGAGGTGACATCCTTTCTGTGGACAGTGAGTACACGCTTTCCTGAGAGGGAGGTGACATCCTTTCTGTGGACAGTGAGTACTCACTCTCCTGAGAGGAAGGTAACACCTTTTCTATGGATAGCAAGTGCACAGTATTCTTTCACTGCAGACTAACACTACTGGTATTATCTGTGTTAGCCGTGATAATAATTTGATTACAATCTATCAACAAAAATGCATTGATTTTACCTCGGATAAAAGACGTCCCAACCTACTCTGCTGTATTTTTTCCCTAGAGGGCAGGGATTAGGGTTGGACAGGTAGTGAAACAGAATGGTAGTGACCTGAAATCTTCATCTACATCAGCTTGCTGCAGCGAGATACCATCCTATCGTAGTGAGAATATCAGCAGGACTTGCAGAAGTTGAGAAAGCTCAGATCTCAACTGGAAACAGCTGGGAAAGGCAGTCAGATTGTATTGCTTAAGTGTAATAAGCAGCAGCTACGCAGCCATACTGAGGACCCGAATAGCACAACATATCAGCTCACCACTGCTGCAGTCCCTGCAGAGACTTAGTTGCTTGGTCTTCACTGTTCCCAGGAGTCATTTTGCAACAAAATCGGAGTCTATATTCCAGTTCCTGCATTATTTCCTTTCCATCCAATCCATATCCCACAATTTTACAGATGCAAGGTTAGCACTCACATTTGCAGCCTGCTGGGTTCGAGGTTCAAGTCCCCAGCACCTGACACCTGAGCCAGCGACCCCTCTTGGCCAGTGGTATAGTTCCTTAAACAATCTGCTGTGGATGAGCAATATCGTGTTTAATGTCAGCACTGCACTCCGAATGCCCTGGACAAGGGAAAATGTGCAAGTTGGGCCAGGTGTAGACATAGGGTGCACCTCTTGTGACAGAACCCCCCCCCCCTCAAAAAAAAAGAAAAACAAATAACAGCTAACAGTTACAATAAAATGTTTATATAGATAAGTGCTCTTGGATTGCATTGGAAGGTCCTCAGATATCTCTCTGTTAGGTGTATGAGAGATCCATTAAAATGCATGTCCAGTAAACTAAAACTGAGCCTTTAGGCATCTGTGCTTTGCATCATCTGATATCTGTTCACAGCAAACAAAAAGATTTGGCAAATATGCACAGTCTAATTTAAACTTTGCTCTTTTATTACTCTCTTATCTTTCTGTGTCAGTTAACTAATTTGCATTTTCAGTTAAATAATCAACAGTTTGCTTGCAATTGTCCTCTAGATTTCATTTCAGTTTGTGAATAATAACTGTTCTGATTTTTTTTTAAACTCTATTCCTAACTAAAGAGAAAGTAGGCTTAAATCTGTGTTTCTACATGCCTGGATGGGAACTGGGAGATGGCATTATGGTTGTGTTTTCAACACTATGTTAAACTAAAACAAATATCTTAACTTGGTGTTTGTAATCACACATTTTTCATGGAATATAATTATTACCAAAATAGTTTCAAGTACCACTTCTGCAATTCTCCCCCATTTTTTAAATACAAAAGAAGGAGAATTGTAAGCTAATTCATTCATGATTAATCTTTGCAGGACAAAAGTATTTCTTTGCAATTAATTTAAGCTAGCGATGCATGTGGTGAAACTCAAATTAATTACACTGAACAAATTGCAATCGCCATATTCTCACACCAACAAAGATATGTCCAAAATACGTCTTTTAACCTGCCGGACATTGAAAAGAATTCCCCTGAGGAGCCAGAATAAACGTTTTTATGACATCTTTTTATGATGTCTTCTGAATGTCCAATACTGGGTCCTTCATCTGTCTGAACCTCCATAGACATCCAAGAAATTTCCAAGCCAGACATTTAAATATTTAACGGCATACATCCAAGAGGGGTCATAGTCAGACGTCCAAACACTGAACCTGATTTACACGTCATGCAGACATACAGATACAGAATAAATATAGACATAATGCAGATGTATAGCATAGCAGATGTCTCAAAAAAGTCTATTTATTACCTATTTCTATGCAAGTGGTACTGTACTGTACTTTTTGCATGTCAGATTGCTTTGTCATTTCCTATCTAGCAGTGACAAAATGAACCATTTACAGTATTTTGTGACACCTCTAGATGGTGCACATGCTTTGTGCCCTTTTTTGATCAGAGAGTGGGGTAAAAAAAAAAAAATAGCAAATGGTTGATGAAGTATTATTTTGTCCAGCACTAATATCTAGACCTTGTTGTATAACACTTTCTGACGTATGCTTATTATGTACAGTATGTATACACTGGAAGAACTACATTTTGGACCCATTATTAAAAATGCAAAATTAATGGTAAAGGAAAAATTAAGTTACTGTGTGAAACGTGAGATTCCACAGTCACAGCCAATGTAGTGATGGACAAAATGATGCTTGATGAACCATTTGATGTATTCGTTGACCCCACTAGATGGTGCTCTCTGTTCAACAAATATACAAAGCAAGCCCAAAGCAAACCAGGAGCGCCATCTAGAAGGGTAAAAAAATACAGCAAAGGGTCATTTCGTCCATCACTACAAACATATGAGTGATGCTGGTTTTTAAAATCATTTTCTCTATTGTTTTTGGCTTATGCCTTGAGTTTCTTCAATCTTTCAGCAAAGCTCCAAAAGCATTCTTTTTGAATTGTCCATCAGCGACTCACAAATAGCCGATACCACAAATTTCAAATTCATGAATATGAAAGCATTAATGTACAGACGCTCCTTTACTTATGAATGAGTTACATTTCGAACGGCCGTTCGTAACTTGAAATGTTCGTAAGTCATTATTCAGCATAATTTTAAGGGTATACGCAAGTACAAAGAACTTGGGAGCTGGGAGTACATGGAAATGGGAGCCCAACAAACACAATTTGGACTTACTATCCTCTTCATTCATATGTGAAAGTTGAAATAGTTGAAAGTTCATAAGTAGAGGAGCATCTGTATATACAGTAATTCTAAGAAATGTCTTTGTGTGAAAATTTCTTCTGGAGAAAAAAATAATGCAGGAACAAGCGTATTTGCGGGATTTTACTTGTAGACCTTCCCGTCAAGTTATAAAACCATAACATGTAAATGAGATAATGGAAGCATTAAATAATTAGATATTAATCGATTATTATGAGATTTTGATGAACTGATAATTGGGTGATTTTCATCAAAAAGTTGTTTTTAAACCTGCAAACTTATTTTCCAGTTCATAATATGACAGAAAATGTACTATTTCATAATTAATTATTTCACCTGTGGGGCTCTACAAAACTTTTTAAGCATTTTAGCAAAGCATTTTCAAATCAAAGCAATCAATGGCTGTTTCAGGCAAGTTTCACGACTGAAGAATTATAAGTTTATGATCAATTACTATGGAGGTATAAAGTAAATTAATCTGGAAACAGACAAAGTATAAAAGTTTATATAAAAGCATGACTGGGGCAATGATTAATAACTGCCATCAGGCCACAAAAAAAGAAACAAAAACCAAGATCAATATTAAAAGCATTTTCTCAAATGTCAAACCATTGTGACCCTGTGCTAGATAAATAGTATAGATAATGGATGGATGGATGGATGGATGTAATGTCAGCAATGGAGCATGGCCAGCTGGGGACAGTTGTGGTGCATTGTGGTTAAATGCCAAGTGCTTTTCCTATCCCTGTTATGTGGCTATCAGGGGTGCAGGAGTCAGATACCTGACTCACAAGTAATAAACTGATTTTTCTGAATGTAGCTGGTTGTTGCAGTGAAACTGTAAGCAGCAAACATCCCAGCAGACAGAGAGATTTTCTAGAAAACGGCCATCGACATGTTGTGTATTTGACCGGATGACCCACTACTCTCCATGTAAACAAAAACCTGTTGTTGTTTTTTTTCTATACTTAAGAATAATTTACAAAATTAGACCAATAGCACCTCTGCTTGTCTGATGTGTAAATCACAATGCAGACATGCTATGGTGATACAGTATATGGGTATCTGAATTTTGTTGCATGGTCCCCCATTTGACTGAATAGCATTAATATGTGTTTCATGCTTTATTATTAAATGTTTGAAAAAACATTTGCATAAATAATGTTTTATTTTTGTTGCCAGCTCGCACTATTTACTCAGGTCTATATGTTAATGTATATAATTTCTCAAATAAATCCCTGCATCCTCCATCCACCTTCCATAACAATTTACGAGGCACTGGATCACGGAGAGGCTGGAACCTGTTCCGGGAAGCACATGGATGGAGGCAGGGGGACGCCCTGGAGAGGATGCCGTCCATCACAGGGCAGACGCTCACACACTACGGCCCATTTAATGTTACCATTTTACCTAACTGCCCGTTTCCACACCACAGAAGGAAATCAGAGCATGCATGCAGGAAGACAACAAAACCCAACATGATTCTTCATTTAAAAATAATTCACAAATATATTCATATATATTTATTTAAGCAGCAGGTGGGATTGTAGTAATTCTGTAGGCACCAGATCCTGATCTACCTTGCGGGTCATATATGGTTCAGCAATTGATTTTCACCAATAATTCTGCCAATAAACATAATTCCCCCGTAGGTGAAAATGGCCCAGATGTTCCACAGGATTTTATATGTTGAAAGCCCCCCGATTCAATCACTGCTGGGGTGATATTTGAGTCTCAGACAAAAGTTTAATGCTATTGCAGACAATCATGGAAGCGAATGATCTCAGGGAACAAGAATCCCACAGCCCACCAGGAACATCCCCAGAAATTACCTTGTTAATTCCAGGTTTCATTGCCGGAAGGAGTGATAGACCACGAGAAGCAATAGCGGCACCACGAACCAGAGATAATCACGAGAAAGGACAGCGGCACCATAAACCAGAGATAATCACGGGAAAGGACAGCGGCACCACAAACCAAAGATAATCACAAATCAATGCAAGCACATTAACAAGATACATCTCTACAGACTCCCTGCATATGTGTTTTATGTACATATCTACCTTAGAAGGCGTATAGTCACTAGACTTGTTCCAGAAACTTCTCCTCATGATGGTCCACATCTTGATCATGTTAGAGGGTGAGCCTTCTTATGTAGCTGCTATGTGGAATGGATACTTCTGCTGAGGCTTAGAAGTCTTGAGAGAATCCGTACGAAATCTACTGCCGAGTGTCCAATCTGAGATGCCGATGTGTCGCTATCCGCCACCCAGTCAGACAAGGCCGTTGATGTTCTTCAGTACTGCTTTTAAACATACAAGACTTCACAGCACAGGATCAGGAGAGAGAGAGAGATCATGATATGAAGAGAGAATTCAATTACAGTGCAACTTATATAATTTGGCAAACTTACATAATTATACAGCCCAGAGAACTGACCAGTCCCACTTGACAGTTCAGAGCAATGTATTGTGGGACAGTTCTCCATGGCAACATCTTCAGGTTCAACATTTTAGAACAACTTTAGGTTCCCATTGGTCACTCTAAATACCGGTAAGCCTACAAGTGCTTGCTTTTTATTTGAAGTGGTGTAAAAAAAGACCAAACTATTACATAAATGCTCTTATTTGAATTAACTATAATTGTTTTCAGTCAAACAGTATAAAAAGTGAAAAATTCAGGTGGAACAGCTAACACTAAACACTATTTAGTGTTTACATGAATATGTTTTGGATAATGTTAAAAATTTGAAATCTTAGACCAGAAAAGTTCTGGTATTAAATGAGAACCAGCAGTAAGCAGTTCCCTACAACCTGGATCGGCAGTGCAACCTCTATAGCTGGTCAGGGATGCAGTGATGGGTCAGTCGGACTCAGTGTGGAGTCAGTCTGCCATGCTGGGGCTCGGTGCAGAATGAGGCGCCAGTCTGCCCACTGAAACTGAGGAAAAGGCTTCTTGCCTTGGTCTTATTGTGGATGTTGTAGTTACTTTAAGTATCACACTCTGTTTTCTTCCAGACAGAGTGTAGCTGAACTAAGATATTGTGTCTCGAAGTAAAATCGAGTCTAAGAGACCAGGTTTCAACTTGACTTTGATGACCTATGCAGGTCCTGTACAGTGATGTGTCTTTGCGGGGCAGTAATGTACGCATATCGAGGAGAACAGGGGACACTCAGAATTCAGTGACGTGCAAAACCCAGGTCACCTGACTCTCCCTCCACACTGCCACCTTTCATATGTACTGTAGTGTGAGACAGCAGCGCGGCATGTGACCAGTGCAGTTCCCCGTAGGTACAGCTGCCCTTATGCCACCATGGTGACCTGGTGAAGTGGCGCGGTTCAGGGCCGCACTGCCTGGCACCACGTCCCTGTGGTGTCGTGTGGCGTGTCCCTGGCTGTGAGAGAGACTCCCCAGCACTTCTCAGCCTGTATACAGCACCTCTACCCCCCCCTGGTCATGTCAGATGATGGAGTTTAGCCTGAGGGTTGCTGGGGAGAGTGTCGAGACGGCATATATAGCTAACCCCCCCATTCGCACAGACATGCGGTCAGTCCAATCTGCTCCCCCCACCCCCCCCTCCCCCGCCAGTCCAGGCCTCGTGGCATGACCCCACCCCGCACTCTCCCCTTCATTTCTCCCCCAAGGTGCAGCTTGGGTAGCCCCTCTAACAACAAACAACCTTTGGGCTCCATGCTGGAATAAAGAATGGACAGAATGTCAGGAAGACGTCGCAAACACAAGGCAGGCGTATCGGAGAAGGCGGAAAGACACCACACCATTCCTCAGGGCATTAAATAAGGAGGGTTTAAGTTGTTTTTTTGACCTTATACTTTCAGAACTAGGAACATTATTTTGTTTCATTTATGTATAAAATTTACTAACTTGATTGTCTTGATTGTCTTTGATTTTTTTTGGATGACATCCCAAAGTAAATTCCTCATAGGTAAAAATACTTGCCGATAAATAGATGACTCCGGTCCTGATGATTAATTAGAAATCCCATGATGCATTGAGAAGGGATTTTCTGCGGTGCCCAGTTCTGTCCACCTCTGCAAATGCGTTGTGAATGCAGCACGGATTCAGCCTGTGAGGTGCCTCTGAGGCTGGCAATCGGGTCGCCGCTCTGCTCACTCCCAGCCTGGGCCGAGCCACTGGTGTGGAAAACGCGATCTCTCACCTGCTGTCCGGCTCCCAGCCACAGGCGGAGGATGGTAGCGGTTGAATATTCGTTTGAAAACATGTTTGAATTTGGCCAAAGCTGCATTACGAGGAAAACATACCATGGCCTCTGTGTCCTGCTGGCATGTTTTTTTTGGTGGGTGAATCTCACTGTGATCTTAGTCACCCAGCATTAGAATGAGTCAAGCAAGCAGAAAGGCGGAGGCTGGAACAATCTAGAAAATATAATGGCAAGGCTAACAGACAAAAGAGCCCGTTACAGTAAATATGACGAATAACTGTAACAGATAAGCTAATGGTCTGGATTGAAGGACCAGAATGAGAATTAGACCCAAGGGTTGTGCTTCAGCTAAGCAAGCGCCTGCATTGTGCAGCTGGCTGTATAAATAGGTAGAAGACGTGCAGAACTGTGAGCTCTAGAAGTTTGGAGAGAAGCATCTTCAGAGAAAGTGTCCTAAGTGAGACGTGACAGTAGGTCTCTCTCTCTCTCTATCGCTCTCTCTATCACGCTCTCTATCTGTGTGTCTGCGTGCCGGGGATACAGAGAGGTCCCTCTAATGTTGCCATTCTTCTCTGCGAGGCACGTTCCCATCCCAGAATAACAAGTGCAGAAATACACTCTGTGGGCAGTAAGGTTCTGCTGGAGAAGGGAGCAGTTTTGAAGCCGCACTCTTCGAAGAAAAGAAAACTGACTGTGATGCTTCTTTATCTATTACATGTTAAAAATAAATCAGAATGTGTTGTGCATTAGCAAGAGCCACAATAGGACACTTGCTCTGTTTCAAGTAAACTATTTGGTGAGTGAAAGATAAGAATATATACTTGCTTTATCCTCCAAAATTATTTTATCCTTTTAGAACGGTCATCTCCAAATCATTTTCATTGAGAAAAATACCAGCCTATCACAAACTGCTACTTTCTCCAAATTCCTAGATTCTTCTTTAGTTTGACAGTGAGCATGCAAGCTGTTATATACATGAAGTTAATGGGAAATATCACATTTTAGACCAGAGTTTGGAAAATACTCACACAGGTGAAAGCACAAAAATATCTATAGCTTGCCAATTAAAATCACATGCAGATTATGCATTCACTGCCAGATATTTGGTTTCATTTGTTTCGTTGCTTCTAAAGATGAAAGGAAGATGGTAATATCTTAAGAGCGCGCTGAAAGACAGAAAAACAACAGACCTGTTCTTTTTGGAGTGTCCAGGCAAAATTGTTACTGAATAAATCACCACCCTGCGCGATGCTTTTCTTTATGGACATACATTTAACAATTCTTCAGAAACATAGACACCGATGAGGCTTAAATAATGCACTCATTACTGATCCCTTCTCCAAGTTACAGGGTTTGGACAATGAAACTGAAACAATGTCCAAAACAGTGTTTGAAGTTTCACACCTATAAATACGAAGCCTGGTGGCCAATCTTCACTGACTGCACATTCCATCAGTAAGAGCAGAGTGTGAATTAGCAGAGCAATAGCACAGCTGTACATAAAATACTGCAATGGGCATAACATAATGGGAGACAGATCAGGGCTCAGAAGAGGACAGATTGTTGGTGCGCATCTTGCTGGTGCGTCTGTGACCAGGACAGTAAATCATTGTG
>JAABNY020000019.1:14553422-14565589 GCA_015164015.2 Brevimyrus niger
GGGGTTTGCATGTTTTTCCTGTGTCATCATGGGGTTTGCATGTTTTTCCTGTGTCATCATGGGGTTTGCATGTTTTTCCTGTGTCATTTTGGGGTTTGCATGTTTTTCCTGTGTCATCATGGGGTTTGCATGTTTTTCCTGTGTCATCATGGGGTTTGCATGTTCTTCTTGTGTCATCATGGGGTTTTCTCTGAATTTTAGGGTTGTCCTCTCCTCCTCCCGAATCATCCATAGGTATAAAAAATGTGGTTGGCGCCCGATCCTGGGTTATTCTCTGCCTTGCGCCTTTACCTTCCAGGTTAGGCTCCAGACCCCTGACACCTTGCATTGGACAAGCACGTACAAAAAAATCGATGGATGGATGGATGGATACGTTTCCTCCTCTAATCTTTCAAATAGCAAATTTAATAGCATTTTAGTGCAAGATATATCTTGAACATAGTTTCCCAGGATATTGGATCCTTATATTAACATCTTCATCCGTTTGGAACCAGCTCAGTTGCGTAAATCAGCAGAAAAACACAAAGCGGCTGTTGGATGCTACTGTGGTGGCAAAGAAGCAGGCAAAGTCCGACAGAAACAAAGTTACAGAGAATAGGAGGAGGACGAGGGTCACATGGCCGGCTGGACACTTGCTGTTTGCACCTGTGGCCACATTAATCCCACACTGTACCAATTAGCCAAATTCCAGGAGGCAGATTCAGCAGCGTTTTTGTCCTGCAGATGGTCACATTCATTGCTGACTTCCCCGTTGCTCACGGGGCGTTTTGGCCATAGTTATAACCAGGGGGGCCAGGGGCCCAGGTCAAGGGGCCGCTTATGGGCTCAGAGGCACCGGGGGCCAACACGATGAGAGCTGACAAGCATCGTTCTCATACACCCAGCAGCAGTGTTACAAACTCTGGACCCACTGAAAAAATGTGTGGCCCCGCAGTTGGGTTTGCCAAAGACGGGGGAAAGGGGGATTACAGGATTTGCTGGGGCCCCTGAATCTGCTAGTGTATTCGCGCGCCAGGGACCCTGCATCTGAAACAAAAGCAGTCGAAGGAGGAATCCACTCGGCATCCCACATCTGTGACGCAAAAATAAAGAGCAAATAAAGAGCCTCTCTTCTTCTCATCCATCTTCCAAGCTCAGGCTCACTGGACTTTTATTATTTGCAAATGTAGGGAACTGTCCTAATGCAATGAATGTATGACATTGTACGTAACTGGCTTTACTCAGCAGTTATTAATGATGAAGGCCGCTGAATTGCAAGACCAGCAGCACGGGGACGTAATTACTTCTCGAACCCGTATATAGCAGACAGCTACGGCTTCGCTTCAATGTGGTGGACCTGGACTCGGGTCCCAGGAGGCGTCGCCAGCAACCGCTAACCATTTAACGTGCGAGCCACTAGCATCCGCTCCCGTCGGCCATGCCGAGAGTCGGGAAGCGTGTCCGCAGAGTGCCATTCGCCCCCTCCCCTTAGAATGGCCCCCGGAATGCCGTGAAGGTACATAAGGAGAAAGCAGATGGTTGGCCGTCCCTGGTGATCGTACCCATCGCGGTGCCAACCCTGGCGGGTCACACACCAAGTTATTTCTAAATGGGGTGACACTCATTATAATTAAACACCCAGCAGAGCCCTTCTCTGTCAGTGGCTGTGCATTTCTGCACAGGTGTTTTCTCTCGAATTTCTATGAAACGTACGGATGGGCGGGTCAAAGACAAGCCCAGAAATGGCCCAGGCATGGGCACCGTAAAGGCAGGAGAAGTCTGAGTATTCCAAGGGCCCCTGGGTGACAGGCAACGTTAAATAATTTGTAACATAATTGAATTGGTCTGGGAGAGGGTGTCAATATAATATGCATTCGTGGGGCCTAAAATTTATAGTGGTACCCATGGGCATGGGTGAAACCAAGAGTGTCATTAGAGATTTATGATGGGGGGGGAAGGGTAAGCTTTTACTGGGGGGCTCTGATTGAGAACACACTTTTTAAACTAATTAGTGTACATTTATATACACCCTCCCTACAGGAGCCTTAAAGACCCCTCTGGGTGACACACGGGAAAATGACGTGGGTCTTGGCAAGGCGAAGGCAGGCCGCCACGACAGGCCAGGATGACAGGCCACCACAACAAGACTGGGTACTGTGAGCAGGGGAGCAGGGAGGGGAACTGGGCTCCATTATCACAAGACAGGTGAAGGGAAAGAATGTGCTCATCAACTGATTTTTTTTAAATGAATGAAACGTCACTTTCAGACGTGGCCAGTGTGATGACTGGAGGAAAAGTAATCAAAATGTAGGCTGCTACCATGGAAACGGGTACAGGGGTGGGCTTCATAAACACATGGGTAGCTGGGTGATGCTGATTGGCTGTTTTTGAGAGCAGTCAGTGTCTCTCCCTTCCTTGTTACTGCAGGTTCGCCCCTCTACACTGACACGTCAGCCTCATGCTACCGATCAGGCTCCGGCCAACTCTCAGCGAGCTACAAGTGCTGGGAGAAAGGATAGAGGGTTTTTCTTAGCTTTAAACAAAAAGCTGAAGGTGTCTGCAAACACCCCACACATACTGGATGGGTTGTTGGCTGGCGTGCGCTACCTGCTCTCCTAGTTCTGCCGAGGCCAGAGGCATGGTGATCGATCATGTGCACTTTGGCTGGATGATGCCGAGATCGATCACCTATCCCACAGAACACCTCGGTGTCCGCCAATAAAACCAACCGCGGGCATCCGGCCTAATGAAACAGGTCGCTATAAACCTTCTAGGACATTGTGCCTGTAAGCATCAGAAATTGCCCACTTGTTTATTTTTCTGTTATATTTTCACATTGCATCTTCTTCATTTACAGGCACGTGAGAAGACCTGGATGGCAAAGCAAACATTTAGGGGCCTAAATATGAACAAACTATAATTAAATTAGCATTAAACCCTCAGACTTCTGATGGCTGACTTGCGCAGGAAATACTCAAACGTGCACAGGGATCGCGCGACATGAGTCCCCATGAGTATTGATTTACAGGAATAGATTAATGCATTTAGGTTGTGCTACTGACAGTCAGAAGAGACGGATCCAAGCTGTGTGCAACCCGGCAGATTCACACCACGCTCATACTCTGTGAACTGCCCAGCTGGATTTCGTGGGAT
Source organism: Brevimyrus niger (assembly GCA_015164015.2). Lineage (NCBI taxonomy): Eukaryota > Metazoa > Chordata > Actinopteri > Osteoglossiformes > Mormyridae > Brevimyrus > Brevimyrus niger. The sequence continues at coordinate 14,556,555 of JAABNY020000019.1, forward strand.
TGGCAGATGGGAAATAGGTATCACAAGTGTTAAGGGAGTCCACTGCTTACCCCCAGCGGTCGTTCAACATTTATATCATGTTTGGCAGGACAATGCCACTCCATTTTCACACCTGCTGAGTGTGTTCAGGTTACGCAGCTCCCAACACAATGGGGCTCCCCCTGGTGGTGGAAACCAACCTTCAGTGCAGTGGGTCTTGTCCTTAAACATGACAGTATTACCCAAAGCAACAGGCTCAAGATGAGCACAAGATCCATACATAGCTCTTTACACGAGAAATCAAATTTTACAATGAAGAGGAGAGGCTCTCTGTGCTCTTTGGAATAACCCATGAATGTGACCTAGTTTAACAGGATGCGTCAGGCTGCAGACAGAAGGAACCAGAAAGAGCCAGGTTTGATGGCTGATTAGTGAGTCAGGCCTCAGGGAAGGAGAAGACATCCAAGATCAACACGTTTCGTGTGTGGATCAGTCTTACCGAGGGGTAGGTGAGAAGGAGGAGCTCTTTGGCTTCCAATTGAATTTTAAGCAAAAATTATAATTTGGGCCTTTAAATTTCAATGTAGATCATTTCACTGTTCAGTAGTTACAGTGACACATATGCCATCCTTGGGACATTTTTCTGGCGTTCCCCGCCTTTGGATCCATGCCAGCTCTGGTGATCCTCTCCCCAAAGCCGGAATATATCATTCCGCGGCACGTCAGATCCGTTCTCCTCTCCTCTTGGCACGCCCAGTCAGTGAAAGTTGAAAAGATGAGCCCATGGAGGTCACGCTACCGGGGTGTGCCGACACCGGGAAGAGACCGGACCTGGCAGCTTTGTATATGCTTGTCTGTTGGGTTTTGTGACGCTAACTCAAGCTGTCTTTCTGGGCTTCATGGTAACGTCCTTCGCAGATGTTTTCTGGCAGCTCTAACAATGTTCCTGCGCTCAACGTGTAGCTCATCATGGAGGGGGGCTTGACTTCCAGACAGATAGCACGCTCAGTTCCCAAACACCAGACACACCCACCCTGAGGGCAAGACCGCCCCCAGTATGACCCACGTTATTAATCAGGCTGCACCCTGAGGACTCGCAGCTGTCAGTAATCATTACAAATTCCGCAGCATGACTGACAGGGTGCTGCCGACCGCCAGTGAGGAAATACACCAGCTCTCTCTCACTGACAGCTGAACCAGGTATGACAGACGCCTAATTCTGCTAAATAACAGAAGGATGAGCATTATCCCACGAGTGAAACAATAAAGTAGGGTGACCAGATAGTCCATGTCAGGGAGGACACCTTGAGCTACTTCGGGTTTTACAAAATACTTTTAAATTGAAAGGCTCGGCTAAATAGTTCCGCTCTTCTTGTGCTTTGGCTGGTTTGTTTCCTTGAATGAAAGACTCATCCAGCTGTTTCACGTTAGCATTAGTGACATATGCATGATTATAGGAGACTGACCAATCAGCACACAGAAAGAACTCAGTGCTCAAGTGAAATCCAGGTCCTTTTAATTGAAATGGTAAGTTACAACTCTTGTCCTAGCTCAGATTGTCCTCCCTGACATAGATTATCTGGTCACCCTAAATAAAGGGTCCATAGACTTTATGACACACCCAGTGATGTAAGAGACAGTTAAACATAATTTAAATAAAAAGGTCTATTTATTGGGGGAAAGAATGAATCCAAATTAAACACTGGGGGGTCCTGGGACACTAAGACACAGTCTTGCCGCTAACATGTATTTGCAGGTATATGTCAGGGCAGAAGTTTAAATTAACGGCATTGTTATGGTCTTTGACGGTGTCCTTGAGATGGGTGTCTGCAGGCTGCAAGGGAAAGATTCAAGGTACTGATCTGGGGGGGGGGGCACAAGCCCTGGAGGTGTGAGGCCACAGAGCGGTGCAATCCACCGAGCCATTGATTGATCCATCAGTCACGTAATTTTTTAAAACCTTATAAACTCAAACCTACCATCTGACCTTAGGCATCTGATTGGTGTATGACAGCGACCTAAAGCATGCTGGGAAGCACCCCCGTGCTCAGGCCTGTGTGTGTCCTGTGGACGGGAGGCCGGTGACTCACAGGCCCCGTCAGTGTGGAGGAGTGGAGTCACTTCACAGAAGGCCGTGCATCACCAGCTAAGCACGCCGTTTTAGAAGGAGTCGAAACCGGCAGCAATGCCGGCTTCCTTAAGCCCACAGAGGCTGTCCCCATGGCCATGGGGGGAAGGGCCACTGTGCTGCTAACGCTTCCTTAGCGTTCTAGAAGCTCCGCCTCCAGTCATTTTTAAATTACCCAATTGCTTTAAGCTGCTCCAGAGCTGTGTTACATTTTAAACGTTTTTTTTTTTCCTGCTCTGAAAACAAAAACAAGGAGACCTTGAGGCAGTGTAGCATCCTGGTGATCATTCTTCAGATGTCTGCTTCCATTTTTTGAATTATATTGGTCCAGAGTTATAGGGGCTTTTATCGTGTCTCTTTTTTTGTCTTTCACTGTAAACAAAGTCTGTGTTCAATAACAAACGGAGCTCAGCTGTTTGTCAAGCTGTCAGGATGGTATAAGACTGTTTATCCACATCCATCTGCCTGGATGACATTTACTGTAAACAAGCATTATAACCCATGAAAGTCCAGCTTTCGATGCTTGGATTGACCTACCTTGTTATCTGAGCATGAAAATATTTTGCAAATTTAAAAGCATGCTGTGAAGAAAGTCAAATTACACATTTTCTGAACTTCTTTTCTTGAAAAATCAAGTTTTCACATGAATAATTTATTTTTAATTGCTGGTAATTTACCATCAATGCAGGATAAAAGCATTTCAATGAAAACCAAGCATACATTGGAGAGCCTTGGGAACCTCGACTGAAAGTTGAATAATATATAATGACCTCTTTCCCTAACTTCCCTTTTTGAGAAATCAAGCATTCACGTAAATAATTAATTTAATTGCTGGTAATTTAACTTTATCATAGGATAAAAGCATTTTGATATATAGAATGAAATTTTATTTATTGGACAGCCCAGGGTACGTCTGAAAGAGAAAAATATGCTTCTCTTCCATCTTTGTTGAACCTTTTCAATGTTTTTTTGATCGACGTCCTATAAAGCAGGAACAGGAAAGCTGAGAGAAACCTCTCATTAGCGCAAAATTGCATCAAGTCACACGCTGACACAGACTGCAAACCTATCAGGAATGAGACCTGCCTGCCACAGGCTACAAACCTATCAGGAATGAGACCTGCCTGCCACAGGCTACAAACCTATCAGGAATGAGACCTGCCTGCCACAGACTACAAACCTATCAGGAATGAGACCTGCCTGCCACAGACTGCAAACCTATCAGGAATGAGACCTGCCTGCCACAGACTGCAGACCTATCAGGAATGAGACCTGCCTGCCACAGACTGCAGACCTATCAGAAATGAGACCTGCCTGCCACAGACTGCAGACCTATCAGGAATGAGACCTGCTGATCAGTTATGTGTCATACTTGACACGCCTGAAGAGCTGAAAAAAAATAATAACATTGATTCTGAAACTGTGAGCGTTCTCTCGCGGTTGTAGATATTGCCAGCACACCTGGCCAGTCTCCTGCTGGAAAATGCCACAGATGATGTCATAGAGGAGGAACCACTACCATACCATAATTCATAACGGATTCATACCATATTCATTCCATGCACAATAAATTCTGCAAGACAGTGCTACTATGCTGGTCTGTTGGAACAACAGTATATATCAACTGATATATGATATGCTAATAATGTGTGAGTACCATTCGCAGCTGAATATGGTCCCTATAAATGTTGAACTGGAACCCAAACCTACACCCTTGCATTCTCCTTTGACTTCTCTCATTACCAAGGTGATATCACTCACACAGATGCTGATTACAGGGTGTCATTTGTTTAATGAAACCATTCTCTGTAACCTTTAGTCCCTGTAATGTTTGAAAATCCCAGGAAGGCTGTTTCTGAGATGCTGGAGACACCACGTTTGACACCAACAGTCACACCGCCTTCAAAATCACTTAGATCAGACATGTTAGTCTTTGAAACGCTGAGGCACACAGCAACTGGACCTGCTGACCCTGTCTGTCTGCTGATTGGCTATTTGTGCCCAATGAACTGGCCACAGAATGTGTTGTGGAGGACAGCCACCGGTGCGGCCCATTCTTTTTCAATTACAGACACGGTTAGGAGAAATTCTTGCAGAAGGCTTAGAGGGATGAATGAAATGAATTAAAAATACAGAAGGTAATGAGTTTGCAAGGCTGACTGAGAGACCCAAAGGCGCAAATTCGCAAAGCTGCAGACGTTAGAGCCTCACTGTTACTCACACATGTTGACACCTGAAAATCTCCTCATTAAGTTTTATTTTCAGCTATCTACTTAAAACAGGATCTCGTGTTCAGGTGCTCGTAATGGACCTGTTTGGAGGTTAAATTGTAAGCAGGCACTAACATCTTAATGGGACTCTATCAAAAATATTTTTTAATTATTTAAAAATATATTTTACACTGCATTATTTATGCGAGAGACATAAAAAATAAATTTCACTGAAATAATGTAAAATTCAGTGCACTGTTCTCTGACATCTATATGGACTGGCATCTACAAAAGACATCTACGTGTGTGTGTGTGTGTGTGTGTGTGTATGTGTGTGTTTGTGTGTGTGTGTGTGCGCGTTTGTACTGTAGGTTAATGTGTTCCCTACAATGGACTGGCATCTGCCCAGTTTGTCCCCCTGCCTTGCACCCTGTTTTTGTCAAAGACAGACTACAGTTCCCTAACAACCTTGTCCTGGACAAGTGGTTGGAGGTGTCTGGATGGATGGATAGACGGAAGGATGAATGGATGAGTGGGCAGATGTTTTTTGTACAAATGCAAGAAGTCTTTTGACAGCAGCAGATGGTGCATTTACTGCAGAACGCGCTGTGGAAACGCTGCGGCGAGCGGCAGAGCTGGCGGCAGCTCACACAAAACAGCCAAGAACGTTAATGAGCTGAAGCAGCTCTGAGAGGCAGCGGGGGTGACGCCTCCAGGCCGCAGCGTGGGACTGATCGACATGTACAGCACATGTCTGCTGCTTACTGACACCTCACACAACGGTAGTGTCTTTTGGCTTTTTTTCTTCAATGACAGAAAAAAATACACAATGCATAAAAATGCATAAAATCGCACCTGTACATAGAGTGACATGGTTTATCAATGAGTAACACTGTTGCCTCCCACCTGTAAGACGGGGGGGGGGGTATAATTCCTGTACTGGCTTTCTGTCTGCGTGTACCCTGCCCAGGATGTGCCCAGCATTGAGCCTTATGCTGGTTGAGACAGGCTCCATCTGACCTGGTACTCGGTAAGTATATGGAAGAAGGATGGATCTTTGTCTTGTTACATTTACCAATTGTTAGGGTGAAGATTAAATCATAGATCAAATTTATGCTCTTTCTGAAATATAAAAATATAAAATGGCATTAAGATTCAAATGACAGTCATTATAAAGGGTTTGTGATCTTTTCTCAAAGGTGAGCACCCCCTGAGAATAATGTAAGGCCACTGTGAACTTATCCGGCTATGCAGATTATCATCAGTCAGCCAGAGGCCTTGGAACTGGGGGGGGCATGGGAGACGTGTCCCCCAATATTTAATTTAACTTCATTCACCCGCCCCAAAAAAAAAAAAAAAACCTTTGCATTTTAATTATTAAGTTGAGTCCCCCAACATCAGACTCCCTCCTACATCTTTGGATGCAGGATTCCTTTCTAGATTTTGCTTGACAAGATAAAGGCTTAAGGAGTTATGAAAAATACAGGTTTGCAGGCAGCAGTGAAAACAGAAAGAAGCTTTGAGGAGATGTTGTGTAACAGTATTGTAAGAGTGTTTCAGGCAGACGGTCCAGAACAACCAGGAACTGAGAATAAGAACTGAAAGTTCTGCAGATGTTGGCTTCATCAGCTGCAGAATTTGATTAATGTATTATTATCCTGAGACATCGGAATATAAAACCTTCCAGATGATTGCTAAAATGACTGAGGGTTGGGCCTCGCCCAGCAGGAGCTGTATTTATTCAGAGGGTTGAGAACACACACACACACACACACACACACACACACACACACATCCACACCCACGCACACACACAGGTGCTACGGTAACTGTGATCCAGCCTATGGACCACTTCAGTGTCCCATTCTGTTAAGACACTGGAGAATGGTCCTTTACTGCATGAACCAGGTACATTCAACAAGCAAATTTGATTTCAGTGTCTGGGCACCACAGAGGAGGCGGCCTGCCGTCTATCTGGCTCATCCAGATAGGAGATGCTCTGCTATTCATTGATTTCAGCATCCTGCAGGGGGCGGCACTAAACAGATCTGTTGCAGAAGGTGTGAGAGTGACTCTTATTTGTGTCCAGAAGGTTGAAGGCATGTCCAAAGTGTTAGATCTTTCGTCCAGGAATATCCCAGCTTTAAGGGTGTAAAGAGTTATTTTCTTTGAGTAGAAGTATTTTATAAACACCAACATAATCACAGAGTGTGCCCACTTCATTTCATGGTGCTCTGAGATAAAATAAATTGTCAAAAATCCCTTTCTGCACAGGCTTTTAGAACTGACAATGGATCTGATGAAGGCTGTAATTCTGCTTCTAAAGTTCCTTGGACTGATACCGCTACCCCCCACCAGTCTGCTAACCGTGCGGGTGTCTTAAAGCAGATGCTAAGTAACACCAGCTATAAGCAAAGCTTGCCTACAGCCTGTTTGGTTTAGTTAGCTGGGCAGTCCATTGGCTCCATCTCCCTCCCAGGATACAGTACAGGGGCGACCCCCCACCCCAGTGCTTCCTCGTGGGGCATCTCGACAACCTGCTGTCTCCATGGTAACCACCAATGGACCAAGTGCCTGTCCCCCTGCACTTAGCTGCCACAGTGCATGACGCAACCGAGTCCTCAGTGCGGGAGCCGCATTCCGCATGCAACGTGAACGTGTCGCACGGCAGGAAACAAGATCACATTTATAAAGCCGATTATGGAACAGGTTTGTATTATGAACACGGCATGATACGGCTTAAGCAGGGCAAACGAGCACAAAACAGGGAGCTGCTGTTGCTGATTTTTAAATTGCATGCAGGTGTGTGTAAACTACGCTTGAGCTGCAGACACCCACTGTCAAAGGAAGGCCTGTCGCAAGACAGATCAGAGTTTTCTAAAGCTTCCTGTCAGACCACACTGTGCCTGAAAGCTTCATTTGTCGTCAGCGGTAGAAGAATATTCATGCTTCCTGACCGGATGCCTTGTCAGACTTAGTATTATTACTGGGGACTGACTGACAGCAGCCTCCTGGAAAAGGGCAGGATTTCTGTCCTTAATGGTTTAGTGAGCTCTATTTACCTGCATGTACCTTAAGATCCTATTTTTAGGCAGACACGATAAAGCAGAATTAAATTTAGATCAGTAAGATAGCATAGTGTTTTTCAGTCAAAGAATATTATTAAAAAGCATTGCAGGACTTTCTATGGCACGATCCCAGCCAATCGATGAATATTGATTTATGTTTTTTCGATTTACATGGATTTCTTCAGGAATGAATTGGCAATGCGAATCCAGGGAAGGCGTACGACAGACCCATTGGCGTTTCATGGTAAAGGTATAACAGTGCCCCCTATTGGTGAAATGGAAAAGGACAATCCATTCTTTACAGTTTTACTGCTATAATGAGCTATTCAACAAGTTGTAATATCGAGAAAGTCCTTCAATATGAACACAGTACCATGAGTAAATTGGAGATTAGAGGGACATAAGAAAATTCATGTTTCAAATTTTCTTCATCTGAATCATTCGGAGACTGAGTAAAGAAGTGACACAGGAAATGGAGATACAAATACCCACATTCTCCTCTGAACGTCTAACCTCGCTGTAATGAAACATTGTGTCCGCACTGTCTTGGTGCGGTGATTAACGGCTGGGCAGCCAGCCACTATTCTGCTCCAGATCCCAGTAATAATAATAAAAACACTGATTCTTTGTCCGATTTCCTGTTACAGAGCAGGAGGCTGTCTGCTTCGTCATTCAGACCCACAGGTGTCTCTCTCCCACGTTTATCTTTGCAAATTCAGGAGATAATTAGGCTTAAACCCATTAGATCTTCACAATGGATGGTTCAAGGCAGCATTTACAGGGAAAGGGTTTCATTCATTTGATTTTTACACCTGCAGTACAATTAAGGCAATTCGTTTTCAAAATCCCTGATATGTGTTGCAAACTGATCAGTATATTTTCCTTTCAATCTTCATTTCTGCATTTACTCGTGTTTCTACTGTTACTGCGGTATTCAATATTCATTGGGTAGAAAAATGCTGCCTTTTCAAATATTGCTACCATAGCAGGATCCCTGACCGAATGTCTATTGATTTGTGTTCCCTTGTCAAAAAATGCTACCTTAAGGCAGGGTAGCCGAGCTTTGGTCAGCTGGCTGGAATGGATGCATTCCTGTTAAGCCTGTACTCGAGCCTGCTTACCAGGTGAGATGGTGCTTAGAAAGTTATGCCGAGAAAAAATTAATAGTTTTTAATTGTTTTCTACAGGCGCATGCTTTCCTGAAATACAATGATTATAATAAGTCCAAAGTAAAATAACTGATACCATCCATCCACAGATTTTCCGTACCTGCTTGTTCTCTTCAGGGTTGTGGACAAAGTAGAAAATAACCCAGGGTGGGGTGTCAACCTCTTGTAGACCACTCAAACCTCATACATGCATTCAGACCTAGAACAATCTGGAAAATCTGGTTCACCTTAGCACATTTTTGGACTGTGAAGGGAAACTGGAGAACCCAGAAGACACCTGGTTTTATCCATCCATCCATTTTCCAAACTGCTTATCCTACTGGGTTGGGGGGTCTGGAGCCTATCCTGGAAGCAATGGGCACAAGGCAGGGAACAACTCTGGACAGGGGGCCAGCCTATCGCAGGGCACACTCACACACCAGTCACATATCTATGGGCAATTTAGCAACTCCAATCAGCCTCAGCATGTCTTTGGACTGTG
>JAABNY020000019.1:14568946-14583205 GCA_015164015.2 Brevimyrus niger
AACGGGAGCTTCATGCCCTGGATGTGCATCCCACAAATCTCCATCAACTGCAAGATGCTATCCTATCAATATGGGCCTACATTTCTAAAGAATGCTTTCAACACCTTGTTGAATCAATGCCACGTAGAAATAAGACAGTTCTGAAGGCAAAAGGGGGTCAAACACCATATTAGTATGGTGTTCCCAATAATGCTTTAGGTGAGTGTATATACAGTACCAGTGCAGTCTTCTGCAAGTGGTCAGTGGTGTCCAACCCACCCAATCATGCAGAACGGCTATTTCCTTTTTACAGAAAAGTTGCCTAGGTGACTCCTGCAGCCCTCCCCACTCCAGCAGGTACAGGTCGATTTTTGTGACTTTTGACTGATCAACTTCACTACTGCACTGCTTCTGGCCGCGAGAGTGCCGCCCCGCGTGAGTGTACGACAGTTCCAGCCCCGACTGAAGGCAGCGCTACTAACCCTGTAAGAGGAAAGGTGATAAAAGTTTTAAACACCAAACAATATGAATATAATTTAATGATACTGTATGCTATACATATGATCATTTTCGGCTATAAAATAATAAACCGACTTACAATCAAATCGACTTACGACTGCTCCGTTAGAACCGATAGCAATCGTTAGTCGACGACGACCTGTACGTAAAAGAGCTCCTTGTAGCTTTTTAAAACTACAGGCAGAAATACAGCTAAAAAATGACACACTCAAATTCATATATTTTAAAGTACACATTGATCTAATGTTAATTTTTAATTATTGAGCACAAATATTTACAAATATAAAATACATTCAAAGAATCAATTTAAAAATCTGCATTAAGAGTTCCTCGTGCAGTTGCGCAGTATGATGCTGCAGTGTCTGGTCTTGTAATCTTATCTCTTTGCCACTAGATGGGGCATCAATACCACAAGAGAGTCAGCGTTACGTTCCCAGCAGTTTCAATGGTACGTTTGTTTGAGATTTTATAAGCATGCGGCTTACATCAATTTAATGGGTACAGCTTACCTGATTCTATGCATTCTGTTTTTTGATGTGGGACCCTAGATTTTTATCACAACTGTGCAGGAATCTGTAGGTGAAAATTAGGTAAATATACCAACAGAACCTGCCACAGTGTTTCTGGGTGTTTCCCTTGTAAAAGTACTAAATTCTTTAAATGCTGTTGCCTTTTATGCAATGCTGTGGCACACTTTAAAGAAGTAAATCAGTTTAATTTGTTAAATGTTACATTTATCAGAAGATATTAAGAACATATTATGGCGTCAGGTGGACCGAGGCATCGCAGGAGCAGAGAGAAACATGGACACTTGCTTGCCGGAGAGAACACGTTCTTTACCAGGTACGCAATGAGCACCCAACCAATAACAAACAGGAAACGCAAGGTTGTAGGACGCCGAACTGTAAGATGCATGCATGGTGGGAAGCTAAATACACATGGGGATTGGACAAGGTACACACAAGACATGGGCAAACACACGTACAACAATAAGGAAATTTAACCATTAACATTAACAACACAACATGGGCGAATTACAACTGAATGCGGAGCATGCTGGGACATGCGCCCCAGCGGTGCTACAATGTTTTATGTAACTTTTCCCTCACAAGACAGTGACAGAGCTTGCCAAGGTCTTGATGATTCTCCTCACTTCTGAGACTTGCCGGCTCCTGGCTGCTGGAGGGTAAATGGCCAATCTCCCCTCCGATGGGTCGTCGCGGTTGGGCCAGCTGGCTGACAGGTGGGCCGCATTGAAGGGCTGCCGCTATTTCCAAGTGCAGGTATAAAACTTTTGGCTCATTTGTTAGAGAATAATTGCACCACGTTTCACGCAATCAAAGGCCCAATAAAAACGGGTTTAAAAAAGAGAGAGCGGGGGGGCGGCAGTGGGGGGCCGGCAGAGGCTCTGAGGCCTGCCTGCAGTTTGGAAGCCTGGGGCTTTTCAGCAGAGCAGCAGGGGAGGGAGCGGCGAGATTAGCCCTGCAGGACCAGGCAGCTGTCAGGCAGCTGGGCCAGGACCAATGCTGGATCCAGGCTCAGAAAGGCAGCAGCATCGCTTAGGGCTCTGCTCCTTGGAAGGACGCCAATCCAGCTTTTATTTAGCAGCGAAAATGCTTTTTTTTTCCTCCACAAAGAAAATGTAGCTACAGGGTGCTAAAACGCGGTATGACTTGCGTTTCTTCAGATTTGAAGTTTGGCTGTTTCAAAATAATAGCCCCTTCCTTCTTGCATGAAGAGCATGTGTTTGCGGAGGCTGCTTTTGTAATTCACAATTCTCCCTGCAATCTTCAACACCTGCACACTCCTGACTGTCCAGCAGGAGGTGCTTGTGAAGTAGCATTCAGGAACACCATATCCATCCCACTTCCCCCAAAACAGATTTGTGCTGTATTCTTACAGATCTCATCGTTTGCTGGGTTTCAGTTAGAACTTTGGAGCCTGAAGACCATCCTGGTATGGAGTCAGCACTCTCCAGAGCCTCAGGATTCTGATGACGCTCTAATTCTGACCATGTTACTGCAGTCTGTGGGCATCTGAATGTGAATTCAATTTTTAAGAAATCACTTTGCTGTTTGGTTCCTTCTCACCCCAGCTGCATGGCATCAGCTGCTATAGACTATGTGTCTGTAACAGATATACCCCCTTCCCTCTGCTGTTAAACCGGCAGCGCTGTGTGGCTACTGGACCTCAGGAAAATAATGGAAGGGAATGGCACGGCCTTTAGAGTGGACCTCATGTGTCTCTGTCTTCCTCTGTTGCTGTTTGTCTGCGTCTTATTGCGAGCATCCGCATGATTCTGAAGAGGTAGCTGGCACCTTCTGCGTTTCACCAGCGCGTGTTTCACGCTGCCGTTCCACGCTGCTGTTCCACGGCCTATTTTCCATACCGCTTGCTCGTCGTACCAAGACAGTCCCTCGTGACAGGGTGGGGAGTGGGGGTCGGAGGAGGGGTCTTGTCAGCAGAGGTACCAGCACGCATGGGGCTGCGATTTCATCTTCCTTTACGGGAAGACAATGGCTGGTGCACGTGGCCTTTTCTTCTGGGCCTGATCAATAGGGATGTCAGGCCGAAGTGTTGCACAAGGTCACCGGGATCCCAGATGGGGCCTTTTGGCTGTGATGTACCCGCTCTTCTCCCCGGCCATCCGTCGTCCTGTCCGACTGCAGCCCAAGGCTGGTGGGGGCTGTGTTTACAGCTGATTTACTCCCACCTGCCAGGATAGTTTGGCCTTCTGACTTTTTATTTGTGCCTCCCCCATTTTTTTTAAGGAAAACCATCCCCTGGTTGGTGAATTTCGGATTAGAGAGGAGATGCAGCTTCCCTGTGCGCCTGGATTCTGCTGATTAGACTTACAGGGAGCAGATGAAGGTTTCATCCCTGCCTGCAGCTGCCCCTGGAGCCTCCGAGGCTGGGCAGGCATTTCTGATTCGAACCCACCCGCTGGGGTGGGGTGACTGGGCCTAACGGGGATGGAGGCCCTCTGAAGCGGTCCGGAGCATCCTGTTGTATCCTTCAGCTTATTGTTTGCCCAGTTACCAGTCATATTGCGGCTCTGACCTCGTCCAGTAGAATGTTCCACAGCGCCTCGCTACTCAACCGCTCACACTCCTCCCTTTTACCCATTAACAATGCCGCCAATATCAGCGGGCGGGCGCCGCACCATGCGTGTCCATGACTGGTTGCCATGGGAACAGAAAGGTGGATCTGTGTGGATGCGACCCGCAGATGAGAGGGGGAAACGCTATGTGAAGTTTAGTTGTTGTAATTAAATTGCGTTTAATTGCTGACGTGTGACTCCCGCAGCTGGGTGATGACTTTCTGGCAGTCAGTAAAAGTGCTGATATTCCTGTGCAGGAGTATGGAAGGCATAACACGGCCCTGGAGGGCTGTGTGCTTAATTAGCGTGGCTAAATGCTAGCAGTGTGAGCACGGCAGAGGACACGGCCCTTGGGTGTTATTCTTGCGCTAAATAGTGTTCTGACTCCTCCTGGATCTATTAGACTTCTAGGTGAAAAAAATCAAAGCTGAAATGTTATTGTAAACTGGGGAAATGGACAGCATAATACACCACGAAATTTAAGAAAGTACCTCTGCAGGGAAATGTAACTCTTTAGCATTGGAGTGAGTGTTCTGGCTTTTTATGGAGCGGGGCTCGGATTTTCCTCTCAGTCCTTCTGGGGCATGTATGCAGTGGGACATATATCCAGTGGAGCATGTATGTAGTAGGGCATGTATCCTGTAGGCCATGTATGCAGTGGGGCAAGTGTGCAGTGGTCGCTGTGCTGACTTAAACTTCTAACTGCCTGGACTGCTGCCGTTGTCAGTCCTGTGTAACGAGGAAAAAACAGCCTCTAAGTGCAGCATTTCTATCCAAAAAAAACATGCAGGCCGTTTCTGATATTTAAATGTGCTTGACGGTCGTTGAAACAGTCGATGTCGGCACCATCGTGTTTTTAAAATAAGGATAATGGTGTGTGGCAGGATGGCAGGATGGACGTCAAAGCGTTGGATAATTATCATGATTATGGTGTGCAGCAGCTGGAGGTTCTGCTGATAAGAGTCATTGCTTTCCCCTGCTTATCTGGCCATTTGTTATGACTAACATTTGAATGTCAATACGATAAGGTTTAATTGGGGGCCCCTATTAGCCATTAAGTACTTCCTGAGCCTCCCTGGATCAGTGCTGTCGCCCATCGTGTTTAAGGGTCACTCAGTGCGCTGGCTCAGCCCACTGCATGTTTCCGGAAATTCCCTATCGAGTGGCTGTCTGGGGACCAGCTGTTAATGTATGCAAAGCGAGTCCTTACATCCCAGGCCACCGGTGGTGTCTGGGGGTCCCGTAGCCCTTGTGTATGTTCCGCAGGGGATGTGGGGGGGGGGCTTCTGAGTGCTTAAATTTGTTCTTCAAGAATTGTTAATTATTTCACATTCAGGGTACACTCCTCCAGTGGACCAGAATCTCAGTGATACTGGGACAGGGAAGTTCTGATCTTATGATTTCGGCCATCTTGCTTGTCTTAAGACTTGTGTAATGGTTGCATTCCTTCAGAGACTCCCTGGCAGAACTTGTTAGCGCGAAGCCAGCTCCCATGGAAGCTCACCTCCTCAGAGTCTCAAGTTCCTGCTGCTGTTTGTTGGTCTTCGGGTAATATTTTGCCAAAAAAATCATCCACTAAATGCGGTAACCACTTTGATTCAAGGTGTTCCGACAAAATACTGCAATGTCTTATCATGCAGGCCTATTATCTTGATTGATTCGGTTTATTGGCTCAGGGGAGGGGGCAGACTGTTTGTTCATGCATGGCTTTGTGCAATTTAGCCATCTACAAACCTCTTAATTGCTGAGTAATCGCTAATGGCCGTGTTCTACCTATTTGACATAGGCAATCTCTTTTTACCAAGCAAATACTTTAATCAGATTTATATGAAATACCAGCCGGTTTAAACGCGACATTTACAGTGGCTCGCAGTAAAGCTGCGTAAGCTAATCAGTTAATCAATGCCAGCATATGATTTAATGTCAATCTCACCTCCCCTCTCCTCGATGCGAGGGAGACACGGGGCTCTGTTCCTATGTGGGGGGAGGGATTGGTTGAGCGCCGTCAATTTCTGGGCCCTGGCTATCAACGACGCATAGAAACAGGCAGGGGAGGAATCCGAAGCTGGGCTTCCTCCACCTTGTGGGATGTGAGTCGCAAACCTTGTGAGATGCAGAAGACGTCTGCATCCCGCGGAGATGCGCGTGGTCAGTGTACTCTTCTGGCTTCTGCGTAAACTCGTCCCGAACTCACTTTTCACCCACAGATTAATGGGGGGACTTTTTGTCACCGACTGCGGCCTGAGATGTCCATCTGTGAACGACTTCGGGGTGTGGAGCCATTATTTGTTTGTTGTATCACTGCCGCGCTGTGAGCTGTTTATCGCGCTCCTCCTCATGTGCACTGCAGCAAGAGCCTCTCTCTCCGCTTGCATTGTTTTTTGTCATTTAATTAATACCCTGGATTCTTACGTAATCATTAGTGGGAAATAGACAGGTGGAGGAGGGGGGCATGAAGAAATGAACAAAGCATCACAAGGGTAATGTGTTTCAAAGGTATATTTATGACATATTAAGTAGCTGAGAGTGGCCACGCTGATAATTTCCTTTTGTGGCCTTTTTATATGTGGGGGAGGGGAGCCGTGTTGTTGCTGAGGTCAAGGTCGGAGGTCAGAGTGGTCAGTGCTGCCTCCCCTGCCCCCCCGCCCAAGCCCCCTAGGGCTGTCACTGTGTTACTCTGACACCAACATCATCAATCTCCGCTGACATGCCAGTTGTCATGCGGTCCAGGAACTGCTTGAATATCCCATACCCCTCCGATCCCGGGGTGTCTTCATGCTCCGATGTGTTTAGAGGTCTCCCTGTGACCGACGCCATGCTGGCTCAGCATCCAGGGCTGACCATAACACAAAGGAGGCTGTGCCTTTTACAGGAAAGCCAGGATCCGCTAAGCGTATTTCGTTGAGGTTTACGCCATCAGACACGGAACGGAGGGTGTTCCCGTGAAGCTCAGTGTGCACGGCCATCTTTTTCAGCCCTTGGAATATCCCACGTTTGGTCAGTTGCTGTATCTCTGTACGCTGCTGAAACCGGCCAATCAAAATAAGATGTGAGAGTAAAGCCCACATTATTAATCATTTTTAAATTAAACACTGTTATCCTCTTCTGTTGATAATTTAGATTATGCATACTCGATAGTCACTTGGAATTCTGCTATTTGCTTGGTGGATGGCTATGTCCTCACCAAAGCTGCTGGATTTGGTATTGATTTCATGACAGTTAATGAATCGCTTGGAGCCAGGATTTAAAAAAGGGCAGAATGGGGGGCGTTAGGCAGGACAGCCGCGGAGTTCCCCGTTAAATCCCTGTACGCCCTTTATCTGGGGCCTTTGTCTCATAACTGGTTTTGCCGCGCAGAGAGCGTGTAGCTTCTGGTTAGACCTTTTTTTTTTGTCATCAGTCGCCATGTTGTGAGGGACTGCCCCCAGGGGGCGCCTGCAGGTGGATGTGATGGCGTTGAGAGTAAGGGTGCGGGGGGTGCTGGGGTACGGTAATAATTGATCCAGGACTTTCAGCAAGCTTAGTCAAGGCCTCGCCCACCCACCTCTCTCACACACAAAAGCACAGGATAACCTGCCCCCCCACCTCACCCACACACTTACACATGTATTCACTGCTACTCAGAGCCCTTCCGCACCCCCCCAAAGCATCACGCCGAACGTGTGCTCACATGTAATCAGTCCATCCCAAAAGTCACACTGCTATTAATCCCTGACATGCTGCTGGTCCCCTCAACCATCAGAGCTGTGCCGGATCCTCATTGGCTGGGCTGCCTGCCTCTCATTGGCTGGCTGGAGAGCAGGCTGTCTGTGCTGACCTCCTGGCTGTAAACGCACAGGGTGTCAGGGGAATTACAGCTGATGGGTGTCGTTCAGCTGACCCCATCTGTGACCTCTATGTCAATGCTGAACTGGTCATACTGGGGATGTAATCAGTATTTTGCAGATATTAGTCACAACACCAGTTATTAAAGGGATTGCAAAGAAATCTTATAAAAAGATTAGTAAAAACAATCAAGATAATGAAATCATGATTTGAAATGACATCTTTCAAAACCAAAAAATAAATATTTATATGAATGTTTAATTTGTATAAAAGGTTATTGAATCAGTTTTTCACAAGACAAAACAAAAATGACTTTACTCAATTGATAAGCAGATCCTTCAGTTAAAACTGAATTATATTACTGTCTTTTTGTTTTGCTGTTCAAGCTGCTTTGTATGTAAATGTGCAGTGTTGGGGTTCTTTGTGGATTTTGCGTCGCATCTCACGGGTCGCATTACCCCACTCCCATTTAGTGTCCCGCGCAGCTTCCTGCTACCCAAGGCCCCGCTGTGCACTGGCTCTGTGCTGCTTGGCCATCCCATTCCTCCCACTACGACGCCCACCTACAGTGGCAGACTCACGGCCATATGGGGGGGGGGGGTCACTGCAGTCACCCATCCAATGAATGCAGCCCCCCCCCCTAAAAAAAAAATAAAAATCCCACACATCCCTTATACAGAGTTTGGGCTTAAAAATTGGGAGGGGAAAGTGAAAACAGCCCCCCCCCCCCCAAAACCAAGATTTTGTTTTGATATCAGATTTATCCCAAAGCTGTTGATTTAGAAAAGCACGGCTCCCTTCTGCGTGGAGAACCAGGCGGGGGCTGAGAATGCTGCAATCTCTGACTGCCGCTGGTACGGAGTGCAGACAGTGGCAACAGCGAAAATCAATACTGGCCTCTTGTTCTTGCCAGTCTGCCCGCCCGTGTCTTTAAGATGTGAACAAAAAGCCCAGGCTTCCATGAGGGTGAAGTATCTCCCATCGCACATATTTAAATTGTTTCTCTGTCCCTTGTATATCGTTTTTTGTCCCTGAGACAGGGTGCAGTTTAAAGAGAAGCGAGTGAGTTTACCAGCTTTTATTTCGATGCCTAGAATGACCATTGATTCTGAGAAAGGTCTGGCCCTCGAGGACGGCCTGAACTTAACAGCTTTCTCAGTGCATGATGTCTGCTTGAATCCGAACGCTGTCTGTGAAACCAGCCGCTCAAATTGTTTCCTGTTTTTTAAATAAATTTACGACTCTGCACAATCATCCTTTGGCATCATCATGTTCTTAAAATGCTGAATATTTGCCCTAATGGCTATAGTTAATATAGTTAAGCTATGCATTTCTCTGGTGGGATCACAGTGTGTCACAGAGTTGTCAAGGATTATTCGTACGTCAGATATGCTTTAACAAGCAAAAGTCATTTGTATTGGTAATATTACAGTAATAGGATTGTGTGACATGCACCTTGGATGTGATTGAATTACCCCAGCGCAATAAGGACTACTGGGACATTTTCTCGGCATGATCTCAGGTAGGAAAGCATTTACGTGTTTGGGAGGGGGAGGTCCCCAAACCCCAGCCCTAAACGGGGCTCCTGCTTCACTAATGCCCTACCCATATACAGCAGTCACCTGCACTGACCGTGTTCAGGACTAGCCGAGAGCGGAAGACACGCTTCCACGTCAGAAATCGATGAGCGTAATCCCATCCTGCCGCTCTGTTTGTTTAGTCCTGGAGCGGTTTTCCCTTTCGCTGGGATGGATGGATAACTACGGAGGGGCACGGTGGCTACCCCCAAGCCCCCTCCCCCCCTCCTTTTAAATTTATTTGGTGCCTGTGGGCTCCCTGCCCTGGTACTACTGCCCCACACCAGTCCCTCCCCTGGTTTCCATGGCTGTTAGCCGCCGCTCCCAGCTACGCTAATGGGCTTTACGGCTCTCTTGTACTTGTACTTGTAACGATGCCTTTGCACCTAATCAATTAGGAATGTGGCCGGAATGAGCGCAGGCAGTGGGAACCCGAGACCAGAGCTAAGAGCCGCAGAAGCTGGCCTCCTCACCAGTGCGCGGGCATAGCGGGCATACCTCCCCGGGCCTTTTCATTTGGATTAATGACCCCTATATACACATTATAAAAAGATAATTCTACTTTAATAAGCCTTAAGTAATATTGTAAAGTGCGTGTGTGCACATATAAGCAAATGGCTCAATTAAAATGTGTGATTAAGTTAATGCCCTTTTTAAAGGAGCCCAGTCAATGAACTATCCCTAGAGAGTTTCCCTTTTACACTTTAAACGACCCACGGTCCACCAGCGTGTAGTCCCAAGGAAAAGTACTGAGAAGCAAAACCGCACGTTGCACGCATTGTTATGTTTCCTGGATGCTGTTTTCATGCTGTTTGTGGGTGGTCCGTCCTTGGCACACTTGAAGGTGCAGAAAAGCTGTCTGCACAGAGCTTCGGGCCTTCACATGGCGCAGGACATCGGTTCTGTCACTTAGAACTGTGCCGGACAGTGGAAACGTGTATGTACGAATCCGAAAGATTCTCATTGGCTCCTAGTACAGTGGCCAATAGTCAATAGGGAGAAGTGTTCAGGCATAAGTCATATGTCCCAACTTACAGACAGCTTGTACTTACAAATGGACTGCCATAAAGCCTATTATATATAAAATGAAGGTTAAGTACAATGGTGCGTAATAACAAAAGCACGCACTTGTGACACTCATGAAAACATTGTGCAGCTTCAGTGGTTGTACAATTAATAGTAATTTAGTTACTTTTATCATTTCTATATAATAATAATTATAATTATCATCATTGTCATTATGTACTGTAGTATTTTTTAAACTTAGAAACAGACTTAGGGAACAGATGCGTGTAACCTTAGTCAGGCATACAAATTACTGGGTCCAGAGTGAGAATTAGAAGCTGCATGTGTACACATTAACCGATGATAATACAGATAGAATTCTTTTTTGAGGACTGCTTGAAGAGACAAACTGTATTAAAAGTTTTATTTATTTTTTTTGTTATTGTTGAATATAATTCTTGTGCCTCAGGGGAACAATTTGGTTTTATAGTACCGAGCAATACAGTGCGTGTCAATACACTTGATTGTTCTGGTGTCAAAATCTGGCACAATAAATTTAATCTGAACTTTCAAATATCCTTTCATCTTGCCAGAGCCCTTCTGCAGCCCACACCGAAATAAGGATATTTAATAATTTGACTGAGCAGCCTGAGGCCTGGATAGCTGTGTTCAAGGCGCTCTTCCTTTGAGGCTTGTCCTTCTTTACACTGGGGAGGCAGCTATTTTAAGTAGCTGTGACTTTGATGAGGCAAGCAGAGCAGCTTCCTAGAATGCCTCCCTTACACTCCAGACCAAAGCCGCAGCAGTGCCTTCTAGTCTGTAGCCACAAAAACGCCTGGATGAAAAATGTAACTACGGGCCTGATCCAATGTTTGAGGTACAGTCTCTCCTAGATACCGTTCTGTGATTGGATAGGTGGTTACTCATGCTGAGATTATCATCCAATACAAACAAGCATGTAGCATTTACAGCTGCTTGAGTCGTAGCTGTCACCAGACTGTGTTAAAAGGGAAAGAAGTGTAATTAGCGTCAGAGTGTGGTTAGCATCAGTGTGTGCATCAGTGTGCAATTAGCACCAGTGTGTGGTTAGCATCAATGTGCAGTTAGCATCAGTGTGTGCATCAGTGTGTTGTTAGCATCAGTGTGCAATTAGTATCAGTGCATGGTTAGCATCAGTGTGCAATTAGCATCAGTGTGCAATTAGCATCAGTGTGCAACTATCACCAGTGTGTGCATCAGTGTGCAGTTAGCATCAGTGTGTTGTTAGCATCAGTGTGCAATTAGCATCAGTGTGTAGTTAACATCAATGTGTGTATCAGTGTGGGGTTAGCATTGGTGCATGGTAAGCATCAGTGTGCAGTTAGCATCAATGTGTGCATCATTGTGTGGTTAGTGTCAGTGTGCAGTTAGCATCAGCATGTGTATCAGTGTGCAGTTAGGATCAGTGTGAATTTTAGGTTTAGACCTATACACCTATACCAGCATAAGCTTCTTGTAATTTAATAAAAATATTTGAAATATATTTGTTTTAAAACAAAAATCATTACTTTGTTCATTTGTTTACAAAAAAATCACATTAGAACATTAGAACTGACACTTTATAAAAAGGAAATGTCTGCGGGAAGACATGCAAATACGTAAACATTGCTTGTCAACAGACTTTTGTTATGAAGCCAATACATTTATAGCACTAATATATAATTAATCAAGCACCTCAAAATTTTCTGTGAGCACTATGTATGTGCGTGTGTATTTATGTGTATACACTATATGGACAAAAGTATTGGGACACCTACCCATTACACCAACAGGAAATTTTATGATGAACTATTCTAAATTCACAGGCATCAGTACGGTTGAGGATCTGAAAAAAGCACTTGATTCTCTGATTAAATGGTGTGTCCCAGTATTTTTGTCCACATAGTGTGTATATGTGTGTATATGGCTTTGAGGTACTGTAGATATTGTGTATATGTGTGTGTATATACAGTAGCTTTGAGGTACTGTAAATATTGTGCAATCATTTTTCCGAATCTTTAATGAACGTGTCTTAAATGAATATTACGACAGACATGATGTTTTTGATGTTTTTCAGAAAAAGTTGATTGTTATTATCCAGGGAGGATGTGTTGGTTGTTTTTGGACTGGTATTAGCTTGCCAGCAGGTACTGACCCCTAACACGCCTCCAAGGTCACGTGTGTCTGACTAGGAGATGCCTTCAGGTTCCAAAGGATGTTATGGGTTGAAAGGATTAAATGGTTTGGAGGGAAAGAAGATATCCTCTCAAATGATGAAGTGTAGTAAAGGAAGGCTTAGTTGTTGAACTTTAGTGGTGGATGATGAGTTCTAAGTAACTGGAACAAAAGGATTTGTACTAAGGCTATAACATGAAAGCTTGTTTAACTGTGAAACACCTGACTGGTCAGTTGCTTTGGATTGATGAAGCCAGTGTCTGTGTCAGCTGTGAAAATGCTCCTTTCTGTTAGGCCTTAAAATTGGAGAACATTCATATTCCTCGTTGCCGTAGCTGGAGTCTTCTGTGTTGGTTGTGGGTCTTAGCGGAGTTCCATGAAAAAGCTTCATGTCTTCATGATGAAAAAACCCTTGAGAAAGTGTTGCAGCTGTAGCTAAACTGTGCTAACGGTGACCAGAGGCAGTCAGGCTGAAAACTGTATGGCTGAAGTATGTAGACAGTTATTGCAGATAGAAATTGTGCAGAAAAATCCTTCCTCCTCCACCAATACCACTTCATGAAAAATGGAGAAGAATTGGAGTCAATCGGGCTGGTCTTCATATTCTATGTTGTAGAGGGAGTGCCTTTTTTGACAGGATAATCTATTGCATACTTAAGTGATACAGATCTATATGATGTCTTCATAGAATTTTCTTTTTCTTCTAACGATGAAAGGGGTGCCTTAGGGTGACAGTCCAGTAAAATATTTGAAGTCATTCCATGTAAGTAAGGATGTGTTTTGTGGTGACACCCCACCCCCCCTACCCCACCACCCATCCGCTCACCCGCAGCTCATTTGACAGCTTGTGAATGTTTAATGAATTTTACGACAAGGACAGCTCCATTTGGGAATGATGTCGCCCGTGTTGGTCGGTTTTGTCTTGATGTGAGTCCGCAGGGTCGCTCGCCTTGCTGGCCTTGTTGTGACTGGAAGCCTGTAGCCTCATCAATTATTTATTCCAGCCAAAATGTCCAGGGGAGGCAGAAGATATGCAAGATGGTTATGGACAATAGAAGTCAAAAGACTGAAGGGACCTGTGTGAACAACTGGCTGCTTTTCATCTCGTCGTCATGTGCATTTACATGTAGTTGTGACAATTAAACAATAGGAGGACAGGTTATAGCTTTGTCTGGTCAGACCAGGTAGCGACAGACAGGGTGTCACAATGAATGATGTACATTCCTGGTAGATTTATTTGTTTTCATCAGGGTAAACACTGAAACAGGCAAACGTGTACAGGAATAAAAAACTGATTCCCAGAGGAAAGGGTTAATTGAAGGAAAGCACAGAGTTACATGATTGTATAGTTTATGGTTCCCATTTACCTTAACAAATAGTACTGATTCCTGCCTGCATCAAATAGTCCTTTCAGTTGGTACTTGGTGCTTGGTCACAGAATAACTTTACATGCCCAAGAAGCTGCGCAAGTTACGCATATATGATGCAGCCTTCCAGTTCTCCATAACATTCTTCTACAAAGAATTTTGTTGTGCACTGCACATATGACAATAAATTGTCAATCTTGTGTGTCGTATCAATCCCCCTTAGAAAAAAACCCACATTTTTGTTTCTAACATAGACAATACTCATGTGTTTCTCCTCTGGACGTAGCAGATGTGTTCCTACTATTGTCCACTATGTTTTTGTTTCTAACACAGACAATACTCATTAGGGCTGGGCGATAAAACGATAACGATATGTATCGCGATATACATATGATCGATATCGAACAAAAATGTGTTCGGTAACTTTGTTCGATATTTTTCGATATAGGTTGTGAAGCTAGTTTGATTGCTAGTTTGGATCCGTGCCGGCAACGCAGCTGTCATAAATGGTCGTAGCACAGCAAAACAACTCCTTTTATTGAAGTTCTGCCGTTTTTTTGTGAATCATTGTGACGGTCGCCTCGCCGTCTCCCAACGCTGCTCACCCCCCCATTTCCTAAATATTAAGTTATAGGTCTGTATCTTTTCGGTTTGTATGTGTTATGTTGTCTGGTTTTTCGCCTATCCCGTGTTT
>JAABNY020000019.1:14619059-14637950 GCA_015164015.2 Brevimyrus niger
GGGCGTGGGGGGAGAGGGGGCGGGGCGGCGGGGGGGCGGGGGGGGGGCGGCGGGGGGGGGGGGGGGGGGGGGCGGGGAGGGGCGGGTCATGGCCAGCATGCAGACACAGGCCTGGACAGTGCCGCAGAGCACCGGAGAAAGCGGAATGAGAACCGGCACAGCTTGATTAGTGTGGTCAAGCCACATTGCTGCAAAAACCCCAGATCAAGGGGGAAGAATCACTGTGCAGAAATTCTCTTTATCTCAAAAAGAATTACAGGATCCTCGGGACCTGGCATTTAGCGACAGGAAAAAATATTGTGTGTAAATATCTAAATTCTGTTTATTAGTGAGTGTCACTGGAAAATGATGCACATAATTTGTCCGCAGTTGGTGACAAATGGAGAGAGATACAGAGCTGGCGGTCTAAAATGTTTTTGTAGTTATTTATTTTTTATGTTCTTGTTGCTGTTGTTTCGCTGATTCACGAATGTATAGCAAACAGGGTTTAACATGACCAATGTATTTCATGATGAATCTCTGTTTTTCTTATTTATGTCTCCTTGGGAATGTTTGAGAAGTTCTGGAATGTTCTTCCAGGTGACCCCAAAAAACCACCATCTCCAGAATTAATATATACTTTTAAAACACCTACTAAAATTCCTGCTTTCATCTGGATGGGGAATTGTATTTTATACATTTATGCAGTTAAAATGCATCCATCCATCTGCTTATCCTGGTCAGGGATTTGCCGCTACTCCAATTCAGGATTGCAGATTTTAATTGGTACTATGTGGATGCAGCAGATCGAATGCAAAAATGAACGCAAATACTTTTTGACGTGCGCGTTAATGCTGAATGAAACGCGTAAGCAGTATGTACAGCACAGGCCGGCATCGTAAACCTCCTGTCAGTGGATTTCATCAGACACACCGGTGCCACACTCACATCAGAACTTCATGGGCGCTTTCCCTGAGCATGAGAATGCGGTATGAGATTGTGTGTGTGCCCTTATAGCCCATGACTCCTAAATTTCTGGTGTTTATAGGCAGCGGGGGTCTGCACTGACTGTCTGGGAGATATATGTGCATGCTCCCTAGTGTTAATGCAGGACAAACTCGCGGCAATCTGACAGTGGGTAATTCCATTAGGGACATGCTGCAGCAGAGATGGACTGCCTATTGACGGCCCACTGGCTCTTAATAAATGACTTTGCCTGAACACGGGGCTTTTCAGCTCTGGCAGCATCGTTAACTTTGAGTCCAGTGTGTCTAATTAAAGCTTCTGGCATTCTGCTGCTTCGGGAGACGGGGGTGCGCTGAGGCGATCTCGCGTACGCAGACGCCTGATCCTTATGGGGAGTTTGCTTATAAACCAATCATTACTGATTATGACTGATTAGGTTTTACAGATAAGTATTCACAGTTGCTTATCTGCCAGACTCGCTGCCTGGCTTTGTGGGGTCGTAAGTGTCCCGGATCGACTTGATTGCCTTGAGGCTGTTCCTGCCCCCACTGTGACGCACCAACATCCGTTCATCCTCCACCGTCGGGCCACAGAGGTTAGATCTCTCTGCTACGTCGGTGGCAGTAATGGAGTAGCTAAACATCCCAGTCCCCTGACAAAATCTTGGGCCCCCTGCTCAGGTTCGCACTTTCAATTGCTCAGTTGTTTTTGCTGACCGGGGGGGGGTTTGGGGCCCCTACAAAGTGCTGAATCTGTCATGGTATCCATGCCCCTCTGATGCCCTGGTTGGTGGACGAGGGAGGAGAGGAAGGCTTTACCCAATTCTGGCACAGCGAGTGACCTACCAGAACATGATGTTATGTCACATGACACCCAGCTTGGACCGCATGGCACTCTGTAACATTTCCTGAAGTCCAATGAGAGTGCAGTGGGGGAGGAGCTCTGTAGCGGCAGGGCGCCTCAGAAAGGTCACCTGATGTCAATGGGAGAGCAGGCGCAGCCACTGCGAGCCCTGCGTGTAATTCGTTTAGAAACTGATTGTGTCTGTAAAGGTTAATACTGAAACAAAGTTGACAATGAAAACCGCCTGTGTAGCTCATCTGCTCCGCTTTATAGAAATACGGTACAATTCAGTGCTGGGGGTGACAATGGGGGAATGCTGCAGATACATTCTGCGTGGGAAGCCTTTCCAGGGCAGAGCCCACAGCTGCTTGCATGTCTCACCATACATATGCTTTGGAAAAATATATATAGTGGGTGTGTGAGAGAGATTATTTATATTGCATTATGGGGACCAAATGTTCCCCACAATGTAAAAAAAAAAAATAATAATAATAAAACGTCATTTTGATATTGTGGGGTTTTTCAGGTTCCCACAAACATCTGTAAATCCAATAAACAAACTAAAAATGCCAAAAGTCCCGTACTTTGTTCAACAGGGGTTAAGGTTGTCATGTTGGGATTAAAGTTTTCCATATAGAAAAGAACGGAGAGTCCCCACAAAAATATAATTACAAACCTGTTTGTGTGTGTGTTCGCGTGTGCATCATAAGCCTTGCTCAATAATATCTTGACATATGTAATCAATTACTTCATGCCATTGAAAGTTCAGTCTTTACACTGCCCCTGATTTTACTTTCAGCTGTTACAATGGACAGCAGCAGTTCCTTTGTGAGAAATGATCCTGACTGGCATCTGACTAATACAGTGTGGGGTGAAGGACCTTTGCAGGTGAACGTGATGGCACGTCCCAGTGCTCATGTGCACTGACTGACCCCAAAGCTAGAAGATGATGTAACAAACAGAACCTCATTAAAGATCAATCATAGGCAGGTGGCTGAGAATGTAATAAAAATCTAAACTTTTCTGAAAAACACTTTTTATATGAGGTGTCTGCATTGTTTGAAATGTGGAATCATAACACAGGACAATATAGCAGGCTTATTCTACCAGGTATAATGGGCACAGAGTTTAGAGGCCATAGATCTACATACATTGATGCATTAATGTTTCTCACTGCAAAACCCTTCCCTTGACCTCCAGCTCCCAGTTGCCGTGGTTTCCTGGACACTCTTGTTTCCTTGTAAATACCCCGTCCCCGTTTTGATTGCCACTCCCAGCTGTAAACTTTTCTTGTTCCTATGGTGACCCTTGAGCTCTCTTGTCTTTGCGAGATATCAGAGTGACAGGCGCCTGGTTTTACTGCTCATTACGCTAATTGACAATTCGATCTACATCCACAGATTCTTGATGTTGTTCATGAGCGTGAGTGAGCCTGGTGCCATCAACCTATCCAAAACAGCCCCAGACATGAATGAATGTTAATGAATATAAACTTAAAACCAGCAGATATACATAGACAGTGTGTTACAGATGAGAAATGGACAGTGTTACTCCCCAATGATATATGTACGGCACATGGTAGACAGAATTATTCTTCTGGAAAGCTGAGGCGCTGGCTGCAGTCAGGCACTGACCTTTAGCGTAACATTATTTGTCATTGCCTTCCTTATGAGGCATCCATGCGCTCCGTGGTCCAGCATAGCAGTGGACTTGCGTTGCGAATGGGCTGCGCCCAAGATCAATACCATGTAACGGGAAACATTTAATCCACTACAAAAGGAAAAAAAAGAAAAAAGACGACAATAAAATATGCGTCCAGCTAACCCGATAATCTGTCGCATGTTTGACATAGTCCACTGCAGTCTCCGGGTTGCATATTTAAACGTGGCGCGATGCGACGCATGGAGGGAGCGAGCACCTGCGGCTCGATCGTTATTATTTGCTGAGTGGCCAGCGGCCCGGTGGGGCGCCGTGGCAACGCATCACATGGTCTCTGGCAGAAGCGGGTGGGAGTGGAGCGAGCGCAGGTGGACAAGGTAATTAATGATTGTTTCTGCATGGGGGGGGGGGGTCCTTTGTGGCACCCGTCCTCCGGCCTCGGATACGTGCCTCACGCCGGGATCTGTCCCCGAAGTCCAGAGAACAAATATATGGGACCTTTAGATTGAAATGTCACAGTTGATCAGCCGCTGATATCTCTGTCAAACAGCAGGGCCGCATTCAGTGCCGGTTTCTCCCAGCTTGAGTCGCGAGCTGTGGGCGTCCACCATGTAGGCTGCTCGCCCGCTGGGGGGCACTCCGGCCGCAGAGGCACAAGAGGGGTGGATCATGGTTTTTGCCCGCCATGCGCTCCCGTAAACGTGCTCACTGGTCATCTGTCCAGAACCATCTCTGCATCAAAAGCACACTCTATGTCGTTCGCGCTGAATTTCCTCACCATAAGACAGACGGCCTATCAGAGATGGGCCCAGATTCTGTCCAAGTTGCCATGCTAGTAATTCAGAATCAGGCTGTCAGCAGGCAGGTATGTGTGTAGTCTGAGGCTGATAAAGCCATCACAAGGGCTGCAGAAGGTGGCCTTCATTTAGAGAATCCTCTGAAGATGTCAGCACCGAAGTCTCCAGGGTTTGTGCTTTTGTTCCTCCTCTCAATTCCTCAGTACCTGCAAGGCACCATCCACAAATACTGATAAGATGTAAGACATGTCCAGGTATGTCATTGTCACAGGGACAGAACATTACTAGACAAGCGGAGATTCTGGTGTAATTTCTTTGTTTTCAAGAGTTCTTGTTTTTTTTTTTTTTGTTAATTTTCTTTGGGTCAGATTTATAAGCAGTGCTACCTTGATGGTTATTGGGCAATAAGCACCGTCATTTAGGGGCATTAATATAATATTAAAATAGACACAATAAAAGCTGATTCATTCATTAGATACTGAGCAGGTGTTTAAGCAGCAAGTGGCATTTAACAATGTGAAAAGGTGAGTGGAGGCAGCTTCAGACAGAGCAGACCTGGCAGCAGAGCATTGGGATGTGAAATGGGGAGTGGAGGCAGCCTCAGACAGAGCAGACCTGGCAGCAGAGCACTGGGATGTGAAATGCGGAGTGGAGGCAGCCTCAGACAGAGCAGACTGGGCAGCATAGAATTGGGAACTTAGCACCATTCCCTAAGAAAACAAGCAAGTGACTTCAGCCTTTTGTCTGAAGTTTTTTTAGATATAGATTGCTGAGCACAACTCTATTCTCAGCTAATGGGGGTTCATTCTCTCTGGTCACAATCCAATTAAAGCAAAGAGCAGCCTTTGATCAACACTGTCAATCCAGTGGGATGGACAGAGCCTTCGCCTCACTAAAAACGTGACGTTACAAGGGAGCCCGTCTGCTTTGCTCCTATTTACAGGAGCCAATGGGGGGGGGGGGGGGGACTATCTATTACTGCTGCCGGTTCACCTTTTGGCAACAACAGACTGTTCATCGTATGACAAATCTTTAAAGGAGCAGCAGCTCACTGGGATATGGGCTATCTGTGAGAACCTGTACATATTAGACCAGGCAGTGTGGGGTTATTCATCCCAACGTTCCAGAAAGATACGTCCCTGGGTTCCTGGTCAGCTAGACATAGAGCACAAAACATGATTAGTTTTATTATATTGAGCTGTCCTTAAACATAGCGAATCTTTGATTGGTTTTTAATATGTCTGTATAGAGTTACTCAGCTCAAGGTAAATGCGATAGCATGATGTTTGCTTTATAAATTGTCAAGGAGATCTGTAGCATTGTTTTCCTTAAACTGATGCACAGCGGCTGCTGTAAGCTGATAAGGTTTGTTTATTGTCAGCTGCAGAACCTGAGGCTGAGCCAAAGCAGCTTTGTGTTCAGGCTCGTCCTGGAGAATGCTGCGGAAAGCTGCTCGATGTCTTTCTCACGGAGAAAAGACAAATGAACATGGCCAGTTCCACAATTTTAGCTTAACAAGGTAAAATAAAAGGTGAAGACACTGATGACTGACTTGTGGATTTTTGCCTCTAGACAAAAAGAAAAAAACGCTCCTGTGAGTTAAGGACTGTAACCCTTCTTTCCAAAATCTTTGAATTGTCATTTTTTTCTGTAAAAAGGAAGGTCACAGGTCAAGAGCAATTTGATTAGAATTGATCCATCAAGGAAAAATGTCATGGTAAAACTAGCCAGGCTATTGTCCAGATCAGTTGGCCTGAAACGCAAGCCACGGGTACCACAAATCACAGAACAGTCATAAAAATGAAAGTGACCTTTTATTTAGTGTAAAAAAAAATTGGAAATCTTATCAAATTCCAAGGTGAATGCGACACGTGTAACAGGCAGATTTTGGAAAGTAAGATGTTGAGTGAGCAGTAGACGATGTCATTGGGCCCAATGTACCTTAAAAGATCCACTAAATGTAGGAGTGAATCATCCAGCGAAAATAATGAAGGAACAATCCAATTTCCGTCCAAGACACAATCCAATCCACGATTCCCCAATCCCCCCCCCCCACACACACACACATACACACACGCATTCAGCGGGGAGACTTGGCCTGGTGTGGCCCCGCCCCATCACGGAGCCCGCTAATGGGAGAGCCTTTTTTAGCACGGCCCGCTTCAGAGGGGGAAAGGTTAAACACAGCGCGCAATAAAGGGGCCCGATAAAGGGGTTTGGGGCTCGTCATGCGGCATGTAGGAGGGCCATTGATTTCAGATAATTGTGAGAGGATTGTAAAGCTAAATTGCTCTGGCATCGCGGGGACATTAAGACGCCCTCTGCACACCCTCCCAAACACACACTCTGCGTCTAATCGCAACTCTGGCTCTTCCCTCACCATCCTCGAGCTTCCAAAGTGGGTGTCCATGCGCCACCTGGGGGGTTGGGGGTTGGGGGTTGGGAGCTTCCTATCTTTTCCTGATCAATGTCACAGTGTGAGTACCAGGGAACGGAACCCCCCCCCCCCCCAGGATCTAATGTATGTGAGGTGTGGGGGCTCCTTATTGTCATCCGGCTCCTTAATTGCTTAATTAGGGTCATTATTTGAATTGAAATTAACATCACCCAGTGTGTCAAATATACATCACTGAAAAGAGCCCTCAGTTAAGGGTTCTGCACCGTCCTCATATGGACCACTGAACACTGGCAGGAGGCTCCGGTTCCTCGTAAACCTTGCTTCACACTTACGCCAACATGGCCGCCACATTTAATAACCCCCCTGGCCAGGAGCCTTTCTGCAGAAGGGAAAAAGAAGTTACTATGTCCTAGCTGCTTAATTGCTTTGAACTCTCTTGTAATTGTATGCTTGACACGGGGCAATTCCCTCGCCCCATCAAAAGTCACCGTCCCCCTACGACAAGCCAGAAGGCACTTTTAATTAAAGAGCGAGCCTTTTGATAAACGGCGTTACACTCGCTGGGGGGGGGGGGGCTGCAAGACTGCTTTCAGTGTTCCCCTGTTGCGATGGATGATTCATTTTTTTTATTAGCAAGCTGTAAAATTTAACTCAAAATGTACCTGACAGTCTTTTTGTGAGCTGCCTGAAAAAAATTCCATGACATTAGTTCCACAATAAATTAACTGTTAACATATCAGCACCGAATCTCAACACACTGTAGGTGTAAATGTATAAAACAGCACAACCTACATCAATTTAACCTGTTATGCCACCTGATTTCCATTCAGTGCTGATCCTGACGAAAATCAGAATGTACATCTTACTAAAACAAATCTTTACATGTGAATGTTTTGGCTTGAATAAGGACTCTCTCGATAAATGCCTTAGTAGCAGTGTGACTTTATAGGTCAGCCTGTTTAGCTCTGCTTTCAGCAGTATCAGTGACTTTGGGATCACTAATGTCCTATGGTCTGTGAACTGCCACACCCGCGTTTTATCAGTTGGTACGAGCCTTCAAGGTGTAGGGTGCTGATAGGCTGAACAAATTTTGAGGAAAGCCAACTCCATCATGTGACTGAGCTTGGACTCCCTGAAAGTGGTGACTGTGGGAAGAAGGCTGCCCACATAATGACGCGCATCTTCTCACCAGAGGCCTGCTACACATATGCTGCGCATATTACAGTATAGCAAAGAAGACATGGGCTACTGTCATAGAGACAAGAAAATCTCAAGCGAGACCAGTTTCCAAAAACAAGAGCCTACTGTTTCATCTCGATCGATGCCACATGGCAGATAGCAGGGACCGGAACCCCCCCCCTTGCTTCACTGCACCTTAATTGCACTATTTTGCACCTGTAAATATAAGACCTCAGCACTGGTAGGTGCTGCACTGTCTTTGTTTGTGCAGCTGTCTTACTTCACTGTCCAACACTGTCTGTATATCTTTGCACACATGCACTTTATGTCATTCTGAGTAGCTTTGTAGTCATGTGTTATTTTTATTTTGCACCTTGGTCCTGGAGAGCATGTATTGATTTCAGTATGTACTGTACTAACTGCATGTAGTTGAAATAACCATGAAAGGCCTCTTGACTTGAATTGGGGTCATTATATGGATAAGAACTGGCATCACCTGGTATTTAAACTGTACATCAATTGCTGATTATTGCACAACTGTACAGTCCAACAGATGGCACAGCCTTCAGTAACAAGTTCCCCACCCTTCCCAAGAAACTCTAAAGTGAAGACCCATTTGCAGAATTTAATTCCAAAATCCAAATCACTAATCCGATCTCAGAGTCGAAAGCCAGGCATAAGAAGATCAGACACTAACTGGGTGTCTGAATTGGTGAGAAAACAAGGAGTCCAACACAAGAGCCTAAAATTAAAATGGACGCTCAGACAGTAAGTCAAACAGGAGCCACGGGACTCTGCGGGCAGGTGTGAGCCCAAAGCCCTTAAGCATCCTGACTGGTAACGCAGCACAGGTGCACGTTAAGGAACCAGCAGAGACCATTTAGCATTAAGGCAGGAGGATCATGGATGATTCTGCATGGATAAAGCAGAGGTCTATAAAATTCACCTGTCAGAAAGGTGAATGACAATGACAATAGCTAAAATATGCAAACCAGTTCAATGTTTAGTATTATGGATTTTTTTTTTTGACACTTCCGCTTCAAGAACATTTATGAGTCTGCTTTATTTTTGAAAAACGCATCATAAAAGATAATAGCAGTGAAAAACAATTGGCACTTGTGTGCTGGGGCACTGACAGGAGACTCTGTCGGTCAGACGGTCTGTGTGGAGATCCTAGGAAGCAGCACTGAGGTACCTTCTGGGTCAGCGGAAGATGAGAGCACAACCAGCAGACCCACCTGGCAGGGAGCACATGCCTCCTTTGGGATGGAGACATGTGCATCTGAGGAAGATGCCAAATTAAAAGACAAAGAATGGAGGACCTCATGTCAAATTAAAAGTCCATGAGTCATTCTGGATGTTTTTGGACCAAAGCATAGAGGCTTTCTGAATATAATGAGAAATGGAAATGATTAAGCCATTTTTTGATCATTCTTAGGTGGTATTTGAAACTGTGATATGCTTCCTGTGATACAGTACATGTGTATTCAATGAATGATGTTGTTGGGCTTGGAATGAATTTTAAGCTCATATGGAACCTCCTGACTCTCCTAGGCAGCACGGAATGTTACACAGTCGAGGGGGATTATTTAGAAAACAGAACCACTCAATAAAATCCCCATTTTCAATTTACAGGGCTTCAATTTATATGGAACAATCCAAGTGGCCAAGTTAAATCAATTATCAATTTTCTGATGAAGCCTTGGCTCCCCCTGAAGTGGCTGCGACTCCAGATCACACTTGAGCTTCCAGGACTCATCATTTCATCGCCTGTAAAGGACTGGATGCCTCTAAGTAAGTAAATGACAGATTTTAATGCCACTGTTGTCCCATTAACTGGCGACCTTGTACCAGATAAGCGCTAGGAAGATGGATGTTGGGCACCCCAGTATTTTTGTGAGCGTATTCTTTTTCGTCCTACTCATTCTCAGCCAGCAGACCCCCCCCCCCCCTTTTCTGAAACGCAGCTCTGGCCGCAGTTCTCTCCCTCGCTTTCCCGCTGACCTCAGTAGGAGCTGATTCGGGGGTGGGGGTGGCCTCCATTACGCTGAGGTCAGTGGTCACCTTCGGCAGAAACTCTGCTGCGGTGGTGAGGGCACGGCGTGCAGAATTAAATCAGTCTCCCATAGCTCTGGGTGCCGGCCAGTCTGAATAACCGGCATGGAGCCGAAATGGGAGTTTAAATTATATATCAAAGGAACCATGGATGGATCAGCCCATAAAGGCTGTCATACCGAGTCCAGGCATAACTATGGTCCAGATCCTAGTGACCTCAGGTGTGAGAAGAGAGCAGGCAGGTGCCCCTGTGGATGGGAGACGCCTGTCACAGGGAGCTGATAGCAGGGTGGGAAAGGAATCATGACTGGGAGGAATCATGCAATATGAAACATATTTTTAACATATGAAATATTAACTAAATAAATTTGTGTGCCCTTGTGGAAAGATGTAGGTAAGATGGGTAACTATCAAATGTACTTTCAGTTGAAGGTGGCAGGCTCAGTAGGCAGCACTTACCTCACATCTCCAGGGATGTGGGTTTTAGTCCCACCCCAACTTACCGAATGGGGTTTGCAGGTTTGGTTTATGTGGCAAGTACTTCTGCAAGTACTCCCAAGTATTTTGGTTACTCCTATTTTCTCCTATTTACTCTCACTTACCTTGGGACTCTTGCTTTCCCCAGGTACTCTCACATACCTTGGCACTCCTACTTGCCCCGGGTACTCCCACTTACCTTGGTACTCCTATTTACCCAGGTACTCGCAATTACCTTGGATACCCCTATTTCCCCCAGGTACTCGCAATTACCTTGGTACTCCTACTTTTTTCCCAGGTATTCATACTCACCTTGGTACTCCTATTTCCCCCTGGTACTCCCACTTACCTTGGTACTCCTACTTTCTCCCAGGAACTCCCACTTACCTTGGTACTCCCCTGGTACTCCCACTTACCTTGGTACTCCCCTGGTACTCCCACTTACCTTGGTGCTCCTATTTACCCAGGTACTCCCACTTACCTTGGGTACCCCTATTTCCCCCAGGTATTCATATTTCCTTGGGAACGCTCATTTCCTCATTCTAACACATTTTTAGGTAAGCAGACAACTATGAATTTCCCAATGTGTGTGATTGCATTTCCTGCAATAGGCTGCTGTCCTGTCCAGGGCATCCCCTACCTTGTGCTCCAGGCTCCCTGTTACCCTCTGCAGCATAAAAGGATGTATGGATGGATGGATGGATGGATGGACGGACGGACGAATTCTTTTGTGCGGAGAGTGCATGTTAATTTTTTACAAATACATTTTTATTGTTATTGAGACTCCCTTCTATGATGTTTCACACTGTTATGGGGAGACTTGACTTTTGATTAAGACCCGGTGCTTCTCTGGGCTATAATTCTGCTTGTTCCTTGCTGTCCGGCGGCCTGTATGGATGAGGCAGTGAACTGGACGATGCGCGTGTATCGTGACCTCAACATGTCGTACACAGCTCTGCCCCTGAGAGGCAGGTCTGCACTGGGGAGCTGACACAGATTGGTCTCTGAGGCATAGGGGCCCTGTCTTTATGTCCCCAATGTGCCTCAGCTGTTAATCGTGAGCTAAGCCCAGTTTGATACAGGCTATCTATATACATACTGAATAGCCCCCAAATCCAGGTTGGTTTCCTGTCTCCTGCAGAGGTGTGCATGTCACGATGCAGTAGTACATGTTTGAATCGTGCCCTGGGGATGGATGGGGGTGTCCTTGTATCATAGCCAGTGTGACAGCCGCTGATTGGCAGCACACAGCCAAGGTAATCCCGTCACAGAGTTATCTGGAAGCTGTCGAAGGTACCTGGGAACCCGAGGGGCCAAAATGCTGTTTGTGGGGAATGTCTGGTCACTGTGTTGTGACCCCCACATGGACCCTGGGCTGAAGGAGATGGGGGGGGGAGCTTATCTTGCCGGGCTGTCTGTGTCTCTGGGGCATTAGGGTTGAATGAGGGGGTGCTGTGGTCTGTGGGCCGTGTCTTCCTGAGTCATGGGGGACCAGAGGTCCGCTCTCCTGTCCCAGGCCATCCTGTGTCAGACCGGCTCGGCTAATGTGCCCCAGCAAGGATC
Organism: Brevimyrus niger; assembly: GCA_015164015.2. Lineage (NCBI taxonomy): Eukaryota > Metazoa > Chordata > Actinopteri > Osteoglossiformes > Mormyridae > Brevimyrus > Brevimyrus niger. Next base: position 14,630,976 of record JAABNY020000019.1, read on the forward strand.
TGCCTCACAGCAGCTGCTTCACCACCATTCCCAGTTGGCGACCACCCCTCCCCACCTCCACTGCACTGCGTCTTTGTAGCACAATCCCAAAATGACCACAAGCTACTGCTGTCTTTCCTCAGTCACTCGCAATTTAAAGAATGTTTTAGCTGACCCTTTGTGCATTGGCCCCCAACAACCATTAACGGGGCCCCAAAACTTCCCCATCCTGCACAACTGGGAAGGAGAGTCACTCCCCACAGGTACCAGACAGTCTCTGGTGGCTTTAAACACATCTGGCTCATTGTGGCCAATAAGGAGGCTGCTTTCTGGTCTGACGCCCTGCCCTTGTGCGCCTTATGGCCCGCGGCGCCAGTGAGGTGTGCGTCGCTGTGTTAGCCGTGTCTAGGAGCACCATGTGGCCACTTTTCTAGAAAGATCTTATTTTTCTCTCTTCCCTGAGCGTAACAGGAACATTTTGGCCGGGGCTCAGGCTTTGAGTGCTGCCTGTAACAAGCACGCCACAGGCGCTACATTTAAGATCCCTCTGACACCTGAAGCCTTTTTTATGCATACCTAGGATTACTCCACCCCAAATACTATCTTTGTGCTTATATATAAAACATATATATTTATCTCTCTCCCAGTCTGTCCCTAATGACTCTGTTCCACAGGCCAAAGTCTTTACATTTCAAATGACTGTCACCTGGGCTTTTAAGAACACAGAGCCCGCGGACGGGGGGCACAGTGGGACCCAGCTTAGCGCCCCAGGCTACAGCCGTACTTATTAGGCAGCCGACACGCTGGGGAGCTTTTCAGAACGAGGCCCCTGCCACCTGAGTGGAACGGGAGCCTCTGCCTCTGCCGCCTCGGCCTCTGGAGGCCGTGACTCCCTCACGGCTCCAGGCAAAGGCTGTCGGTGTCCGGTTGTGAGAAGGAGACTCGCCGCTCCCCTGTCTTCCATCGTGTTTGGAAATGAGACTTTTGCTGGAGGTTGTGCACATGTATATGGATTTGTGTGTATGTGTGTGTGTGTTCCCAAGCAGCCTGTGTGCATTTCATCGCAAAAAAATCTGTCTGTAAACACCTGGGCGATCGATCCCTCTCTCCTATTATTCCCTTGTCATGTGAGCTCTCTGTGGCTAGAGGGCACTGTGGTCCCAGCTCAGCGAGGCGGTTTGTGTTCGGGACTTCCTGCAGTGGGCTGAATTGTAACATGCGACGGACACACCAGCTCTGGTGTGAGTGTTTGAGAACACGTCAGGGATGAGGAGGCTTGTTTTATATGGAATAATCATGTAAAACAGGGAGCAATGAGCTGGCTTTGCATTTTGGAGTTTTATTTTGATGTTTTTAAACTTGACCTGGCTTGGTCTGCCAAACAAACAAACGCCTCAATCACCTTTGCAGTTTAAACAAAATAAGTAAGCCATACACTTTCCTCAGTACTGTGTGAGTTTTCACCCAGTAAAAATGTCTTTACTACGGGATGTTACTTAGCTCACAGAAGGAACAAAGATGTCAGCCCCTGGGGAGAAGGTCCAGAGGGGGCTGCCGGGGATGGCCTGCCCATTGTCACGGAAACGTGGGCGGGTCCTCAGAGGCCAGAGCGGGGAGGGGTCACCGGGGCAGGACCGTGGACAGCAGGCTGCTGGGGGGCGGGTGCTGCTAGTGACTGCAATTGACCATCGCTGACCGATAGCAGGAGTCCCAGGCAGTGGGTCCAGCTGGCAGCCGGGCCCAGGAATCGTGGCCCAGCTGCTCCCTGGCGACTGATGTGGAGGTGCAAAGGCACAGTATGAGTCTCTGTGATCTTCAGCGCGTTAGACTCCCCCCCACCTCCTGTGTAATCTGCTCTGGTGGACTGAGCTTCGCTTGGGAGGGACGTTCTCACTCACGACAAAATTTGGCTCCCTGAATATGAGCCTGATTTTTGTTGCAAAAAAAATGCAAAAGTCCAATTCCTCAAGCAGAATCCTTTATACTACAATGAAAATGACAAAGGACTGCATTGTTATTGACTATATTTTTTTAACTAAGTAATTTTTTAATGCTTTTTAATGCCTTTCTCTGAAAGGAGTGCAGCTAACGGAACAGGTGCTCTCATGACTGGGGAAGCTTTGCCCCCCCCCCCTCCCCCCGGTTGCTGACGGTGAGGGGCCAGGGGCCCTTAGCCAGGTGCCTGAGCTGTCCGCTTTTTGAGCCCCCCACAGGTCAGCCTGAGCGCATTCCCAGTACGACAGCTGGCCCCAGGAGGGCCGGGATCCAGTGCCGGAGGATGCAGACCCAGCTGCACTGCTGAATTACGCTCTTCCAGCAGTGGCAGGTTTGGCGCTAGTGGGGGGGGGGGGGATTGGGGAGCGTGGGGGGGGATATTGATTTTGGAGCTGGCCGAGTCAGACCTCACGTTGCCGTCTGTCTTGCTGGGCTACAAAAGCCGGGCTGGAACAAAGGCAGGAGGGGAGAGCATTGAAGCACAAAAGGAGAGCCATTACCTAGCGGTGCTGTTCCCAGAAAGGAGCGACTCTGGGTGGAGAGTGCTACGCAGGAGAACCGGCCTCGGGAATTAAGAGCGTCCCCCGTTCCATCAGCCGGAACGACGGGCCGTGCTACGCGGCTAATTAGTGCCCCTCCCCCCATCGAGCGAAGGCACTGGAAGCGCTCGCATGTCTGTCAGGCAGGAAAAATGGCTCCAATTTGTGAGTCAGCTAGATGAATGAGAGGCCATAGTCTGCTTGCATGGTGCTTTCTCGCTGGAACCCGGATGTCCTGCCTGGACTGTGGGGGCTGGTTTTCAGTTATCCATGGGGGAGCTTCCGCAATATAAGACATTAGCATATTCAACATGAGCAAATATCTGCATCTTCTAGCAGGAGAAGTGTCCCGGTAATAAGAGGATGTGTGAAATGAGCAGCCTGTTCAGGCTGTTATATCAGACCTCAATATGAGAAACATGCAATGTTTCATGCGAGCCCAGCACCCGCTGCGTGGGTCGCAAGTGTGACTCCCCTGGCTTGGTCCTCAGTGGGGACCTGGAGATAAGGGGTGTTTCTCAATACCCAGAACGCAAAGACCATAATTGTGGTCTTGGCAAAGACCGGTCTTGCTAACTTGGCTCCCATGAACGAACTTGGGGCACAATAAATCATGGGATTGCTATCGTTTGACAAGCATGCAATCAATGCATCCTTGATATTTTGGGGCAAGGCAAGAACGACATTCAGGGTTTTTTACCATCATCTGTACTTCTGTTCTTGAATTTTGGAACTGCTCTTCAGCAACAGAAGAAGACGTAAAACAGGTACACAAGATCACTAGTATAGTCAAGTACATGTATTGAGAACTTGCCCAGGATGCAGTGCCATATCTTCTGCAGCTTCTCAGTGGTCATCATGTCCTCTCTGACTTTCTCCAGTTAGTCAGAATCCAAGGTGAAATGTGACGTGTTGCACATATAGAATAGAATAGAATAGAATAGAATAGAATAGAATAGAATAGAATAGAATAGAATAGAATAGAAGTGTGAGCGTAAATCTGTAATGTGAGCAAGGAATGAACATCAAATGCTCGTCGCTTCCACCTTCTCTGGCCTCTCTCCCTCTCCCCATCTCCCTCATATTCACCAATGTTCTCCGGCGTGTACTGATTCTGATCTTTGTGGATCTCTGCGATGCGCCGTCCCAGGAAAACCTGTGCCGTTTGATTGCAGTTTAACAGATATAAATGCCCATCATTACAGAAGTGACAAGCATTTTTCTGCTCATTGGGAAATTGGTAGCCTTTACTGAAATATTCCACCCACCTCAATGGTGATAAATGGGAGAAAGCGATTTTCTTAAGGCTATTATATGGCAGGAAACCTGCTGCCTTTCTCTGAGGCCGCTGGAAAAATCAATATCTCAGGGTCAATTACAATATTTGAGTCACGTGACTGCAAGACCAAAATACATCTGCTATATGAAACACGTCTACAGTCAAGTTTATATTGTAACCGAGGACAGACACACTTTTATTACTGTTTTTACTTATGGTGATGTTACAAAAGAAGATGAGGCTGAGCGCAGAAGGTCAGCAGCTATGGGACGACACTTAGGTTTTTGGAATTGGTTAACAAAAGGCCACGCTGTTATGGTGATGTGCATCTTTAAATTCTTAGCCTTAAAAGAAGCATATAAATGTTCTAAAATTGATTTTAGATATAATATACAGATTTCAAAGATATTTACACGCATGCCAAATGTAATAAAAACCCTTTATTTTGTTATTGTGGGGACCCTTTATTTAAAATCTGTGACTGCAATCAAAAAACTAAAAATGCCAGAAGTCCTGTATTTTGGTTGGTCGCTTATGGTCAAGCTTAGGCTGGGTGTAGGCTATACCGTCATTACACTGAGCTGTAAGTTTTGCAAGTTCTGCTTACCTAAAGTAGCTCAACTTCCTGTTACTTTTTCTGTAACTTTCCTGTAACTTCCTGTCTGTTTTTACCCATAGACCTGACACTGGCTGTGTGTGTTTTCTTCATTACACCGTTCTCTGTAAACTCTAAACCCTGTAGTGCGTAAAGCAGCACATTTAGCAAACAGTCACACCGCAATCCAATCCACTTCAGGTACATGTGCTTAGCTGCATACTGGCTGAACCTCTTCACTCTACCTCTATGTATTCAGATGTAGCCTTATGGTTCCTTGGGGGAGTAGGTTGTTTGTGTTAACCTGTAGTGCAGCATCCCCACCCCCCCCCAATACCCTTTACGTGTAACTTTACTTATTCAAGAGCCCTTGTCAAGTGCTGGACCCCCTGAATCTGCCAGGATATCCACACTCCACCAACACCCCTGGGGAGCCCCTGCATGACATACTTATATTATTATATATCCATAGGAAAGAGGAGATGATTTTCTAGAAAGTTCTGCTTCAAAAATCAGTTGGACTGCTTAAGTAGGGTAATAGCTTTTTCAGGATTGTGGGTACCGAACACAGTGTCTCCCCGCCCCGGCAGTGGGGGTACCGAGCGCTCCATCTCCCTGTACAGGCAGTGAGGGTACCGAGTACTGTATTCATACACACTTTCAAATCGCATCTAAGCATGGCTGTTATTTCTCCCTGCAGAATAAGCTGTGATGCTCATGGTAAATCCATCTAAACAACTGAGAGGAATCAGGGGGGGACTATATCACACATGGGCCTATTGAGTAGACCTGAGTGATTGCCTCCATGACACAGTTTAACCAAAGCATTTAACAGGAATGCTGATTCAGATTCGCCTTCCTCGACCTCAGGGAAGCAAAAGGTGCAACAAGGTGTCAGGATTTTTTCAGATTTGCAAGCACTGCCATTCCAAACATTTTGCGGCTAGAGAAACTAGCCAGCCATCTATATTTTTAGTGCACTCCTAACCACATACTTCCCCTGAAGCCAGAGACCATCAGAGAATACTATGGGCCAGGCTGTTTTTTACACAATGTCATTTCTGATATGTCACATCCTGTTTGTTTATGTCAGTCAATCTATCTATGTTCATTGGTCAGCTTCCTGTGTACCTGGGTCTTTCTCAATACGTCTACATGACCGTACTTGTGTTCTTCTGAAGCTGTTTGACATTATCTTTCATTGCCGTAGACCAATCCGAATACTCAAGAAGTACAGAGGACAGTAAAAATCCTGGGATGTTGTTCTTGCCCCACCCAAAATATCTGACCTATCTGACCTTTGCGTTCTTGGTATTGAGAAACACCCCCCTGTGTGTGCTGCGTGCTTGTGCTTGGAAGGGGGGGGGGGGGGCTGGGCACAGCAGTAGCTGTGAACATCAGCCGATCGTTTGTGAAACCTTAGCAAATCCAGCAGTATCTGTGTTAATTGGACTAGTTGGCCCGTTAGGCTTTTATGGGGTCGGCAGAGTCGAGTTTGGGTTGGGAAGTAATGGAGGAGGATGAAAGGCAGACGGATTGTCTGCTTCTCTTTTATTTGATTTCACTGTGATTTGTTTTGTGTATGTTTGTCTTTGCTTGGTTTGCACTCTGACTCTACTTTGTTTTTGGCTTCTTTCCATAATAAATTCTCTTTCCATAATAAAGTCTGTAATGTTGCATTATATGAATTCTATGAGCTATGGAGTCCTACTACTGCTAATATACTGTACATCTGTTATACACTACTGTTGTTCTCTTATACAGGAACTGCATACTGTGTGTCTGTGAGATGCTGACACACCTTTATGGGAATTCTATGTGCATCTACGCCCTGCCAGGTAGGGGCCAAGACACCCAGACACATTCAGGGGCCCCAGTACCATACAGGGGCCACAGTAGGGGCCCAGACACCCAGACACATTCAGGGGCCCCAGCACCATAAAGGGGCCACAGTAGGGGCTGGACACCCAGGCATATTCAGGGGCCCCAGCACCATACAGGGGCCACAGTAGGGGCATAGACACTCAGACATTTTCAGGGGCCCCAGCACCATACACCATATGTAAATTATAAAAGACTGTGTGGGAAGGACCAAAGGTGACCTTTTGTCAGAGAGCCCCCAATTTCTAGCTGCACCTCAGCCTGTATGCTTGTCCATCTCATTGGACCACACTAGGCTGATGTGCCAAACTGAATTCTGTACGTTTGAAATAGGCTACATTAATTTAAAAAAAGTTGGGTTTGAGGTAATTTTATAAAATTATTTTCACTTGACTCAGTTGTTTTACTTAATGTTTTTTTGGTGGGGTGTTTCAGTCTCTCTCACCTCCACAAAAACACTGCATGTAGGCCATCTTGCCCTGAACGTGGGCTGCAGCCAGCGAGCTGAACAGCACCCCCTGGCTGCCAGTCAGATGACAATTAGGGGATCGGAATTAGGCAGATCCTCTCATGTAAGCTCATGTCAGTGTCTGCTGAGTCTTTCGAGGCCTGAGGGCTTGCTTTGAGCAGTGTTTTTGATGACTTTGGGCTTGGAGACAGAGGCTGTACTTTGCATCTTGCAAACATCTGCTGGGTCTCCCGGCATC
>JAABNY020000019.1:14658732-14672910 GCA_015164015.2 Brevimyrus niger
ACAGGCACCTTTACCACGCTACTACTTCTGGGTGGGCTCTGGTTTTCACAGAGCATATGTGTGTATGAACCAGTTACAGCGATGGTCATCCCTTTGGTTGACGTTGTTGTGCATCCAGCCCACAAGGCATTCTGGGAAGCCAGGGTCAATTGCAAGGGCATTGGAGGTCAGGACTCAGGCCGGCCCAGATGAACCCTTTCATCTGCTCGGTCCTGTTATCTCTCTCTGAATCGTGGTGCACCTTATCTTTGTGCCCCACAGCCACACTGAGACAACACAGCATTGTTAAATATATATATTAAAAAATTATCACCTTTTTATCGTAAAATATCTTCTAAATGCCGTAGGCCAGTGAAGATTTACACTTCTGTCTGAGATGTTTGCGTGTGTGATGTCATCAAAAGGAGCCCTTAGCCTGTTTATCAATGAGACAGGAAGCAGCCGCCATCGCACTGTAGACATCTCCTGGATTGGGATTCCGCGTTACCCTTATAAAACTTGCGTATCAGGCCTGATTATGCATCATTTAAACACCATATCTTCTCTCCCTTTCCCTTTCTCCTTCCTTCTCTCTTTCTTTAGCTAACGTTTCCTGCTCCTTGCCTGGCTGGAGCTGGCTGTGGTTTATAGCATGATATTGATTTTTTTCCCCTCCCTCCTTTCTTTTCTCTGGGATTTTGACAGAATCATAGATCCACTGGAACAAAGAAGGGCGAGCTCCGGTGAGGGGAAAAAGAGCTTTCATTAGACCTTTAACAAATGACCGTTCGTCATAAAAATGAAACTATTTTAACCATAAAAAATTATCTAAAGACATTTTTTATCAATAAAGGAATATTATTGTTATTATTTATTATTGTTTCATTGATTTATTCAACTGGATACTTTATCAAGGGTAATGAATCTAAGACATAAATTCATTATGTTGTATAAAGCCTCAAAGAGCCATGAAACAGTTCCTGTAATGTCCTACAATGAAATAGAACCTGATATTCTTTTTGACACAGCAGTTAAAAAAAAAAACTTTTCCAATTCAGCACTGGATTATGGTATGATAGGTGCGGTCAAAAGGTATAGTAGACAGCATTAATTAATCTATGAACACATTAGTTAACACATTAATTATCGTGACGGTTTAACGAAGGAGAGGCTTAATTCTCAGGACCGGATCGTTCATCTTGCATGAAATGAAGAAAAAGCATAAAGCTTTTATTGATATGATCCGTCTGTCCCGATCAAATGGGACACTTTGAGGTTATTATAATTAACTTATGTAATGCAGCCCCTGGGTGTCCTCTTTAAGGGTGTGCTAAGAAATATCCTCAAGATGAAATGACCTTCCATCTCAGCTAGGAAGTCAATGAGCTCACTGATTACCAGGACACACTTTTTCACACTAAACCTCAGTGTGTGGTTAGAAATGAAACGGGTCAAGCAGAAGGACTGCTGAGGTACAGCTGACTTAGTATTTATTGAGGGAGGGATGGAAGATGCCTGCTGGTCTCAGTGTCCCGGGTTCGAGTAACACCGGGTAAAAAAGCAGATAGGGTGGTGCATCAGTGTGTGCACTCACAGAGTGTGATGTTGATGCAAAGGCTGGATTATGGGATGCTGACTGAAGGGAGGGGCTTACATTGCCTTAAATTTTACAGTTCACGTTACCAACACTAATCGTTTTTTCACAAAGAAAATTTGGTAATACTTTGTATAAATGCCATGTCTACAAGAGTTTATGAACACATTCATAACAAATTTTAATGGATTCATAAAGCATTATGAACATGGCAATAAATATTTGTAAAAAGGCATAACATGTTATACCCATGTTTTTATGCATTACGAATGCTTTATGAAGTTCTCATTTATAATGCATTATAATGCAGTACAAAGCATCCTTAATTCTTATACCAACCATTATAATGCATTTTGAAGGTATCTATAGTGCATTATAGATGTAAGCATTATTAGAGCTTATGAAGTATTATAATCATCACTATAATTTCTTATGCTTGTCAATTGAAGATGTTATGCTTTATTAATTCATATACTGACCATTATAATGCATTATGAAGGTATCTATATTGCATCATAGATGAGGGCTTTAAGTGTTAGCAGACATTCTGATGATAAAAATATACATCTTTTTTTACTTTTTTCATCCAGTCATCTTTGTAATGTCTCTCTGTGTACTTAGTATCAAAATACACCATATTTCACTTAATTTTACATTCTTTACTGCTTTTTAAATAAAAGAAATGAGTGCCAATCTGGCAAGATATCAGCTGTTATTATATGTGTAAACACAATATTTATATTAAGAAGTAGTAATTTCTGAATTAAAGTGAACAGAGACTCAACAAATAACAGACCAATTTTGGCCTTGTACGTCATCTTAACGAAGAAAACATTGGAGATTCTGTAACTGTAAGCATATATGTTCAGAGGCAAGATCTCAGGATCCCAACCATATTTATGTGTGTAGTATAGTAATTTACCTCAGTAATTCTAAATTCTTTGGAGGTACCATCATATAACATAGCAAACCTGGGCAAATTTTGGAAGCTTTTTGCTATGAAAATAAAAGTCAAATGTCCCATCTGCTAATGTAGTCAACATCCCTAGAGTCTGCTTTTAAAGTCTGTGTGAATACACGACTGCGTAATCATAATACAGGTATTAGTGAATGTTTTTGTTGTCAAATTCCAATAGATTAACCTCTTAAAACTTTTATTTAATACACCTTGTAGGCAATTATTAATTTGTGAGTCTCATTTGACCGTATATGTGGGTATCAATGTTGAAATTAGCATTGATACTTTTGTGCTGTTCACAGCCTAGTCTGTTAAAATGTAACGTTACAGCGGGAATTCTTTTAGTGTTCTTCTGAACGGAACATTACCAGGATTCTTAGTTAAGCTGCAAACAGAAACGTGAAATAGCGCTGTGCTGAATGCCCTGTGTACGCTGATCTGTACGGCGCTCAAACCCGACTCAAGATCATATAATAGGTTATACATTTGTAATCTATGACAGGGTGAAACCAAAGACGGCGCACTGCTCTGGGAGCAGGCTGTCAGTCACAACCTCTTTGAAACCCTTTATGCAGCTGCAGTGTGTAGAACATGCAAACATGCACAAAGACAATACAGGCATGCGGCCCGCTGGCTAACATGCACAGCCGTCTTGTTGGCTGCCTGGAGGAGTGAGCCTAATCCATCCCTGATCAGTGACGACGCAGGGCTGGATGGTGAGGAAAGAGGGAGCCATCGTGAGCTTAGCACGGTGCCGCAGCAGTGCTGAGGGCTGTGGGTGGGGGAGGGCGGGGGAGGGGGCCAGTGCCGCACTGGTCACTGCCGCGTGCCCTTCAGCTGTCTCCAGCGGCCCTGGCCGTTGACCTTGAGCAGTGAGGTCACAGAGCAGAAGGTCAACCATCTGGCCATTTCCATCTCAAAGATGCTTTCAGGAGGCCGAGGGGCTGGCTGATGCTGATACCCCTGACATGCACATAACTAGCGGGGAGCCGCAGACAGACACTGCTGTGCAGATACATTCAGTACACATGCTTTCCTCTTACACTGCTGTCACTTTAAAAGACAATCTACACATGCAATGTGGGCAGTTGTAACATCCAGCTTTCTGAATGGTCAATTTTTATTATTTATTTTGCCACGTGAGCCAATCCGGTAAACTCCTAAATAAATCCCAGCATTTTCTGTATATGTAGAGCAGGGACAGGCAGCCTGATCCTAGAGGGCCAGTGTCTAACAGGTTTTCCATCCTACCTGGTATTTGATGAACCTCACCTGATCTCAGGCAGTTAGGAATCCTCAGGTAGGATAGAAAACCTGCTGGGTTCTGGCGCTCCAGGATCCAGGCTGCCTATTCCTGCCATAGAAGGTGGCCTATATACAGCTATCAGAACAATGTAAAAAGGCTGTTATTTTAGTAATTATTATATGAGTGATTCACACTCATTACAATTCTAACATCCTCGAAACATCCTTCATCATAATGGCCAACCTTTCCCACACTGACCATTGTGAAGTTGCAGTTAGATTTTGCGTTGGCTGTGTGTCCAGAGGAAACAGCTTGGTGCACCTGAAGATACTTTGCTGACCTTGTTTGGAGTAAAACCTGGTAGATCCCACAGCAAGAATCCTTGCAGGGGAAACATTTCCCTGGTCCACATGATACATTTTCAAAGCAAAGTCCACCCTATACAGTAAATGGTATATTGCTAAAGTGCATAAATTCAAGCAGGTTGCCCATTTTTATGACATTCCATACCAGAGACAGGAGTCAAGTGAGGGGGTCTTGAACTCAACTCTCAAAAGCCCAGTATAGTCAGCAGTTCCAGACCCCTAAGCCCCAGCCCAGACCCTGCTTGGATCAGCGCTCAGTGGCACTGCTCTCACTATAGGGGCACCTGTAAGCAGATGGGTCATTTATCAGTTGGGAAGCGTGTATTTATTACAAGAGATACTCCAGTGAAGATGACAGTTAGGAAGGGCCATTTGGGAGGATCTCATTGCCCCCCCCTCCATACCTTCTTTGTTCCTGACTCCCAGGAACCTCCTCATCCCGGTTAGACATTTGGTTGTATACGCGATGAGCACAGTGGCTCCTCCTCTCAAGCATACACTGGCAGTGTGAGCGCCTACACCTCCCAGGACCTATGAATCATCAAACACACTGTGATCTCCTGCACCTTTAGAAAGCACGCGTTCGAATCCAGAACACGTTTGGACTCTTGTGTGCAGGAATACAGAGAAAAAAAATTAAGAAAAAGATACTGGTGGATGACAGCATGCAGAAGGTTCTGTTCCTTGGAGTGTCTTGCTGATTTTGGAGATGCTGGGCTTCTGGTTCAGTTTGTCCTTCTCCACCCCATGCAGGGAGGGTACTTTTGCTGTAATATGCTTGTTTCTCCCCAGACTAGCCCGCTTGCAGTACCACAGGGCCTGTTCCTGCTCTGAGTGTTACAGGGCCGCTGGGTGGGGCAGCACATGACACTGACCCTGTCACAGTTTAACCCATACAGCAGCACAAAGGGCCTCCAAGGGCAGGTTTATAGCTTTTTATTTACTCTGTCCCACCTCTGAGCCCAGCAGGCAGACACAGCAAGCGGCAGCACACTACCTGACATGCCATCTTTCATTCCTGTTTGTCCTGTACAGGGTCAGGGGGTCTAGAGCCTATCTTGGAAACAATGGGCACAAGGCTGAGAGAGACCCAGCAGAGGGCGCCAGCCAATCGCAGGGCACACACACGCCATTCACACCTATGGAGAATTTGGCTATTCAAGTTCACCTTATCATATTTTGGACTGGTGGGGGGGGGGTTGAAATCATACAACATGGAGAAACTCCACAAGGACAAGGAGGGGAACATGCAAACTCTACACAAAGAGCTGAGGAAACGACTCTTAAAAAAAGAGGAAACGACTGAGGAAACAGAGCTGAGGAAACACCCCTGGTCTGGTGAAGTGTGAGGCAACAGTACTAACCACTGCGCCACCGTGTGGTCCTGATGCGTCAATATTCAGCCCAGTTTGCAAAGCAATAATATAACATGAAATATGTAGCACAGTTAGAGCACAACATGGTCCTCAACTAAATAGAACTAAATAGTGTCTCAGAATTATAAAAATCGCATGAAAATATGGCAGCACGAGCCAGGCGGTCAGACGTGCAGCAGTCAGCCACTCTACGTGGAAAATTTGGATGCAGCCAGCGTCCTGTACATGACAAATGGATATTATTACTCAGAAAATGTCAATAGTCCAATACCAGGAATTACATGACCTTGGAATTTTGTAATCTCTCTCTTAAAAGGTGATATGTTCTGTCTGTGCTGTTGAGGCTAATGGTGGATTACCACCTTCACCAAAAGATATTACTAAAACTCCAGTATTTCGGGGGGGGGTAAAAACAAGACGCAACAGAATAATTTTTACTTATTTTAAAATCAGACTATTGATCTATGATTAATGCAGAGTTGCTTTATTTCTTATTAGATGACTACATTAAAATGTTTAAGTAAGCTAACTTTAGTATGTAACAGAACCTAACGAACATTTGTGAAATAAAGCTGACTTGTTTGTATAAGTGTCCACAGGAAAAGCACTGACCACTACATTAGAACAATTGTCATTGGGATGTATGAGTTTGAATATATAACATTTTGACACCTGGCCTTAGAAAACTTACTGCTTGACTGTCCGTGAGAAATTAAACGAAGTAAATCTTAAGATTTACTGCTATTATCGTCATAGTCTTTGATTTATTTTACTTTTATGTCCTAATGGATATTCAAGCTTGTCGTCTTTGTCCAGAAACAAAACATTTTAACTTCGCACAACCAGGCAGAAAGAATTTGATATTTTTGTGAAAATGTATTAAACAGATTAAACGTAAAAGGGCTGGGTCCGCATATAATGTCGGTGTACTTATTTGGGGGGAAAATGCATTCGTGATCCTTTGACACAAGTATAGGAACTGGAAAAAAAGTTATATGTTTTCACTTTTCGTACTGGACATTTAATACTGGTCAGTCCAATCCACCCGTTATTAATCATTTCAAGCGATCGTGCAATTAACAAAGCTGATGTACAAGGGGATCCGAAAACGTCCTGCGTTTACCATTTCAATCCCCTTCTGCGGCAGCAGGCAGCTTCATCCTGAGGTCAGTGACCCTCTGGCCCTCCATCATTTCAATGTAAGCCCTAATTGAATGACAGATGGTCACCTTATGCGAGCTGGAGTGCAAGAGCAGAGCCGACTTACAACAAACACACGCGTATTATCGGCCGGTTAGCCAGTCGTCCCTGCGCAGTGCGGTCTGATGGCCGCTTTCCCGGCGTAGCGTCTATCGTGGCCCTGCGTCACTGTTTTCACGTTGTCAACTTACGACGACGTTTTGGGGACGGTGTCAACGTAAACCGAACAAAATGTAATTTTCAAGAAAGCTTGTCAGTTAGTGGCGAGACAGTATAAAAATACGATATTTGCAGAGACCACACTATTTGCAGTGATGGGTGATTTCTGAGTTTGTACTGTACTTTTATTTCTTCAATATGACGCGCTGTTTTAACATAAATTTTAACGCGATGTAATGCATTATACATTAGTGCATGATGGTCCCAGCGGTTAACCCTAGCGTGCTGGCCTGCGACGTCACTCTACCTGCAGGAGCACGACATATACACCACGCTATATGTTACTTCTCAAGTCATAAAACTAGGCCTATATTAAGTACAGTAATGGGAAGGTATACCGATTGCATCCGCTACTACGGTACGAGGTCAATTCTGTAGCATTCGGAGAAATATCGATACAGTACATACACAAACAAAATGCATGAACTCTCAGACCAACTGCTTAAACCATTCGCTATGAAAGTTATTAACACAAAAAAATCTGTGAAAGTTTGAGTCAGCTTTATAGTGATAGTACATGATTACAGAAATATAGTAGGCCTATATGTTATTCCTGATTCATACTCAAATTTTTAAAACATTGTATTTTATGACTGCCGGTCAAGATGTCAACAGTTTTTAAATATATTACTGAATCGCGGGTCAGCCTATTTTAACTGTATGGACCGTTATTTTATGGAGAAAAAAAATAATTTCAAATGGATAGTGGAGGCTGTAGCAGTCACTATTTTATAAGTTTTATTCGTAAGATACATAATTTTACAAAATAAAAAACAAAACACACGCAAGTGCGGGCCTGAACTCGAATACACAATTGTAATTGTGGAGAAAGCTGACATCAGCTTCCGTTATCCGGCTACTACGGATCGAACCTTTCGATTGTAACTGAAACAATTTGCATACTGATTCCCTTTCATAGCCTGTAGATCCATAACAAGCCGGGCAGCTATTCAAATGGAAGTAGCATCGCTAAATGCACCAGCCAGGAAGCGCTACACGCCACGAAACGGGATAACGTTAAGGATTTCTTCCACTAAGTATTAGCGACTTCATGCTGGAAATGCCGCCGATAATGGCATCTTATTCCCGGCGAGAAAAACGCAGCGGGCGCTGGCGGAAAGCGCAGGATCTTGGCTGCGCAACTGATCAGACGGAGCGCTCGTGATTTCTGTGCAGAGCCTAGCGTGTTCTCATTTGCTAATTACACCGAGCAAAAATGAGTTATGAAAAGGAACATTGTTTAAAATGGCATTATGCAGGTACTGTCTTGCTTGGGGTGACGGTGAAATGCGTCTGTTCTCTGAAGGTAAACGTTGTAACATTTTGTGAAATCGGCAATTGCCGTGGATCCTAGGGGTAAACATGCCTCATTAAAAAGATCACAACGAAGTACATTATTTTAAAACGGCGAAAGTGGGTGTTACTCGGATGTGTATTTAAAGTGATTCGATGCCATTTAGCACCTTGCAAAGTTTGAGGGACCTTCCGAGTAACGTATGAACCCCTGCAGAGCTCAGCAACAGCGTCACTTCGCGAAAAAATCGTAGATCTTTAACAGCTAGAGTTTGAAAAGATGCTTCGGAGAAGATTCTTAACAATAATTCAGAAATGTGTAATATATTATACATTTAATACTTAATTGCGTATGTGTTCGTTTTTGCGTGTGCCCACATGCACATATTTACCCGGCAGCATAAAGCAATTGACGTTTTTTTGCGCCGGCTATATATTTATGTTTCAATTATTTATTTAAATATTGACTTCAGGCACATTATTTGGTTAAATGTGTTTTGATATTTTGAATTGCGGCTCTTCCGTTTAATACTAATTCTAAATTGAACTACACCTTTGTTAATAACCAGTGTAATATGTTAGTTTTATTTAGGCGTATATAATTGTGATTATGCAATTTTGATTTCAATACAGTGTTCAGTCTGCGAGTAAGATGAACTGCGGTCCAGTTTTCCAAGCTTGCCCTCCCTCTCATTTCGCTTTAGCCCACCTGTGCTGGCCGCGCGAATGTGCAGTGTCATTTACAGGCACACAGACACAAATGTCACTGCACAACTTAAGAAGGACCTGCAAAGCTTTACTGGAAATTCGTACCGAAATTTAGAGATGTACAAAGACAAGGGGATTTTTGCCGTACGACAATTATTTTTCTGTTAAACTTGGCGCATGCTTGGTCTGTCATTGCGATATACGATGTGTATGAGATACGTGCAGCTGCGTCCCTGAACATGGCATCTTCTGAAGACGTTAAACAGGGTACATGAATGTAGCGTAAATTATATGCTAAAATCAGTTTAAAATCAAATCGAATAGAAACAACATTTTAATTACCATCTAACCTATTCTCTATATCAGAGGTTTCTTCTAAAATAACATGTAATATATAACTACATAAATCTAAACCCTCACAATATGTTTTTTAAGTAAATTAGCTTTGACTGTAATTATGCCAGTTGAAAGAAACGCGAACGCCGTTTGTAGAGAAAAATGAATGACAGTTTAATGCGCTTATTACCCAGTATATAAGGTAAACTGTTGTGCACCTTATCCAGCAGTATACAATAATTCACTCATTTTATAAAATAGAATTAAAAAAATAGTTTGCAGGTTTACTGATCACAGCGGACTTGCAGTAAAGACACGATTACCAAAGTGAAGTGTCACGTGCATAGCTAGAGAGTTTTAACACAATTGGTTTGGCATTTCCAAGCCTTTGTGTTTTATGAAATTAAAAATGCACGTCAACATGTCATTTGTTAAAACGGGATGGTCATTCTGCCGGTCAGAATTTAGGCACTCGTTGAGAAGTTACATAAATGTAATTTTGTATCGTACACCGTTAGTGGATTTTAAATGCAACATTGTGAAATTATCTTTTATAAATCAGTCAGTTACCACTTTTGCAAAGAGCCGTCAAATTAGAGACTACCTAACCAATCAGCAGAAGCTTCGATGTGTTATATATTGCTGTTATGTTTTTCTCATTCAGTATGGAAATATTAGTAAAGGTCTGTACTAACTATTGAGTCATTTCGACTTGAATCTATTATGAATAATTAAGGACAATTACTCTCTCATTGTGGAACAAGTTTTCCTACTCTGTAGACCCCCGTATCTGCAAGCAGGGTGTTTTCGGCGTTAAACATGTAGGCTATTGACTGCGGACCGTGACAGCGTCAGTTCCAGACGTCTTTAACCTTATGTTAAACAGGCATTGATAATTGCATAGATATCGGCCATTGTCAAGTAGGGTACAGGCAACGTGTTATTTGCATAAAAAGTGCATAAACATTTTCCTCCCTCAAATTCCAACTTATTTGGACTAAAATCACATATTTCGACTAAAATAAAAAGGCGGAACAGACATACATCATTTATTTGATTTAGCCCTATATTTATTTGCTTTATTGCCGTATGTATTTAATGCTTGCTATAATGCAGCGATTTTTATTTGTATGTTCTAAATCTTTGAGTAACATTTACGTAGCTATTTGGTGTCACGCTGCAACGGAATTTATCAGTTATCACCGATAAAGCCACAACATACCTAAAAACATGATCACCTTGTTGCATCAAACACACAGGCCTGCAAAACAAATGCTACAGCAGCCAAATGATATTTTCATAAGCAAGAAATTACAGTAGGGAAGAAAACAGCAATGTCTGCGTAAATATCACATATTCCACGCAAAAGTAAACAAAACATGTTGACGTTTCAGAGTACTTTCACAGGAATAATTACCTATCTTATCTAATCACAATTTACAAATGTGAAATTTTAAATGAGGTAAGAGGGCATTTGTAATATCCTACGCTGGTGACGTATACTATCTCGTGCCATCGTGAAATCCAAAGAAGAATAGTAGGCCTATTTCAGTAATTACTCGATTTTGTCCATTTTAAAATAATATTGCGTGGTTATTATCATGGGTCTGTATAGTACAGTTGTAGTTTATGTTATTATCAGTTTTGAATGTTTAATTTTAAATAGTATAGTAAGTGGAACTCGTGGATTAATTATTGTGTCTATCTGAAATTAATTTCGAATTTTATTATCCTCTTTTATTCGTTATTTTAAAAAACGGAGTTGGCCCTACCAATACTTAAAGAATAAAAGAGGATAATAAATGCATTAGATGTTTTATTATTAATAAATCTGAACTTTAGTCCGCTTCAGATAAGCAGTTTGCAGGTATAACTAGTTACTAAGCGGGTAAATACCATGGAAATATAATATTCGTCATACAAGGCAAGGTAAAATCATTATAAGCATAAGAATTGTCCGTATTTTCGTTTTAATGCTGTATTCAAAGCCTGGAGCTAACTGAGACCACAGGGTCCTACTACTGTTTTTTAAATAAAAAGCACCAGTGACTTTACCTTCATTCCAGTTTAGAACACATGCAGGAATCAACCGAACACCTTGTTTGCTTCCATCCGTATATATTTACTTGTATCACCTAATAAGCTATTATCTTTATTGTTGTTCCCCTTATTGAGTAGTTAATAAACATTATAAGTATCACCCACTATTTCAGTTCGCCATATAATCAGTATAGTTTAGTCAGTATTTTCTATCTTAAAACGTGCCATTTCACTGGTCACTTTTGTGTAATTGGTTTAATTTACAGGTGATAATATACATTATGCATTCAACAGATGTCCCTTTCAATGGCAACGTAAAATCTTGCCGATAAATACAACAGACCTCAAAGCCCACAAACTACTGAAACCTGCCCCTTGTATAGCCAATCGCCTTCAAATACATGAAACTACAAGAATGATCCTTCGACATACATAATTAAAATTTTATAAATCAATATCTTGTACACTGGAAAGTGGGCTGTAAACTCTTGTAGCGGCTAGTAGACAAAATACATTATAGTCTGATTTTCATTGCACTTGAGGATATATAAATCTTCCGCTGTGCTTACTCATTATTTTTTGTTCAAATTAAAACCACAAAACAATAAACGACTAACTAAATAAATAACTTGATACATAATTTATAGTCGTATTAACTAAATTATATTTCACTCAAGACAAACTGTTCTAGAGAGCGCGCTGGCCTCGGATCTGTAATCTCTTAATGCGTGTGGCCGGTGCTTCTTGATGATCCCTGTGTACATTCAGCGGGAGCACAATAGCAGCCACGCGTCGAGTTTCTCCTGTGTCTTTGCTAGCCGAGGAACGTTCCTCATCAACCACAAAATGCACCGCATAAACTGTTCTAACACTAATCAGAAACGCTTGAATGGAACCCAATAAAAAGAAATCGCCCCCTCTTTTTGCTTTTTTTTTACAACTCACAATGGCAGGAGTGCGAATGAAAAATATCGATCAGCATGCGAACGTGACCATATGCAGTTGGTGCCACGCGCGGAATTATTTTGTTAAATACGCGTTTTGACTAAAATGGGCTTATACTTATTCGTAATGCATCTATTTATTATATATATTTACTTCAGTGCCATGAATGTAATTAAATTCACCTTCTCATTTTCTTTATAAAAATCGGTACGGAAGAATTATTGGGTTAAACAAACAATAGGTCTATAATAATGTAAACAGAAAATACACTAAAATGTGTACATGCGTTATCTTTACATTCCAACATAATCCTGCATATATAAGCCAATGTGTAGTTTAATACGGATTTTACGGATTTTTGATCCTGTCCATGACAGGTCTAATGTTTATTCTGTGCTTTATGTAACCCATTAAAATCACAGAAAAAATGTTTTAGAAGTTTATCTGCTTTCCAGGAGGCTGTTTGCTTTTTAGAGTCTTAAGACGTCACCTTTGACACGTTCTCTATTGTGGGAGATTCGCCGCTACAAGCTGCCCCCTAAAGCGGAGGGCGGGGCTCGGGGCGCGTGAGACGCCTTCTGCCCCCCTTTAACTCCTCGGCAAATGTTACCAAACGTCACCAAATTTGGCTGTTCAAACTGACAACGAGAAGCTGTCGTTATGGCTGTTTATTTGTTAGAAAAATTAATGAAGAAAATATGATGAATCTAAAAAGTCTAAAAATTCTTCGATAAATAATGATTATTTTTATTTATATGTCGTATTATGGTTTTATACATCAAATGTATTGCACTTTGACTATTAAAAGTTCATTTTAAAACTTATGGTTAACTTGTGTGTCATTTGTACAAAAAAAAATAAAGAAATAAATTATGCATATAGTATCTATTTTTGTTGTTTGTTCTTGAAAAGGCTTTTACTAAGCCTGTTAATTTGCAATATCATATTGTACATCCGGAGTACACGTTATTGTATTAGATTATTTTGTCTAAGCTTATTAAATTTTTTCTTATCGGTCCTTTGTTGTCCAAGAAAGGATAACTTACACTGTCCAGATTATTAAGTTATGTTTCAGCGCCGCAGTCAGACTGAGTACAGTATTTTGTTTTACTCAAATGATGTTGCATAGACACATGCGCACTAAACAATCAGTATTTTGTTATACATTCTGCTGACAAATTGTCAGATTTAAGTCAATTTTATACACAATCCCTGTAATGATTTAATTGCCCAGAGTTCATTCCTAACATCCATATTTTCATCACAATTAATTCGTTTTGGACAGGTTCTTTTGCTCTGTTAAACCTGCGTTTAGCACACTGATGTCATCATGTCGTATCTCTCATGGCTTCAGTGGCGACAAAGAAACACACTTTGGGCTGTCTCGGTCCTCATTGTTAAAGGTTGAACAAAAGGCACATCTGCCCGGGATTTCAGATTTTTTTTTTTACTGCAGTACACCCGGCGTACCTCTACGCAGATGCCTAGAAGTGTCACAAGGGAGTAGATGTCTCCTTTTAAATGGATTTACTTTCGTGGTGAATAAAGCAAACTTCTCTTCCGTGATTCTGAACTGTGTTCAATCTAAAGAACAGACAAAGCAGCTAATTTTCGAATAGGCCTGTTACAAATACTAATCAGACTCACTGAACATCATATCATCGTTTCTGAAAAATAATTACGAAGATATTTTACGAATCTTTTGTAATAGATTTTAGGCTGGTTTCGACCAATTTTTATTTCCGTTTTTCGTCATTGATTAGGTTAACATGACTACTGGATTTAGTTACAATCTCATTACATTGAAAATTTTAAAATACAACCATGCCAGAAAAACCTATGTGGACATACATCTATCCCAATATTCAGAAATGATATATAGGCTATAATATAATATAATATAATATAATATAATATAA
>JAABNY020000019.1:14672967-14695273 GCA_015164015.2 Brevimyrus niger
GTAATATATAATGAACATTATATCTTAAGTAAAAATAGAATCCTGTATTTTTACTCACTTTTTTAAAAAAGTAAACATTGCAATAAAATTTCAAATTAATTAAAATATTTTAAAAACCCTAGCCAAATAATACAATTTGCGCCAAACACTGCGAGGAACCATAATGCCACTGAAGCAACTTCCTCAATAGCTGACGTCAGGCAGAGGCCGGAATGTACGCGTGTGTGTGTGTGTGTGTGTGTGTGCGTGTGTGTGCGCGCGGGCCCGGGTGCGTGTGTGTGTGTGTGTGTGTGTGTGTGCTTGCGCGGGCGCGCGCGTGTAGTGGGAGGAGACGCAATACATCTAACGCGCATGATTCCTTAGTGGGAGCCGCAGCAGCTGAGATGTGGTCAAAGAAATCGAAACAGCAGACATGGATAGAGATGGCGAGGACTACGGCCAAATATTGCAAGCACTGCCGCTGATGCTCTGGTAGACGGACGGGGGCCTTACACTAACACCAAAGAGGATTAAAAATAATATAAAAAAAAAAAAAAAAAAAAAAACTTAAATGGAAAACATATGAAAAATAATCGCGAAAAAAAAAAAAAGTAACTACAAGTAACGACATTCTGCTTGTTTGATGAGAGGACTTCTTCTAACCTTTCTCCAATACGTCAGATAGATGATTTGTCCACAAGATTGCGCGTATAATGAATGTTCAGTTGTCGATGGAAAGTATTGGCGATCTGCACGGAGTTAGCCATGAGCAGGTATCCGCCACGGAAGACCTGATGGGTAGCAACAGCCCTCATCACAGAACTCATCGCGGCAGCCACTTGTCATCCCACCCTCGCTCCATGGGCATGGCGTCAATCTTAGACGCCGGAGACTATCATCACCACCGACCCTCGGACCACCTGCACCCAGCCATGACCATGGCTTGCGAGGCCCCCCCAGGCTTGAGCATGAGCAGCACCTACACCACGCTGACCCCCTTGCAGCCGCTACCTCCCATCTCGACAGTCTCGGACAAGTTTCCTCACCATCACCACCACCCTCATCACCATCATCACCCTCATCAGCGGATCCCCGGTAACGTGAGCGGCAGCTTCACCCTGATGAGAGACGACAGGGCTCTGGCATCAATGAATAACATCTACAGTCCATACCACAAGGATGTTACCGGCATGGGACAAAGCCTTTCTCCAATGTCGGGACCAGGTTTGGGTGGCATTCACAACTCCCAGCAGGGACTGCCACCTTATGCACACCCGGGGGCCACCATGCCCACGGAAAAAATGCTAACACCTAACGGATTCGAGGCTCACCATCCTGCAATGTTAGCTAGGCATAGCGATCAGCACATGACCGCCTCCTCGGCGGGCATGGTTCAAATTCACCATCACCCCCATGCTCACCTAAGCGCTCAGAATCACGGTCAAACATTGGGCTCGACGAGAGAGCAAAACCCGCCTTCTGTACTTGGATCCCAAGTTAACAGCGGAGGCAATTCAGGGCAAATGGAAGAGGTAAATACCAAAGAAGTAGCCCAGAGAATCACTACTGAGCTTAAGAGGTACAGCATCCCCCAGGCCATCTTTGCCCAGAGGGTGCTGTGCCGGTCGCAGGGGACTCTATCCGACCTGTTACGGAACCCCAAACCCTGGAGCAAGTTGAAGTCCGGCCGCGAAACTTTCCGGAGAATGTGGAAATGGCTGCAGGAGCCCGAGTTCCAGAGGATGTCCGCGCTTCGGCTCGCAGGTGAGCGCGCGCCAGGTAATTAGCGCCCCCCCCCCCGTTCTAAAATCCTTTCTCTGTGTTTGTGCTCATTTTCGTGGCCGTCAGTTTTTCCAGTTGTTATATGATCTGCGATTATGATGATGATTTTTGGGTTCCAGCGCTGGGTACTGAACGCACGGGGTGCCTTGTTTTTTTCCTGACAAGCGTCATGTATTAGTAATAGGTCCATGCTATAGCTTAGTTCAAAATCTTTATTTTAATCGTTTTCCTACATTTGTAGTCCAAATACAGTTACTAAAGATTCTGCCGATCACCAGCCTCTTTGAATTGTTTCATGCATAAACCCTTCCCGAACTTGTCTGTATTTAAAATAAATTATTACGTGAATACAATGTTTAACTGACATCGCTGGAGGCGTGTCCCTTTGGGATTGCATAGGCGTCATTGTTCTGATACAATACTACGCAAAAAGAGCTACTTTGGGGCGATATGTTTTGGCGTTATTATTAGAATTTTTCCGTACTGTCTGTATAGATTTCGGGTAATGTAAGTGTAATGTATCTATAGCATGCTGCATTTGTTATTTATTTACTTTATGTGAATGCAGCATTTGATTGCACGATTTCTTCTGATTTGTCGTAACGACACTGTAAAACGGCGGGTGTGAATGATCATTTTGATGGCCCATTGTTGCTAAAATTGTTGCGTGTCGTATTTTATTGTCTATCCAACACTTGATCTCCTCTTTTTGTGTAGTTCAGTCTATTTTGGGTACATGTTAGTGTCTAGTGACGTGGCCCAGAGTGAGGTTTTGTTAATTAACTGATAGGTCTTCATTAATTTGTCCCTGGAGATTGAGCGAGTCAATCCGAGCGCGAGCCAGGGGCGGTCATCCATTTCCCTGATAGGCAGGAGGCTGCCTGCATTTCCAGCGCACAAAAGGTCCATCCATTCTCAGGGTCGCGGGGGGTCCAGAGCCTCTAACCCATCGCAGGACACATTCACACATGCGCACCTATGAGCAATTTGGTAACTCTAATTACCCCAGTAAGTTTTTGGACTGTGGAGAGGGGGGTAGAGAAAGCTTGACGATGACAAGGGGAGAATATGCAAAATCCACACACTCAGAGCCCTAAATGGGGGTCCCAAAGGTCTGAGGCAACAGCACTGACCACTGCGCCGCCACGCGCACAGGCGATGTTAAAAGTATTTACTGAATCTTGCATTATGTAGGCCTATGTTGATTACATTTTTAAAAATACTTTGTAGACATTAAGACATTAGTATTTCCACCTAATGATATGTAAAGTACATGTAAAGTAAGTATGTGCGTGCGTGTATACGCATATGTATGTGTATAAATGTGAATTGGTATCGTGTGTTTGGGTATTGGCTTTGCATCATGTTCAGTATTATTCGTATGCATTTATGTGCATAATAATTACGATAATCACAAAAAAAGAGAAACTTTGAATTTCGAACTTTCGTAGTCGTTTATCTCGTTTATTTAAAATTATTATCATAATTATTATTATGCGTGTAAAAGAAATGTAGATCTGACAATATGAGAAATGAAGAGATCTGCGTTTTGCCGTTAAACCTGGCGACAAGGGGTGGACCCACTGAGGGATGCGGGAATGTTAAAATACATCTAGAGTTCGATCCTGGAAAGATTTTACTGCTATTTTGTCGACCGGAGTCTCCATTTATTCACATCGATCGATACTGGAAACAGCCACTTGAATTAAAATTTGTTGTCGGAGATCCCTCTTTCTGTTATTGGATGTTAAATGGGGTCAATTTGGTGCGATTGTAACACTGTTTTCATAGACAATCAGAAAACAAAATCTTATGAATTGTTATTCAATGACAAACATATTATTTAAGTTTATTGCAGCAATTAGATAAACGATTAGAAATATGTAGGACTAAACATAAACAAATTATAAGATGCAATTATCTATGATGTTTATATCTGCTGTTTTTACGTTTCGCTGTTTCAGTGTTAATATCTTTGGATTGGATTTTTAAATATTATAGGTGGTGTCAGTGTAATTCAATAATGAAATATATATAATATAATAAAATTCTCATCAAAACAGGGGGCTGGCTATTTAAATCATTAGCTCTATACAGTGTATTTTCTCCTTGCATGTATTACTTGAATAATTAACATTTTGATATTATTACTATCTAGGTATATTGGGCCTTTGTGTGTGCATGTGTGTGTGTGCGTTCGTTTGTGTGTGTAAAACAAGGCTTTTTGGAATTAGACAAAAGCATTTTTTCCAAGTAATATCGATTATTAAAATTTCGGTTGCTCTTTCTTCCGAGACTGATTCTCTCAGTTTTCTATGTAGTGTAGTGGTCTATTTCTTCAGTACTGACAAATAATACAAAGTGATTTTAAATAATGTTGATAGTCAGAATTTCACATGAAATTCAATTTATTGTAGGCTATTTTTTGTTTTGTTTTTCTTGTGCTTTTCTTTTGCCTTTAACATCGATCGGATAATTAATGTTATTGTTGAAATAGTAAGCTAAATACGTGGTGCAAAAATATGCATGGACAGCTCATCATTTAAATTTTGACCGGGCCAGGAAATATGTGACGATAATAATGTGCTTAGTACATGTAACGTTATCTATAATGATTTAGCCGCCAAACACAAGCCGTATGACTGTTTGAGTACCAGAGATAAAGCGACGACTGCCTGCTTCGTTATGTTAACACCATAACTGGGAAAATGCCCGAACTGCAAAGTTTTGGATTTTCTGCTGTCGCAGAAATGGCTTGTAAGATGTCCTTGTAAGATGTTTGATTTAGAGCTATTAAGCAAAAAAATAATAATTTACTTTTGTTAATTTTTAAGCCAAGCAGACACTTCAGCTGCGGGTGCGACGTTGCCATGTAAACCTGGTGCAATCGAGTTGCAGTGAAATTACACGGTGGTAAAAACTAATAAAAGCCACGTGATTCGAAATGGAATACTCACATTTTCGTTGTCAATCCGCGTTTTCTCCTGTAAGTAGTCCGGCTTTTTAATTTGAATTGTTTAGCGAAATAAACATTGTCAAAATACACTGTATAGCACGTTGGCAATATTGACAACATTCTATGGAAAAATCTTATTTTACAATATAGGGCTAAACACCACGTTATTGAAAATGCAGTTAGGTGCATCTATGAATTAACATTTTGTTCTAATTGTAATTATTCATCATTAGATTTGTTTTATCCTGATATTTCCATGCACAGTTATTTCAAAAGAAAACTTTTGTGTTCCGTCTAAGCATTGTTAAACATTTCTATGCTTGAATGTCCTGTCGTACGGAATAAGGACTTAGTTATGTAAAGAGTAAGAGAGATTTTGTTTTATAATTAAGCTCGGCTAAAATTTTTAATTTGAATGGAAAAAGGTCTGTGTATGTTGATGTAATTCTACTTCGTCGTGAATTATTCTGTCTCGATCAATCACGTAATCTAAGGTTACCAAACTGTCGATGGACTGGTTTGAAGGTCTTGTCTGCCCCCTACTGGCGGAGACTGACCGCCGCCAGATGCAGGAGTGGGCGACATCGTTCATAACGAAATAACCAGCACACTTCAATAAGAAAATCTAAATTGTATGTATAATAATAATAATAAATATAATAATAATAATAACAAATACATACAATGTATTAACAATGATAATGACAATGATAATAATAATTATTATAATTAATAACAATACTAATAATAATAATAACAATTATTATTATTATTATTAACATAAAAAATGTTGTTACTTAGATAGATTTGGCGTTTGCCTTGGTGACGCAGTGGCTCATTGGGTAATACTGTTACTGCAGCCTCTGCATTTGGAGTTTGAATACCTCACCTGCTCATTGTGAGTGTGGCTTGCGTGTTCTGTCTGTGTCACATGGGTTCTCCCAAAATTATGCAGTTATGGGTATGTCCCCAGTGATTATCAGGTATACTCCATCTCTGCACTGAGTGGTGTAGGTCCATCCCTCCGGAAGTCTCTCTAAGATTTGGAAGTTAGAAGCATGAATGTGTTTGGTGCAGTTCCCTTTCAGTACCAGGGACAGCACAGGCAACAGGACTAATCTGTCTGTGACATTTAGTCAGTTACATAGTCACATGTTTTAATAATTTCCCCAAGATCCAAACAATCATAGAATATTTATTACCATAAGGCAATGTCACACGCTGGTGTGTGCATATATCTGTGTGCCAGTGTGTCTGCATGCTTTGAGTAATGCAGTGTGTTTTGTGGCTGATTTGCGCCCCCTGCAGCCTGCAAGAGAAAAGAGCAGGAACACGGCAAAGGTGAGCGGGGCAGCGTCTCCAAGAAGCCCCGGCTGGTGTTCACCGATATCCAGCGGCGCACCCTGCATGCAATATTCAAGGAGAACAAGCGTCCATCCAAAGAGCTGCAGGTCACCATCTCCCAACAGCTCGGGCTGGAGCTCAACACCGTCAGCAACTTCTTCATGAATG
This sequence comes from Brevimyrus niger, assembly GCA_015164015.2. NCBI lineage: Eukaryota > Metazoa > Chordata > Actinopteri > Osteoglossiformes > Mormyridae > Brevimyrus > Brevimyrus niger. The sequence goes on from JAABNY020000019.1 coordinate 14,679,197, forward strand.
CCCGGCGGCGGAGCCTGGATAAGTGGATGGACGACAGGGGCTCCCACTTAGCCAACTCAACTTCTTCATCCAGCACTTGTACCAAAGCATGAAGGCATGGAGGTCGCAGACTGAAACCTCGGTGGAAAAGCTTTAAAATAATAATTTTTAAGTCAAAGACCAGGCCCCTCAGGCAGAAGTTACACCTGGAAAGGCCAAAAAGACGACAGAAACATTTGAATTATCCAAAGAAAAACCAAAGACTTTGTTCATCTGCATCAATGCTTTCTTTCACGACTCATTTCAGTCAAACAATTTCGTAAAAAAAAAGAAAAAAAAAACAAAATGGAAAGAAAGATATTCACCAGATTCTAGGCCCGTCGTACGCCTTTCAGCGTCATTGCCACTCAGCACGTCGTCAATGTCATTGCTGAATGTCATGCTTGTTTTATTGGAGGCTGACAGCAGACTCATTTTTCGTTGTCGAACTGACGTGGCCGCAAATCGTTAGGCGTCGATTTTGCGTTGCCGAACCGAGAAGGGTGTACGACATCAGGCACAGAGAGCCACTGTGCTCAGGGCAGAGTTGGCTTGTCACATGGAAGCGGCTTAATGGTAGAGCAGGAGCCCAAGACAGGAGCCCGGTGCTGTCCGGGGGGCACTCGCTCACCTCTGTCACGCTGCAAACTCACAAACACCCGGAAGCCCACTTACCCACACTGAAAGACTTATATCTCGGCAAAGCTTGTTTTGAATGTCACTAAACTTAGTAGTGCTTTCTTCCCACTTGTTGAAGACATATGCAGGAAAAAAACAAACCTGCTTTTGAAATATTCATAATTGCAAATGACAAGATTATATAAGGTACCAAAGAACAGACTAGATATAAATTCAATGAAAAGAACTTTACCTGTTTTTTAATGATATTAGATTACTAAAATTCACTTGACTGTTATGAAGAAATCCAAGGGCACCCTCTGAAGACTCGCTAATTAACAGTTAAAGATTTTATGAGCTTAATGTTACAATGTCAGTAAGAGCATTTCAGTTAGGAAATACACGGTTCAGGATGAGGAGAGCGCTGCCTGCCCCATTGCTGACTGATTACCGCCTAGGTGAATGTGAATGACCGTACACAGCAGTAATCCGGCCATCAGATCTTATTCCCAAATGCCGTGTGCTTTATTCCTCAAGCAATCCCCTTTATTAATCAAAACCAAATGACTCAATAACAGGCACCGCAAAGGGATGCTCACCATCGATGACTGTGGCATTACATCGTTTTTCTTATGGATCTGTTTTCAAAGTTAGTCTCATGATTCTGCATTTATGGTATCGTCAGGGATGTACATTAAACCCAGCATAAGTCAGTTGTAGACTTTCACATGCTAGCAACCAAAGAATCGTAACGCGGTGTTCTTTTCTTAGAACACATTGCACTCCTGAAAGACTTTTTTGTACTGCCAAAGCTCTTTTTGTATTATTATTGAGTATAGGCAAATAAAAGGTTGTTTTGCTTTATTTACCAGAAACACATAACTATATTTTTATCTGTTTTGATGGTCATATAAATATTTATCTTAAACAAAATCAAACAATACATTTTCATACGGTTTTGAAACTATGACCAATTAACCTTTAAATAAGTAAAAACCAGCAAGTTCAATTCCTACACATTAAATTTTTGTTTGATATCCATAGTGTAACTGAAACAAGCTTTATCTAATCAACAATATTCATCAGACGCTACATGAGAATGAAAATCACTTTCTCACATTTGTGGCTTCTTAGCTGTCAATAGGTTTTGTCTAGATGCCAGTTTTGCTCATGAACCCAATTAGTCTGAAGTCTGTCTGGTACGTTCTGAATATCCACCTGAAAAAGCTTCGAATGGAACCCCAGGCAAGAACGGCTGTTCTGATCTAGAGGAAAGTTAAGGTGATGTTCTGGTACAGGAAGATACCATCATAACTCTTAAGACACTTTCTGACATAGTCACTTCTGCTTATTTTAAAGCCCCATAACAAACAAATCAGTTTCCATGTCGTGTTCTTGCCTTGTGTACATTTACAGCAGCTGTCTGTACAAAATGTCAGGTTAGGTTTTGTTGTTTCACATTGTGTCCTCCAGTCTTTCAAGAAAATTGTTACAATGTTCCATTTCATCGACATGAAGACAAATTGCATTAAAGAAGAGTTTCTACCTTTCCATGAAGCATAGCCCCAGTCACTGTAGGATCTCCTTTCATGTCTCTATATTCTTCACTGACACTGATAGAATCTATGCATTTCACAACTGGGAAGAAAGTACTATAGGAATCTGTGTGAAGTTACCAGGTACTTGGTGGTGATTGTTATGACTACACTTCTGGCCTTGATCTGGTTAACATTTCAAATTCATATTTCCGTAACTCTACTTGTGTGACAGCAGCAAGGAAGCAAATTTGCTTCTACGTGTAAAAACAAACAAAAAAAAGGAAAATCAAAGTGTGTGAAGATCTTCTGATATTTATAGTGTGAACCAAAGATGCTACCTCACTCTATTTCCATTGATGCTGTGTTTCCCAATCTGATCCTCAAGGACTCGCAGATGCTCCACGTTTTTGCTCCCTCCCAGCTCCCTGCCTGACAGTCCACATTTTAGCTCCCTGCCGGAAACGTGGACCATCTGGGGGTCCCCACGGACTGGACTGGGAAACATTGCATTAGTGATATGAATCACAATAATGATGATACCAAAGATTACCAAAGAGTTTTTCGTTGCACGGCCTGCAGAAATGAAGTGGTGGATAGCTTTTCTTTCATCTCCTTGGTCATTGCCCCTCATCCCTCCCACCTTTCTCAAGTTCTTCTCATCAATAATCTTTTTGACAAAGCTATAGGCAGACAAATGTTGCAAACTTTGTAGAAACTCACAGTTACGAGTGCCTTGCTTGAACCAAAGTGTTAAACCGCTGTTGACCTCTACAAACTCACCTTTGACTCTTTGAATACCTCAACCTGAAAAAAAGGACGCGGTCGAAGAAAAGTAAGAGAACAAGTCGCCGTCTCACTCTGGTGCTTTTGCCAGTGCAACCATGCAATGAAAATCATACCAAAGGAGTTCCTTTCTTCCCCACGTCTGTTGCTGACAAACCAAAGCTCATCATCTTGCCTTTCTCTCCATGCACCCCCTCCCCGTCACCCTGCCATTCCTGTCCCACTCTCCTGTTTAGCCGTATCCACCACGCCGGCCATGCACGTCTGCTACCAGTGTCTCTGAATACCTCGTAGTAACAAGTCCTACGGGTTACATTGTATAGAGAGTCTATGTGATTGAGGCAGATCGTCACTAGTTTGTTAATTGTTCACGTTACTGCGGAAAGAAAAAGCTTTATGATTATTTATTTTGAGGTTTTGGCATAACCCTGTTTTGATTGTGAAAGATGTGTTGGGGGGGAGGGGGGTCGCAGAGGAGGTCTGCTGGAAGAAAGGGGAAATATTTTATTTTTTATTAAGATGTTGTGTTATTCTGATGTTGTAATGATGGTAGACTGACTTCTTTTTACAGGGTATCACCAAATGCTGTAACAATGTGTGTATATGTTTCCCTTTTTAGCTGTGTTGTGATTTATATTTAATTTGACTGCATTTTGTATGGCTTAATCACTACTTTAATTTATGCATTTGTAGGTAAAATAGATTTGTATATATTAGGATTCTGGGGGGAAGAAAACCAGCCAAAGTTTTATTATCCAGTTCCTCTCCATCTCTCTCTCCCCCTTCCTCTGACTCTCTCTCTCTGTCAGTCCCTCCTTTTTGCTTAGATATGTTGAAGGTGTATGATTTCGTATCGCAGGGTTTACCTTCACAAATGTTTAAGCAGGCATTTCGACCGTGCTTTCCCAACACTGCCAGAAACCCAAAGGATTCACCTGCCACTGAAACCAGAGTTTCGAGGGAGTTTGTTCAACATGCGGCAGGATGTGTGTATTTTTTCTTACTTTTTGAAACTGTTATCTAACAAGTAATACTGCACATCCAAAGATTTATAGAAGAAACCAAATACAAAAAAAAAAAACAAGAAAAAAAAGATTTTGCTAAAAGCGCTGGCTTTTGTCAGATGGCATTGTTGTGTTTTGATTGGCAGTTCACACAGGTACAGTGCGTAGATCTGGAGCATAGAGAAGCAATCGTGTCCAATTGGAGCATCTTGTTCTATGTACAATCTTGAGCTTTAACATGTGGACTGCAAGCACCTGCTCACTTTGCTCTGTCTTACATGGAGAGAGGCGGGGCCTGGGGGGGGCAGCTGGTCTGCCAAGGGGGCGGGGCCACGTCGCCGTCCGCGGCTTTATTCTTGTGGTCCTGCTGCCCAGCTCCACCTAGTATCTGTTATTTTGGTACGTTCTCGTGTAAGGACCATAAGCAAAGTCTAATAAACCTGCAAAGAAACTCACCAAGTAACCTGTGTGTGTGTGCGTGTGTGTATGTGTGTGCATATGTTGATTCAGTTATTTGTATGCCGGTGTGCGTGTATTTGATGTTTGCCTGTTTGTATGTCAGGATTTTGTTAGAGATGCTGCCATGAAGCTGAGCTTGTCCATCTATCTCTGTTGTTCTTGGCTGGTCCTCATCGTAATAAGAACAAAAGTGAATTCCTAATGATTATGGCATTTGCTGTTACCAATAGCAAGACTATTGTTTTTCAGCCCTATGCTGTATGTTCATTTTTACATCTCCTGCCACAAGACATAGCAACCGCCTGCCTTTCTGTTCTGCGGCAGGTTGTCTTTTAAAAAGCGGCATGAATCTGGGTTTACATCTTAATGCACTTAATTTGTCATACAGATTATGTTTACATACCTTCAACTCTGTCTTGCTTAGATAACATCATTAAATATATATTTAGATCCAGACGACCAAATACTGTTAACAAAGGAAGATTTGTTTGGTTTTGTTTCACTGAATCCTCGTCCAAAAATTAAAAACAAATTCCCAGTATTTCTGTGTGTATATACACACACATTCCCAGTGTCAGTGTGTATGAGGGATATAGCATGTTATCTGGTTATTTCGAGTCCTTGAATCACATCCCTGCTAAGTCAATGGAACCAGTTAGGGAGCTCCTGTGGGGTGGACAGCTTGGCCACCAGTACTGTAACTAAAGGGGGCGCCAAAGACAATCACTGGGAGAGCAAAACGTGGTACATTTTGATTCTCTTCTAAGACGGGGTCTTCTTCCGGTGGTTAAGTAAAGCATGGAAGATTTAAGTAGGTTTGATGCATAAACAAATGAAATCTAACATGCAAATATTTTTCAGTTTTAAGTTTTAAATTTACTCTTTGCTTTATTTTCAGAATAAGTGAATTGACAAAATGAAGGTCATGGCTCATTGCCACAAGTCTCTCTCTCTCCAGTTCTCTTCTCTGTCTTTCTGTCTTTCTAACTCTCTCAGTTATAGTCCTCGTCCAGCGTATTTATTGTGAGCAGTAAAATACATGGGTAACAACATCCCTGTTACTCTTTTTTTTTTAACACTAGATATTTTTGTAAGCCTACCTGCTTATTTTGTAATGACTTTTTAAAACGTCTTTGTTCCCCTACAGATTTGCTGTTATTCTCTCATTATGCCATGCAAAAAAAAATCATCTGCTGTGTTTTGCTAAGCAAAAAAAAAATGTTATAATGAAAAGGAATATGTGCTGATGTCATCATGCTTTGTTCCATTGTTAAAATGTTTCAGCTTTTCTGTAGTCACCACAAAATGTTAGCAAATAAAAGGCTGGGTTTTCCCAGAAGTTTAAATCTGGACATACTTGTGTGTTTTTATGCCCTTGTGGTTCATTTTGGTGTAAATTGCTAGTTTCTGTTGTAAATCATACAATCATTGATCAACAATTTTTAACATAACAAATACTTACTGTTAAATGGCAGACTACAAATATACTAATGGCCAAAAATGTGGAAACACCCAGCATTTTTGCCATTACACTTACAATTACTAGATGAATATTGGCAGTAATGTTTATAAACAATTAATAAATGTTACAAATATCAAACATTGGATGATTAAACAAGCTACTGGAGTAACTGGAATAAAGTTCTGCAATCTCTAAAAATTGGAAGTGTTTCCACAGTTTTGGCCGTTAGTGTATATATAGGCAGAACAAGTGTACACTGGACCTTGGGGCATAAAATGGATAATCCATCCCTCTTCCAAATTCACACCTAAGGCCTGTCTACACCAGTTGTTAAGTATCCTCCAAAAATCTTACCCATCATGCACTTGTAGCAGGTAGAAAATGCCACAAATGTTGTTTTTTGTTAAATACACACCTCGACAACATAGTTTGACTACAAAACATTTCAAAATTGTTTTAAATACTGTACCAAATATTTTTGTGTTATGACTCCCAATGTCTACATAAATATGAGTGATATAAAAGTAGCACGTCACAACCTAGGTAATATGTATATCAGTGTTGAAACCCTCACAAGTATTTCACATGTATGTGAGTTTTGCAGTGTCAGTGGGAGCCCTTAATATTATTTGGGGGTCTCTGGAGCAGGTGCCCCGCCTACCTGACTGTCCCTAATACAGTTTGTCTACATGAATTTTTCTGTGACTTCAGAAATACCATTTTACTGTAAATCTGAATTTGAGTGAAACTACTACAAATGCAATATTAGGAAGACTAAGTAGCTGCAGACTTTCTTCACCTTACACCACACTGCACTGGCAGAACTTTGCCCAGAATTAACACTGAAGCATTTCAGTGACAAGCAAAGAGCCCCGATTATGCTGCATTATACACGAACATCACTGGAATTGAAGATATGGAAAGAAGCCTGTGGGAATCAGTCCTGTTCAATAATGGAGCACAAGGATGAGTAATTCCCTTTCAGAAAAGCAGAAATATATCTATTGTTAAAGTGCTATTTAAGGCATTATGGTAGTGTTCATTTAGTTATTTTTGGAATATTTATACTAAGAATTGCTTCTTATTATTGTATTCAATCCTTGTAACAAACGTGTCTATTGGACACTAGTCAGCTATTTTTCCTGTAATAGTTTAACTTTGCAAAAGTAAACTTTTCATACACATAAAACCCCTGCTATGTTTGCCACTGAGTGATCTGAAGTGGCTGTCGTGTCTTTTTCTGTTTGTCATGTGCCTTCATTAACACAGATTGCTACCTGAAGAAGCTGGTGAATACCAGCATGATGGCGAAATGCCCCATTGTAGTAGCCTGTTGTATTTTGCAAAAAGAATCACAAGAGGTCATCCTTACGCAGCAATTGGAGTCTCTGCCGCTCTCTCTCTCTCTGTCTCTCTCTCTCTCTCCCGACCCTTTATAAAGCTGATGATTATTTTGGTGTCAGTTATTAAGATTTTGGTTATATTAATAATAATAATGTTAGGTCAAATGGTTTTAATGACTATTATTAAACACCAATGTTTTATTCTTATATTTGGTGTTTAATGTTATTCTTTTTTACTGCTATTAGCACTATTGAGTAAAATTGTAACAAATTCTGACACTTCTTTGATAACCCGGTCTCTGTCTGGAGGTAATAAATCATCCCGCATATTATCTATCCCTCATGTTGTTTCGGCAAACCTCTTTTATTTAGGTTCTGCTGATTAAGTCACTGTGTTTAAACACTGGAAGGTGTAGAGCTGCTGTAACTCTGACAGTCTCAGGATGAGCTTACTTTGTCTGGATGAAATGAAGAGGTTTTGTCAAGCAGTGTTCCACTGTCATTCGCTTTAAACAATCCCGTCATTGTACCTGCCTTGCTAACAGCAAAATATTCCAACATTGAGCACATTTGTTTACAGCTTTCTAACTGCTTGATGATTGCAGGGGACACAAGGGACAGTGGCCCTGCTGTCCTCCTTTCTTCAGTCTGACTGCAAAAGGAACATTTATTTTTGAGCCCAGCAAATGTAAGTATCGATACTAGCATCTAAACTAGTCCCATACATTTATGCAGAGGTGTTGCTTTAAAGGTCAAATAGAATGAACAAATGACTGGATTTCTTTTGAGCAAGTTATAATCATAATAATGGCTGAGCACTCTATTCAGACAGGAGATGCTCCTCTGTTGACACACAAAGCCTTGAGCACAGTGTTTGGCTCTATAGGTTGAGAATCTATACTTGGATCCTGAAGGTCACGGGTTTGAATCCCTTGTCCTGAAGAGCTCTCATATCATTGTTAGGCTCTTGACCCCAGTGGCTCCAGGAGCACTAAATAAATGGCCAGCCCTTCCCTCTGGTGTCCTTAAGCTTCATGCTCATTTGTGCATGCATGTGCACAACAGAATGTGACGATTGTTGTTCGTGCTTCCAGTACAATGACAATAAGGGCAGTCTATTCTGTAACTGTTGTACACATGATCAATTCTTAATTTCTACACGGCATTTGGTGAATTTCATAGTTCAAAATCCAAATTAAATGAATATTAATTATGGTAAATTTTGAATTGTGTTTGTCCAACTCCTCTTATCCATAAGTAGAAATTAGTGGGAAAACATTTTAAAACAAATTTTAAGAAGCACTTCTTTACACAGTGTGTAGTTAGAGTATGGAATAGTCTTCCTGCTAGTGTAGTGGAAGCTAAAACCTTGGGTTCCTTTAAATCTGAGCTAGATAAGATTTTAACAACTCTGAGCTGTTAAGTTCTACCCAAATGAGCTTGATGAGCCGATTGGCCTCCTGATGTTTATAAATTTCTTATGTTCTTATGTTCTTGTTGTAATAACTAACACTATGCACAGTCTGAAAAGTAGGGGCACAGTGCCCCTTCACCAGCAGGGTTATGGATTTGAATCCCATCTCTCTTCTGTTTGCCCAATTTGCATTTCCATTGCATTAGCATGCAGTTAAATCTTAATGGTGCTTCTGAATGACACACAGTGCATGTGCGTGTGAGCATGCAGTTAAATCTTAATGGTTAATCCGTTTTAGGATTAGGGTTAGGTTTTAGAGGTTAGGGTTAGGGTTAAGGTAAGGGTTTTATGGGGTTTTGGGGGGTTAAAGTTAGGGTTAGGGCTATCGATTAGCACTATGGTAGCCTAACTCGACAAAGTAGCTCAACTCGTCAGAACACCAGCTCTTCCTTGGTTTTGTTAAGCAGCTACGAAGTATGATACACTGTGTTTTTGATGAAATCATGTCAAAATGGTAAAAACAGATTTGATGTGTTGTAATTTGCCTTTCTGAAAAAAAGCATTATTTTTTATTTCTTGGGATATTGCTAATGGCAGTTTGACAAGCCAATTATATTGCAGCTCTTTGTTATATATCACTTTAGAATCTGTATATATGCTAATGAGTTTGGTAAAATCTGCATATCAGCTTTGCTTGACATACAGGATAACTAATATTTCATTTATATGTATTTTTCATTTTTAATCAACTTATCAACGTTTAATTCAGTTGTCCATTGAATTTTTTTGTTAATACATGTTTTCCCTAATTTTGTTCTTATATGACTGTTTATCCATTCTGCGCGCAGAGCTGACACGTTTCACAGCCCTGACTAATCGTAAACTATAAATTTTTACAGCTGCTCACCTTTGCGGTTAGGCAGATATGAATAAGAAAGGCTGCTGAATGCATTACCTTTATTTGATGTTAATAATACATTTAAAATCTTTCGAAGCTACTCTCAGGTTAAACCTCTTGATAAGCACTGTCATCTACAATGGTACTTATGGAAAATGGTGTCCTCCTTTTTAAAGGCATTACAAGGGGGCTTAAAGCACGGCACATCTTTTTATAACTTGTAAGATGCTGCCCTACTTTGTCCATTTCTACAAGCCTAAATAGCCACGCAGTCTGCACTCTGAACAAATATCCCCCCACACACTTTCTCATCGCTTATTAGAGTTACAGTATAATTATGATTCTTTTAAGCTTCTTTTGATCATATTCTAAGATGGCTCCATATGAACATTGCTTATTTTAAAGAATACTTTTGGAATGACAGCTGACGCTGTGCGGTTGCCATGGCAGCAGGTCACGTCCAGGGCCGTAGTGGGGAAGTGACGAGAGGAGGCGTGTGGCTGTGTCGACACGTGACCCGGCAGCTGCCCCGGGCTGTTGTTGTGACCGTTCACGAGCGGGGGGCAGCAGCGTGCAATGACACGCTGTCGTGCGCATGGGAAGGGGACCCGCGTGAAGTGACACGCGGCCGTGGACGTCATGGTTGTGACCCTGAGATCGGAGAGTGTCGACCTGTGATCCAAGAAATCAGCTCGCGGCTGCATTATATGCAGTAGGGGGTGCTTAGATAATTAGAGATTTCGGCGAACAGAGTTCCGGGGGATGCGAACTTATTAAAATGGCTTTCAAAGAAAAATATTGAAATTGGGTAATTCTGTGAGGCGGTGGGAGGGAGCGGACGCTGAAATGATAATGTCAGCAAGGGGAAGGTGCTGAAGTGGCTTTGTGTGGACGCGATCTGGGGATATTTGTACCTGCGGGTGATCGGGGAGGGGGGGCCGGTAGGCAGGGACAGTTCTGCGGATGCACAGCTATTTGGCTTTGTCGACAGCTAATTAGTTATGTGTACGCCTAGGGGAGGTAGGAGGTAAAGAGAAATGCGGCCGGTCTCTAGTGGAAGCAGGTTCGCTGCCGATGGCATTAATCTAACCCTGCTGCTGACTTAACTGGTCTGTACATGGGGTGTCGTTTACATTTGCCTGGTTGCTGGGCAGCGATGGTCTAGTCGCTCTTTGTTAGAAATACCGAGACTTTCTGGTTCGTTGGGGTCCAGTGTGTTTGGGATGTTTTTTTCCAACCACGGGCGCTTTGTCTTTCGCAAGGAGTTCCCAGCCTTCGCTAGGTAGCTGGGATCACGACGGCTCGCGAACAAAAAGAGACGGGAAACCTGAGCGCGGTGACCGAGGGGCGAACGATCTGCGGAACGTTTCAGCGATAACAAGCATGAAGCCAGACCGAGGTAAATCTCTATAGTATTTTCACCTTTTTTACAACAACACGGACGGAGCGTAAATGGGGACGTGTTTTAATCACAGCTCAGAAGGGCTAGTTATCCATCGGAATTCAGTGACCCACCGACCTCCGGAGCTATCGGAGAATTGAAGTCCCATTTGTGAGCAACTGTTTGCCATGTCAGTCACAGAGTCTTTGTTCAGTCCTGTCTGGCTGTTGTGTCATGTGTCAGACAGGTGATGCTTTATTATTACATGCATTAACAGGAAATCGTGTCGCTTCCACCGCTTTGGCTTGATCGTCGCTCACAAACACATGAGTGGGTCGCGACACATTCACACCGCGCTTATACTTCTCTGCGCTGCGTGTTTCAGGTGCGTCGTTGCTGTGGTATTGTGAATCGATGGTGCATAATTACATTTCTATTCTGATTGGTTCTACTTAATGACATGGTGTTTGAAAAATATATTTATACCATTTACTAAAGACTTCGTATACGGTGAGTTATCAAACAATGAGTACACCTTCAATGTAAAACAGTGTATTAAAAAGTAGGGTTCAAACCTGTATGTGTGTGTGTGAAAAATGTACACTGTGTAATGCATGGCGTGTAATATAAAGGTATAATACCTGAGACCACAAAGTTTTTTGCAACCGATTCACTGGACATCTTCCCATATGCGTTTCAGGTAATTAACACCCCATAGTCTTGCAGTATGTTGATAAGCAACACCATGTTGAACAAACAGGACAAGGTAATATTTAATTTCTGGAAGTCAGTATATTGCCTGATGCCACAAAGAAAGTCGCCCATGCAGATTTTCACGATGTACACCGTTTGACTGACGTAGCCGCTTATAAAACAGTTGCGCGAGCTGCAGCGGACGGTGTGCGCGAGTCAGGACTTATTGTTAAGTGGGCTGACGTCTGCGAAGGCCGTAACATACAGTGGCGCGTGAAGCTGCTGGCGTGCTTTTTGACTGCTCTCCTTCATGACTCTAATAATAAAACCAGTCAGCTCTGGAGTGCTTCCCAAATCCGCACTGCGCTGCTGTGATTTGGAACATATTGTTCCTCTGATATAAGTAGCTCCCTCTCCGTCTTCCTGTCCTCAAGTCTCTGTGCCTTTTCCCCTCCTGCTTATTATTCTGCAGTTTTTTTGTTTGTTTGTTTCATTTACGGTCAGCAGTGAGTTCTCTAGAAGCCAGATATTCCCCCATGATATTTTCATTTCGTCATTCATCATTTTCATTTTGCATGGTTTTTGTATTTGCCAAGTTAAATTCTCCCCCAGCTCCTACCCTGGGGCATTGTGTGTTAAGCCTTGTTCAAGCAATTTGTGTGTTTTTTGTTTAAAACAGGAAAGACTGGGAGGGCCCCTGTCAGAGTTTTCAGCACAGGCTGCCCAACTGCATGCAGTTTCATAGGCCATTCTGGAAGACTGAAATGATGACTACTGATGAGTGATTATGAGGTAGTGTAGTGGTCTAAGACACAGGATTGTTACCTGAACACTGTTCCCAGAAAATATCAGCTGCTGTACCTTAAGAGTACGGTTATTAACCTGGGATTCCCATCCAGCTACATTCGTGTGACCTTGCATAGAGGTGTCTAAGTTAAAATCTGTTTGTGATTCCAATTAATGACCAATATTATGCATGCATGCATACAAATATAAAGTACATACATTTACTATATGCCTATATCTACCTAGTATGACATAAATACTGTGCAGATTACATACAGATGTGAAGGTTTGCATTGTAGTTTAAGAAACTCAGGATGTACTAAGAGTACAGAAGGGTCAGCTGTGGTTATAGTAGCATTCAGTGTTAAAGGTGGTGGGGGTGAGGTGGTGCCCCATTAGCAGTGGGAGGGCCTAGTGATGGCAGGTAGAATGCAGGTGTATTTTTGGTGTATTATAACTAGGGTTGCAAAATTTTGGGCATTTTCCTGTTAATTCCCATGGAAAGTTTCCAACTTGGAATATTTCCAAAATTTCCCAGCTAAAGTTCCCATGGAATGGAAAGTTTCTGAATATTTTCCACCCCTTTGCTACCCTAATTATAACTGGTATTCTTTTATGATATGTACTTCAACACAGTCGTGTCTGTTTATATCTGAGGCAGGTGTCCATTGTCGATGTGTGTCTATTGTTGTTTGGTGCACTTGTACTTTGCCTGAATGTCTTTTTAAGATGGTGGTGATGCAGTGGCCATATGGAAGCAGTGTTTGCACAGGAAGCCTGAGGGAAACCGGTGGAGAAAAGAACAGGCGTCTGCACAAATCACTTTATGGTTAGTCAGGGCTGTAAAACGTGTCAGCTCTGCAGCACTGAGTGTCTCAACAGAGTCATCTGTGAACAAGAAGAGTTTTGGACATCTCCCAAGGTCTCAGACCTTTTTGTTATGAAACTGTTTCCTTTTGAGAGAGGGGGGTGGTATTTATTTACGTGTTCTGGGAGCTGAGGCTGTTTATGCTTTTGATTGCACTGATTTGCCACCACTTTATGCTAGCACGCACCTTCCCAGTCAGCTTTCCAGTACAGCCTGACCAGGCTCAGCCTGAAGAGTCGACAGCACTGTTTGAGTAAATGGGAGAACCGTGTAAAGGTCACGACTCGCTGGAGTGTCCGCTTACAGCCTCGTCTGGCCGTTGTGTCGGTAGGGGGGGGTCCCTGCCAGCACGCCTTTCATGTACATGGGCAGGAGAATCAACACGAGTCATCAGGGCTGTGTGGTTTTGGTGTGCTAGCTAGCCATGGTCAAAATTAGATGGTCAAAAACCCATAGAACTGTGGAAAATATACTTTTTGAGTTATTGCCCCTGGGGCAGAATGATGGTGTGGTTGACCTGACAGTAGAAAATGTAGTATGGGTTCAATAATCCCGGATTTGACCCAATTGTTCCATTGATCCTCCTGTTCTACGCATCTGAGTGAGCAGAAATGTGGTGAGATCGCATCTAAGGGTCGGTAACCGCAGACTGACCCCAGGTCAGCTGTTATTAATCAAACTCGGGCAACACTGATAATGATCTGTGATCTTGGGAAGCACAGATTTAGCACATATATTTGTAGCTGGGTTCAGCAGAGTTATTTGGCATGATGGAAGAATTACAGACTTGTTTTCTTTTGAAGTTGCTTATCTGGATCTTTACTATGAACATATTTAAGGGGAAGAAATTAATATTTAAAAAAACTTTATCCTGGTTTAGAGACCGGAGCAGAGCTGAGCTTTTTGTGTATGTGTCTGATGTTGCCATGTAACCATGACTTGAATGGAAAGGTCTTTGGAGACCATTACCTTTGGGGTATTTTGATTTTGAACAAGCCTTGTTTTGTCCAACGAACTGAACATTATGCTACGATCTCTAAGTAACTCTTTCTTTGTGTTTTGCCTGTACTCTACTAAAGCAACGCTTGACTTGTGTGTCCTTCCCATCTCCGGCTCCTTACAGACCCTCTAGTGACAGATGAACTGTTCTGGTCATACTGTATACCTTCGCATTCTCTGGAGCTTGTCAGCTGTGCTTATTTGTACTTATTTGTGTTGGGGGAGAGTGTAACTGGAACCGAAGGCGCTGACACTTTATTTTTACACCCCGTGAAGCCCAGGGTGTCCTCAAGAATCCTGGTTCTACTGCAAGGGGAGGATCCACCCAAAGCTGGGATCAGGGCCCAAGGCCCAAGCGCGTGTAAACAGAATGGCAGGCTTCAGAAAGGCCTGGAGATGGCCAGCATCTATGCAAGATCCACGCAGCACAACAGGGTGTTTTTTGCTAGTCAACTTAGACTAAAGGTTCAGCTTCATGAACTTTTAAATATGAGCGGAGAACATCTGATTTGCATGTGCAGAGATGTTAGCTAACCTGTTTACAGGTAACCTGATCCAGTCTTGTTGCAAGACATTTGGAAATGTCACCTGATTACAACACATGGTCCTTTGAATGTGCATGATTTGGAGGAAGAAGAGCGCATGTGATATCATTATCTTATTGATATCATTATCTTATTGATATCATTATCTTCATGGATGATGTTTTCATTTGCAGAGCAAGGGCTGGGACCAGTGGCCCCCACGTCTGGCATCTGCAGTCCTTTGTATATATGAGCAAGTGGCTCAGTGACTCCCCCTTCCCCATGACCCCCCCTTCCCCGTGACCCCGTCTGCCTAGACTGCAGGCTACAATATCAGCACCGCGGCAGACTGACCGCGTCGGCTTTTAAATATAAGCTAAGACGATGAGCTCCTGTTGGTGCTGGGTGAATTCTGAGGCTACAGGGCAGACTTTTGCTACAGGAACACACTCTGCAGTGTCTCCAGTTAAATTATTATCAGGATTGTAGGATGAGTAATTTAGCCTGTTTGCTTGTTGTGGGGGAGGGGCTGAGTAGGCAGCTTAATTCCAGGCTTGTGGGGGTCAATTCCGGCCCTGGTTTTCCTCCACTTGGATCTCACATGGCCTTCCTCCTATAGTCCAAACATGCAGTGTAAGTGACTCGTTCTTCCTAAGTAATCAGTAGTGAATCCATCTGTGTGTGAATGTGTGGTGTCCTGTACCTCAAAGTGTGGTCTAGAGAATCAGTGTGACGGGGGATCATGGGAAATGGAGGCATTATTTTGGCTTTCGTACCATTATGCAGCAATATATTTACAGTGACATTAGGATGAAGCATGACAGCAGGCGACACTCTGACTGCAGTGGCGAAGCTTTGTGGAGGTGCATCATGGGAGGGAGTGGGCACTGAGACAGGTGTTTAAAAAAGCTCACCTTCCATCACATGTTGTAAGGCCACGGTCAGGTGGGCTGTCTCACCATGGCTGCTGGACAGCTGAGGTCCTCTTCAGTGGTTTTCCCACGGGTAAGGTAAGGTGTCTCTGCCTCGGGCTGAGATGTTGGATATCCTTCACATGAAAGTCCCAGCAGATTCAGGACAGGCCAACGGTGGAGGCTGTTACAGTATGTGGATACCGTGGATTTTCCGACTACGGCCGTTACGCGAGAGCAGCGCTGGTTGCTGGTTGGTTAAGCTGTGATCTCAGTTTAGGAAAACAACTCGGACGTGTGCCCACAGGAACGACGTCATCTGAGGTGTGGCACGGGGACCAGGGTGTGGCACATGGCGGGGGCTTGCGGGGGGGGGGG
>JAABNY020000019.1:14695835-14725699 GCA_015164015.2 Brevimyrus niger
CAGCGGGAACGTCACAGCTCCTGCTTGAGGGGGGGGGCGGGGTGCGGGGGCAGGGGGCGCTCAAATAACAGGAGCAAGCTAGTAAAGGTCAAAGGGCAGTCCAACACAGTGAGTCCAATTCCTTGATTAGATCTCGGTTGAACGATTGTGAGGTTGTCCACTGACACTGGTGTGCTACACAGAGAAGACGGGAGCGTGTGTTCTAAGAGCAGAAATGAAAGATCCTTCAAAGCCTCCATTTTTTGTGGCTTTGTGAATGTGTCAGGATCATTTGTTCTGCATATACAGTGTGACTTTACTCGGCTTGCTTTGAAGTTTGTTTTTTCGTGGTAATTCAGTCGGAGTCATTCATTTGGTCTGTGCTTCTAATGAGTTCTGACTCCCAAATGGGAATATAGAATTGATGTTTGTCCACATCTGATCCTTCATTGCTGTGTTTATTGTATTTCTAACTGCAGTGAGATCTAAGCGTTTGTACCAGTGAAAGAGGCTGTAAATCATATAAATCATTAGTTAGGCTGAGGTCTTTCTGTGGCATACAGTTCAGTCCAATTTAGCTTGATTTTATAACACCCTTTCCCCGAGTGAAACATGCAGCAATATTTTAGAGTGGATCTGCAGCCAAGTAAATCCAGAAAGCCTTGCAAGCAGACATAATAGCAGGCGCTGTAAAGAGACCCGGGGTGTAAATGCGTGCTTTTAAAATTGAACAGAAATAGTTTAGGGAGAGATTCATGGGATATGGCTGTGGGAACAAACCAGCGATATGCAGTAATGTCACATTTTTGGTTTGTTTGTGCTTTTTTTCCCATTTAGCTGAGAGAGTCAGGATCTTCTCTCGTGTCCTCGCAGCTCGAGTTCCAGACTGTCTGAGGCACCAAGCCTGTGTCGACTCGCACACGTTTTGTGTTAAGCGGATCGCGGGGGGAGGCTTCTCGCCGCACTGGGGAAACTCCAGGCCAGCCAGACGGGCTAAAGGAGGGGCCCTTTGTACTGCGTCTGATGGATGGGTGACTCTCCACGTAACCCAACTCGGCGAGCCTGACAGCAGATCCGCAGGGGGCCCCTTATCCATCCTTCACTGTCTTTTTTAATTACAGTAATGCAGCATGCAGGTCTCCTTATCACCCCGGCGGCTTCATGCGAAGCCCTTCAGCACCCTTACCCAAGACGCCGCCTAATGATAGGCTGCTCATGTCTTTAAAAGCCTTTAAGAAAATGAGCGATTTTAACACAGAGCGTGTTAGTGATTAGTGCCTTATTAAATCTTAACTACTGCCCACATTTTTTTTCCTTGGGAACGGGGCAGCTAAGTTCACAGAAGCTGTGCCTGTTTCCAGACTTGCAGACTATTGAAAGTTGGCAGAAAAATAAAAACTGAAAAAAAGATCAGATTGGGGCTCCTGTCCAATCAGGGCTTGTTGCTATGAGGATTTGAAATCTGCCTTTGACCCAGCTGGGAAAAGGCAGGTGATCTACAAGCCCCCACCCTCGGCCATCCCATCAGTTGTAATCATGTGCCAGAAGAACACATTATACCATATGTTGGCCTTTCAAGCTTGACTGCTGGGACTGGAGTATCTGCAGGACAATTTACCAAAAATTGACCAGTTTGGCTCACAAGCTGAAACCGTTGTGCTTTGCTGTCTTCATTAGTCTTACCAGGGTGAATGCAAGCCTTTCTCTCATGGTGTGACTGTCTTTGCTATTTTTGCCAGCAGTTAAAACACACAGTCTTGTCTACAAGTTAACAAGGAAAGTTTGAGTTCTTCACTGTAGGTCTACACTGGTGCCTCACTGAATGATGTTTTAGGCTTGTGGGAGTTTTACTTACACAAAAATGTTCTGAGGGCAGAAAGAACAATGATTGGTTCTTTCTCTGAATGAATCAGGATGTAGAAGAGGTGGGACCAAACATCTAGAGGAGGCAGGATCAAGACAACTGATTGGTTGGTCATGTCTGTAGTTGCTTGGACCCACAACCCCTACAATCTGTTTGGTTATTTTCTGCATTTTTGCTTCTGCCCTCAGAACATTTTTGTGCAAATAAAACTCCCATGGTCATATTTTTGTCTTTGGGTATTTAACCAATGCATGTTGTGGAATTCTCCAGTGGATTTGTGTTCTGCCATGTCTTATCACTGTCACATCAACAGATTTGCAAGTCTTGCATGTCTTGAGCAATGAACGACAATGTCAGGCATCATTTGTTCCTCTGAGATGAGTGGCCCATCTAGGTCATGTGACATGTGACCTCAGCAGAGCTGTCTTCCTGCTGTGCTTAATGTTGGATCACTTCAGAGACCTGGACTGAGATGAGGGGCAGAGCCACCGTCCTGTGTTTGTGTCCCGTTGCTCCTGAAGTCCTCGCAAGGGAGGGAAAGTGAGATTGTTGAAAGATAACATGATCAAGTGGGCACCCCCCCCCCCTCCCCCTAATAAAAATGGCCATGCAGACAGGATTTTCATTAAGTGGTCCTAACATGCAGCAGTAGGAGGACTGAAATGAGCCGTGATGAGTCCAACCTGTCCTGGCTGATTTGACAAGCAGAACTGCCCGGGACGGTTCCATCCTGCTATCTTTGAGTCTAATGGGCCTGTATTTACCATGCTGTCCATTGCTTTACATCAAACACTATCACGCAGCTTTGAGCACGCCTGTGTTATTATGCATGAAACACTTGCTAAATGAGTCATAAATCTGGGTGCCAACATATCAAAATCCATTTAGACACTAACTGTGTTCCTTGTGAGCAATCGGCAGCTGCACTCCCCCTCAGCTTTAGTGCATTGTGTCAGTTCTGTTTGTTTTGCCCCCACCCCCTCCGCGAGGTAGAACCACAGCATCTGTTTTGGGGTGTTAAGTGGCCTTTCTGTTTATAGGTCAGTGGGACAGGGACATTGGGGTAAATTAGCCTGTTATACCTACTGCTTCAGCATGCTTAAGTGTGAACTGCTTAGCCTGATGGACGAGGAGCGGATGGGGATAAGACACAATGGAACGGTGATGATAACACAGCATGTAAATGGACTTGGATCAAACCTGCATCCAGATCCATGATCAAAGTAAAACGGGGCTTTCTTTGGAACACCTGCATGTAAATAATTAAATGTGAAGTTAATTTTTAATAAGATATTCCTGGAGGTCTTATTGCAATATTTCTCAGAAAACTTTTGCAAACCATTTGTCTCGGTTAGGCAACACATTTTAATGAAGCTTTTTTTTTTTTTGCCCTGGACCATTTAAATCAGGGCTCCCCAGTTCCGGTCCTGGAGGGCCAGGTCTGCAACACAGGTTGTAGATTCTCCTGCTCAAACGCACCTTATTCAACTCACCACCCAATTATCAGCTTTAGTATGTGTGTTTGAACAGGGAAATCTGTAGACTGTGTTATATAGACTGGCCCTCCTGAACCGGAATGGGGGAATCCCGGCCTAAAGTCTAGTGATGGGGACAGTGAAGCCAGATGATGCCTCTGCTCATGGTCTCAGAAAGAGCGGCTGCCCTTTCCAGCAGGACTGGGGAGGCTGGACACCTGGTGTGTCTGTGATGTGACACTACTGTCTCAGCCAGGATGGCATCGCAATGCCCCCTCCTGCCATCTGCATCGGCGGTGATGGAGATCTCCGGCTTATGGGGGCATTAGTCGCATTAACGGAGTTGCGACCTCTCTGCTGTTCAAACCACGTCACCAAGGACACTTTTCTGTTTCAGCAGCGGGACAAGTGTGTCCTGCACCCTCGTGGAAAGACCTTTTGATTGCATTTTCCCCTGAATAAATTGTTATTAATTATCCTTGTAAATTCATCCACATAACATTGCTGTGACTGCTGATGTGCTTTTTTATAGTCTGTCCAAGAGTTGCGTAAACAAATCTTTCTGCCGTGTAAATCTGTGGCATTAGCAAAGGAGTGAAAATAACAGCAAAAATAAGGACAGATTTTGATGTAAACTCTTTGGGCTGCATGTCTAAACAATGGCCACATTAGCTGTGACAGAGCGGCCTGGTTTCAAGTAGAAGTAACACTGTGTGTGTGTGTCTGTGTGTGTGCATGGAAACGGATGCCTGTAGGCACTGGGTGAAAGGTAAATCCCTTCTTTACTCCAAAATGAGAAAAGAAACTTTTTCTGGTGGAACTGAGACGAAGGTAGAGAATATTTTGGATTGGGTCTCATACATTAAACAATCTCAATGTGAACATGAACCTGTGTCTCTCACTGCAGACAGAAAACAGACAAATCACATGGCTGAAGTTCCCTAACTGTCAGTATTTATGTTTGTCCGGCACGTGTTTGGCAGCCTGCAGCTGCGGGATTGGTGGAGGCTGGCTCTGGGGGAGGGGCCACGCTCTACGGGACCTGCTCCTGCTGCTCAGAGGGGCAGTGCCGGCCATCGCCTGCTGCATCTCTCTAAATAGCTCCTGGTGACACTGAAGCCACAGAGACTCTGGGGGGGGGGGGAAGCTGGGCTGACAGCCATAAGAGTGCAGGCATGAGCTGAGGCTTCAGCCTCCTTAGATTAGATCTGTCCTTTAGGAGCGTAGCACCAAGCTGGTTCTTTAATCAGTGCTGTGCTTCTCGGTGACTGTCCATCTGCTGCGTTGGGTCATCGTGAGCGTTTTGCTTTTCTGAGTAATATTCAGGGTCCATTTAATGCAGGTTTTAATGTGACTTGTATTTGTCTTCATGTCTTTTATTCTCAGTCTTCAAATAATATGCATATCTACTTTAAAATAATAAGTAAATCTGCTACACCGTGTTTGTTTCCCTTTGTGTGCTCCCCATCCCTAGACTCATTATCTGACGCACATTAATATGTAAATAATACTAGAGCCCCTCTGAATATTCATGAATGCAGGCAGTACCGCCCCCGGCCCGTTCCTGTGCCGTGATGATTTCTCCGTTTAGTTATCGCTCCTGGCCGTGACTCGCCGTTACGCTGGACTTCCCCCCCCCCCGAAGCTCTGGAACATTCCATTCAGCTACGTTGAGATTAGATCAGAGTAAATGAACTGCGGCAAGACCTCCAGCTGCCCGCTCTGCCAGAGCCACCTCGCTTTTCCAAATGGATGTTCGCTTTGTTGGTTATTCGAGATGTTGATGCTTTAAGGTTGTGTATATACTTTTTTATTTTATTTTATTAAAATAACAATAAAGTGGCCTTTATGTCTCCCTTGGGTGTATGTTTTCTGGGAGTGAACAGAAGCATGTACACTTTCAGTGAACTCTTTTAAGCTCTCGTCTGTTTTTATCCAAAATAAAGTAATTTACCTTTGACACATTTCCGCAAAAGCACCAGCGTCTTGGCAGCAGGACACTGAGCCTGGAGCTGTTGTTGGAGCCTCTCTGCTGGCATTAGCCCCTCCCCCCATACCAACAGCTGCCTTGTGCACATGCTCCGAGCGCGTAGGAGAGCAGCCCTTAAACAAAGGCGAGGCGTACCTTTGCTCCTGCCCCGAGACGGTGAACCAGCGTGAGCCAGCAGGCCTTGCCTTACAGGGGCGACAGACGGCAACAACGGCTGCGACGTGTCGTTTGGCTTCCCTGCCCCAGAGGGCAAGAAAATCTGTCCGGAAGCCTTATAATCCCACAGCCTAACATAGCAGAGCCTGGAAGTATAGGAGACATGTTTATCTCGAGTTGCAGGTCAAGTGGGAGTGAGAAGCCACCTCACGAGCAGAAAGTCATAGCCACTAGCTGGGCTGCTGCTCTGCAGGAAGCGCTCTGCTGCCGTCGTGCAGTGGGCTTCTCCTCCCACGATGAACTGGTGATTTTATTGGTGATGTTACGGCTGAGCGGTGACAGAGGTCTCCCGCGCCTGTCAGAGCAGTCGCTACATGCATGAGGAGACGTACATCCTCCTTACAAATCTGAAGTGTCCCGCAGATGCCCAGTCCACCCTGCTGGCGACTGCCTGTGCCCTGGGTGTCACTGACGTGGCGTTCGGCGGCCAAGTGACAGAGCTGGAAGCCGATTCACGGCCTGTGAGACTGTCAGGCTGCCGATGGGAATCGAGAAAGCCAAGTAAGCGAAAACGCTTCCTACCTGCACAAAGTCTACAGCTGTGCAAAGTGCTTGTCAGTCATATTTAGTGTCTGCTGACTGAGTCATGGAAGGGAGAATGTTTAAATATAGTCTGAATAAGCTGGATGGATGGACGGACTGATGGATGGACGGATATATATTCAAAAAGAGCATCTCTTGGTACTCCACCTCGTTCTTGTATTGTTAGCTGGACAAGGTTCTGCAAATCGTATATGTATTGCAGTAGTTTATGTTGGATTGTGACTAATGCTTATTTGGCAGCTCAGGTCCTCCAAGAATCAAATCCAGCCATTTTTAGGGAATACGCCGTATGTAGATGCTGTCAGGTTGTCAAAATGCTGACCAACACTGGCCGGTTGTGCTCTACTTTATAATCTGCTTTATGATCCTGAAGCATTTGTTAAAAGATTATATGGCAAAGAAAAGTTTCAGCATGTTTATACTCGCATTAGTATTTAATGAGTCTAAGGATAAGAGTATTTTAATGCTTGTGTCTCTTCAAAATAAGAATGTTTTAGTCAGTGTTAAGGGGCTTCCACCTCCCAACAAACGCTTCATCAGAAGCGCTCATGCCCGTTTGATTGAAAGCGGCGCAAACACCGCGTCTCTGGCCTGTACACGGCTACATCCTTCCTCACCCACCTAAGGCAAAGTGCTCCCAGGTGCCGGGCTGTTTATACAGGATGTGATAAAGTGCTTTGCGTGGCTCGATCCTTTAGCGCAGAGGAAGGGCTAATTTTGGCATCAGATGGAGAGCATGAAACTAAGCCGGACGGGCGGGCAGTGGTCTCTCGTCCACCAGGGGCAAGAAAATGATGCTGCTGTGTGAATCCCCTGAGGTTGGGGTTGTTATATTGGCCCGGGGGGGGGGGGTTCCTGCGGTGGTGGTACGGCAGCGTTAGCTCAGCCTTCTGTCCACCTTCACATTCCCTACAACGTAAGAGGTACACAGCCTGACTGCTGTCTGTTTACAAGGCTGCAGGTCCCTCTGATTCCTGAAGTGCTTTTTATACCATGGTCTGCAGTTCTGGTTCGATTTCCTAGCCAGCATCTTACCTCCAAAGCAAATAAGAGCATTAAGCAGAGAACGGCAGGAATATCAGCATGTAATACATTACGATGGTAAATTAACCTGTTACATATTTCCTTTATGTCTTCCACACTTAAGAATGTCTTTTACCACATATGTGCAAATGCTGTGCAGACCTGCAGCGTGCATTTTTAGACGGGATGATAATCCATGTCATGCTATGGTCATGTCTTCCAGCAGTGCATCCTGGGTAAAATCCAACATGACCTGTAGGAAGTTGCTTAGAAGAATGTTTATTTGAGTATAACTACATAACACTATGGCTGTATATTCATTTAGCTGTAAATGTAACTTAAATTAGACCGGGCAAACAAGTATTTATGCATATTATACAGGTGTAGCCCACACAGAGTGCTGTTCTCCTGAGAGGAGTTCTTAAGAATGTCAGTCACCTGGTTTGAGCAGTAAAACTAGCCGCAGCATAAAGGCTAAAAATGAACCACTTGAATCTTGAATGGATTCATTTATTTCTAACAGAGTGGTTTGTTGCTATCATTGCGCTGTTCAGCTGGAAATGATTTTAATGAGGCTTAGCACAGTGC
The DNA here is from genome assembly GCA_015164015.2 of Brevimyrus niger. Taxonomy (NCBI): domain Eukaryota; kingdom Metazoa; phylum Chordata; class Actinopteri; order Osteoglossiformes; family Mormyridae; genus Brevimyrus; species Brevimyrus niger. The sequence continues at coordinate 14,703,514 of JAABNY020000019.1, forward strand.
CAGCATATCCGGTCCCAGTCAGGCCTCTTCCTCTGGTGGGTAAGGCCCTACAGGTCAGAAGATCAGCCTTTAGTTTCTTCTCGCTAGCATTGGCTATCTTTCTGTCGTTCAGTGCCGCCTCGGTCTGTTTGACACGGCCCACGAACCGCATGCTGCTGAAGCGGGCCGTAAAATCGCCTTTGATTGGGTCGGCAATTGGTCTGGCGGCACACACAGAGAAGCGATGAGAGCACATGGGGGGGGGGGTAAAGAAACAGCCCCCCCTTTGAGGCGCGCGGTTAAACCTTTGATCCGTCATACCACTGTTGCACATTTGAGCAAGACAATTAACAGAACGGCTGTGAAGGCACAGTCCTGATAAATAACAAAGATTGACCTTCGTGACGTTTATGAACAGCAGGGTAACGACAAGGTACAGGCACAGTGAAATGATCCTTGTCACATCCGTCTGCCTAGGATTAATATGCTGTTATTTGGTTTGACACATTGGACGTTTGCCTCACTCCTAGTGACTGTACTGTGCCTACACAAGCCACCCCAATATTTATTATGGTTTCATGGGAATAATTAGAGTGGCCCTATGGTAGCCTTGCTGACTCATGCCTCTAGCATTGGGGGTGTGAATCCTAAGCTCTGAGGAGTTTGCATGTACAGTATCGTGTCAGTTTTCTCTTACAGTCTATAGATTCTCTGGCTGGTTGGTGTCTCTGAATCTCCTCGTGCGAGCATGTACCTTGTGATATGTTATCTTATCCATGGTGTCCCCTAATTCCTGCCCAGTGTTTCTTGGGGCAGGCTCCAGGCCACCTCCATGATGAGAAGCATTTATGTTTTACAAACTTTTCAGTCTGAAGCTTTCGATACAGTAGGTATTGCAGGCCTGTGCCTCCACGGCATCTAGCCATAGCATCCATAGCATAGTGCCTTAGCCTGGAGGCTCCACTAGGGGGCCTCGTGTTTTCTTGGACCGTCCTGCTTCAGCTTCCCCGGACCTCATGTCTTGCAGGTACGCCCGAGGAGTACTTTGAGTATGACGCGGAGGAGTTCCTGGTCTTCCTCGCTTTGCTCATCATAGAGGGCCGCACACCGGAATGTTCCATGAAGGGCCGCACGGAGGGGCCCCACTGCCCCCCAGCTCAGACTGCACAGCCTCTCCCCACCAAGCACCAGTGCAGTGACAAACTGCCGCAGGTACGGGGGAGACTGGGGTCACCGGATCATGGGATGCCAAACTAAAAAAAAACATTGGTGAAATTAACATCCGGTATTGGGAATCAAGCCCTAACAGTTTTCTTCCGGGTGTAACCGGGGTGATTGACCTCTGTGTTGTAGGTGAGGTAAATAACTACAAGACCCAATGGATTGTTGGAGCAGAAGATTTATTTCTGGCTCCCCAGTAAAGTTAAAATATTAATCGAGTGAGACTGATGGTGAACAGAACCCCCCCAGGGAGCGTCTGTGAATATGGCAAGAAGGGAGTTCATTTGCAGGCTGTTAGCATTCATCCTCAGTACTGCTGGCTCTCAGCGCCGCACTGGCTTAGGAAAGAGGAGTGAGGTGGGGTGAGCAGAGGACAAAAGAGGCAGGGAATGAGGATCCCAAAGACCACCCACCAGCAGGCACACTACAGTACAGCTTAACAAGAATAATATACCAAAATGCAAAACTATGGCAAGATGTTCCTGTACATGGAGATTTGCTATGATAAGCAGTTAGAAGAGTGTGAATGGATGGACAGACTGACTGATGGATAGATTGATTGATTTGTATTGCTTATGTGTTGTATTACCCTGAGAATGATTTTCTCAGTAGGCTTATGGCGTCTCCTGTGCCCTCCTGACAGTGTTGTCAAGCTAAGAAGACGCAGTCGGAGGTGGTGGTCCTCTGGAGGGACAAGCTGCCCATCATGATCGAGGTCATGCTGCTTCCAGACTGCTGCTACAGCAGTGAGGCTCCTGGCAATGACTTGGACGACCCAGTTGTTCAACAGGATGCGCTGCTGCTGGAGCGATGGACCCTGCAGCCAGTGCCCAGGCAGTGCGTTTTGTTTGGTGTTTAATCGCCCTCCTGTGTCTCAGTCAAGCCCCGCCCATATTTTTCTGGTAGTATCACCCACAGCTTCAGTTTTCCCTCTTATCAGCTAGTATTTCACAATGCTGGTGACAAGGATAACATCTCTCATTGCAACCCTTTGAGCAAAGTGACAGGTCTCCACAAAGCACTGATGCCACCACAAGCCATGAAACATACATCTATTTAACATGCTACTTTGCTGCAAGGCTCAGTCAGAACTGGGAACGTGGACTGTGTCGGCTAGTCACGTGCTGCTTTTTCTGTCTGGAGAACATGTGTAGCAGGGAAGCTGGAAGCAGAGTCTCCAACAAGGACTTCACGAGAGTTAATAAAGTCTAGAGCAGGCGATAAACCCTGCAGAAGCCCAGCATCCATTTTCCATATACGTGGGTTAGAGTCAAATGTGCAAGCTATGATGAAACTGCTGAAGAACCTCTATTCATAATAAATTCCATTGCATTGAGAAGTTTAATAATGACTGGCTTCCCTCTGCAGGAGCGGCGACCGTTTCATCGAGGAGAAGACCTTGCTCCTGGCCGTCCGCTCCTACGTGTTCTTCTCCCAGCTGAGCGCCTGGCTCAGCGCATCCCACGGACTCGTTCCCAGGAACATCCTGTACAGGTGAGCTGCCGGCTGAGATCCGCGGACCAGTGTGGCCCGCGGGGAGCCGCCTGATCCACTTCCTGCCTCATCTCTCTTGCAGGGTTAGTTCAGCCGAGGAGCGGCTGCTCTGGAGATTTCCCGAGCCACCAGCCGAGCACGCCTTCCCGGTGCCCAACGTGTCGCACAGCGTGGCCTTGAGAGTGTGTGTACAGTCCCTGCCTCGGCAGCCCAACTACCCAGTCCTGACCTGCAGCGTCCATAGTAGCCTGGCCCTGCAGAGCACAAGAAGCCGGGACTGGAGGCACAGGACTGCTCCTGGTGCGGAGCAACTTAAGACCCAGGGATCTCCATCGCTTTTCAAGTGCACCATAAGCTCCAGGAAATACCTGTCCTCTGAGGCGCCGCCTCCAGGCAAGATACTAAAACAGGTCCATTCCAAGCTGAGCAGCACCCTGGATACTGACCCTGCAGAGGGCTGTCAGATCTCATCAGATAGTACAGAAGGCTTAAAAGCACCTGCTCCAGAAGATCTCACCAGGGCATTCAAATCCCTCTACTTGGCAGATCTACTGGGTATGCCGAGTATAGGCCGCAGGTCACACCCACCTGGGCATCCCAACTCATTGATTGGCTCACTGCTTCATGAACGACAGCAAGTCATCACTCGTATTGCCCAGCGTTTACATTACTGTGATCCCTTAGCCACCCACATCCCAGATACCATGTCCGAAAGCTGTGAGGCACATCATCTCAAATTCCCCTGGGGCTCCTCGTTCCTCTCTGGCCCACAGCACGGTACCGTGGCAGATGGCAGAAGGAGCTGGTCCTCTCCCTCCGACACCCCCAGCAATCAGCATAGCAGAGCCAAAATGGATGCCAAGTCAAGACCTTCAACCACACCAGCAGCCTGCAGGAAGCTGCTCCTGCGCCCCCCTGCAGACAGCTCTGGGACTGCAGGGGCCACGAAGGACTCCTTCTGGCTGGTCCCAGACCTCCTGTGGTATGCACACAACAGGTGTACTCAAAGCTTCAAGGAAGACACGTCCCCATCTGCACACAAATCCTGGGGTGATCGCTGTCTTCAAAATTGCACCGGTGAGGTACCATTCTCAGCCATTACAGACTCCACCATCACTGGCAGCCCAGAATCTTCTATTTGCACAGAGCTAGAAGCCAAGAAGGCGAAAGGTCCCCATGGCTTCAGGCAAGACCCTTCCTCCAGACCTCAGGATATAGCCCCTGTCAGACTTGAAAAGCCAATGACACCAGCAGACTCAATCCCTTTAGTTTCTAATGGTTTACAGAATGCCAAAATGAGTCCTCGGGACTCTCTTGATCATGAGCAGAGAGCAAGAAGTCCTGACGGCTCAGTGGGTCTCCAAGGTCACATGACAATGACACATGCCACAGTCCTGCATCAAGACACTGTCAATTCCAAACCTCAAACCCAGGGAATCCTGCAGCTTAACAGCCATGAGCAGAATGAGAACCAAGACCAGACTATCCCTAACCAAAGAGCCTGTGGCCAGGACCAGCAGATTGGGCCTGACAGAACCCAGAATGGACCTGTTCTGGTGAGTGCAGACACATCCTGAGGAACAGTCAAGACCGCTACTCACAGTAGGAGCGTCATTGTGAAGTAATTTAATAATGGTTCATTTAATTAAGTTATTTCAACCAGACCCTATTTCAATACTTTTAGTGAGAATCTGAAATATATATCTTTACTTGATGTGAAAATGTGCAATTCACCTTATGAGGTTTTAAACTTCCAGATGGCTGTGGAGTATTGAGTACAGGAGGTGTTAATGTGACACTGCGTGAGCCTTTCTGTTGTGATACTTACTAATCCCTGTGTTTTGGGCTCAAACATTTAATCTCCTTTGAAGTTGTGCGATATGTGGAACAAGGAGAACCATCCCTACATAGAAGGGACAGCAAGCAGAGCCTTCCACCCGAGCACTGGGCTTCCACTGGTCTCCAGCCCGGTACGTATGGCCAGGATAGCCCTGGGAGCTGCCAATCCTCCAGCCCCTTAGCCAGCATGCCTATGTAGCCCATTAGCTCCCTTCTGGTTCCTTTCTAATTTCACGCCATTTCCACAGGTGTTATGTAGAACTTGACAGGCTTCATCATTCAGATTAGCTTTTTATGCAGCAGGCTTTAGTGCTAAAGTGATTCTGTGAAATAAATGAATAAAACATTTAGAACAGACCTAGATTAAACTTCCTGGGACTGGACCTTACAAGCCTGGCTCCTCAATTACACTGCTATCTACTGTTCCTCAATACCATCTGCTCACAAGGACTGTGACAAAGTTTTGTCAGATACTGTGCTCACTTCCTGTAGAACTTCCTGTTAGACCTAGTCCAGAAACACACACATGTGGCCATCAACTTTGGTGCCGTCTCTTAGCTGGGGTTTATGAAATTAAAGTGTATCAGGTATTTATTAATATCTTATTAGTATTCAGCAGTGACAGACCTATTACATAAACTAAGTATAATTTCTTCATTTTATTTTGTAAATGCATTTGATGTAATATATCCTGTAACTACATGTCAAATACAGTTTTCCTTAGAATTGCACCTTCCTTTATTCTTCCTCTGAAGGTTCCTCAGAGGAAAGTCCAAGCTGGGGGCTTTAATCTGGACACTTCCATAGCTAACTGCAAGGGTCTGCGTTGGTCATCCAGCAGAAGGTATTTCCAAGTGCATTTTGGGAATGTGCACAGTTATTGGTTACCGTGACTGGTCAGACGCACTGACGCGGGGGTAAAGCTTATTCTTTTTCCCTTGGCTCATTTTTGTGTGGGTAACGTTACCCTGTGAGGGGATCTGTAACCAAAATACCAGGATGCTCATCTGTTTAGCTGGGATATTATGTGAAAAAGCATATCTTCTCAATCGTGGCTCTTAGAATTTGGGGAAACTAAACTTGGCATGTCCTAGCTATTCTGACGGTGGGGTCTATCTGAGAGCAGGGGGGGGGGCATAGCACAAGCATTTGTCCTGGGTGCAGTCACACAGATACACCAGGGCCATGTTTTCCAGTGAGGTACAGGTGTTGATGCAGTGCATTCTGTGTGTGCAGAGGGTGCCTGAGGCAACAGCACATTGGAGGGGACTCAGAACCACGGGTGTTCAGTACCAGCGCCCCCCCAGCCAGCCTCAGCCTCCTGGGGAACTTTGAGGTATAAGGACACCCACAAATAGAAACCTCTGCATGCATTTTTTTTTCAGTACTCCACCAAAGAACCCAGCTGAGACTTTAACTTGAAAGCAGAGTAGAAAGCTTCAGATACTTTACATCACTGTTTCCCAACCTGGTCCTCAGGGGCCCGCAGACAGTCCACGCTGGGGGGCTGGGAGGGAGCAAAAATGTGGACCATCTGTGTGTCCCTAAGGACCAGGTTTGGAAACACTGCTTTGCAGGGACCATTTGAGTGGCAGGTGTTCTGAAAGCAATGGGCAGCCTCCTGAGAGAGAGCCCGACAGCTTGTCCAGCCTGGAGATGCACCACACTGTGTCAGATGACACGGCAAGCTCTGGACATGTCTGGGCAAACTGTCCACAGGAGTGTGTGCTGAATCACCGCCTGGAGCCCCTCGGGACCGTGAAGGGCTTTACGGCTGAGGTGGGAGCCAGCGGGACGTTCTGCCCCAGTCACATGACCTTGCCCGTGGAAGTGTCCTTCTACAGCGTCTCCGATGACAATGCGCCTTCCCCCTACATGGTGAGCCGCGCATCTGTTATTGTCTAAGCAGTGAACGGTGACTGATGAAATTAGGAGAAATTAATTACATTATATACATGTTTATGGTATCATTTCCTGTTCAGCTTCATTTTCCAGTTTTTTTTGCTTAGATGTCGATGTTTCTTCCCCTGTGCCTTGTCTCAGGGTGTTATAAAGTTGGAGCCCCTTGGTAAAAGGGGCTATCGAGTGCCTCCATCAGGAACAATACAAGTGGTGAGTGTATCTTTCATTCTGGGGCCCTGCCTGGGGGCCTTGGCACATACTGCAGAGTAATTTATAAATGGAAGATGCAGTTCCGTGTGTTTTGGACACTGCTGGACACACACACACAAAATGTCTTCAGGGGACCTGGGGTGTGTCTTGTTTTGTGTTTGTTTCCGGTGTAGAAAAATTGGAAAATATTATACTTACCAGTATGATAATATTTTAATATCTTTATGTTGTGTTCTATCCTTGTGATTAATAAGCCGGGGATTGTAACAGTACAGCATAGGTTCCAGTTACAGCCTCTGTGCTTTTGTGTTTAGTTACACTGTAATGTTATAAGGTACAAGTACAGAATAGGCAGCTATAGGGTAAAATAGATTGGGTTTCGGGTCGGCCTGTGGTAACTGGTACCGATCAATTTAAAAATGCCTGAATCGGCCAAGATTCTGGTCTTTGATATAAACTCTGAATATCACTGCCAAACAACGTTTAAAAGCAGAAAACAAAACTGTAGGAAAATGTAGATTCCAATTCAAAGTGCAGGAGAATGTGCCCTCTAGTGGTGACAGTAAAATTGCTGACTATTGAACTATCAATATAGAGAAATGTGCCCACAATGGTGACGTGTTCTGTGGGTGCCACAGCAATATGAGCAATACTGCTATTTCGACACTTTTAAGTTACTTTGAATCTTTAGCAGAGTGCAGACAGGCAGTTTACCAAAAGAATTAGCCAACTACATCTGAATTATTCATCAGGCTACCTTTAATGACACCTAACTTTATATAGAACATAACCTGAATTACAGCTATGTGCTTAGATAATTTAAGTTGGTTATGTTTAATCAACAAAACATAAAAATATTAAAGTGAATGTGCCACACTGGGAGTAAAATGATGATCATGCTGTGGTATGTTCCAGAACACTGTAGTTTATCACTTTCTGCCCTCGGACCCTGAGCCCCATTAGTGGTTCTCATATTCTAGCCTTTGTATAGAGTCCTGGAACCTTTCCCATAATGCACTGGGAGTAGGATAGGGGACAGCTGTGACAGGATGCCTGTCTGTATCTAGTACATTACTAATGAAATCAGTTGAACAAAATAGCTATTTGATTGTTTTCAGTATTTATCCTATTGTAATAACTTTAAGGTAAATATTTTGGAGCGATGGTGGTGCAGGAGGTAGTGCTACTGTTCGGCAATCGGAGGGTTGCAGGTTTGAGCCCCGGGTCCTCCTGTCCCCATCAAGGTGTCCTTGAGGGAGACACTGAACCCCAAATTGCTCCCGGTGAGCTGGTAGGCATCTTGCATGGTAGCCTCTGCCACCGGTGTATGAATGGGTGAATGTGAGGCATAGTTTAAAGCGCTTCGGTTAAAAGCGCTATATAAATGCAGTCCATTTACCATTTAGTCATATTGCACAGAAGAATGCAAAGCAAATGATGGATTTTGTCCTCTGCCCCTTTCCAGACCTTATTCAATCCAAACAAGACGGTGGTGAAGATGTTCGTGGTGGTGTACGACCTGAGGAAGATGCCAGCCTGCCACCAGACGTTCCTGAGACAGCGGACTTTCTCAGTGCCCATAAAGCGTGAACCGTGTAGCCATGTGAGCAGGAAGCCCCTCCCCTTCCCCCCGAGGTCGCAGCGGACCCTGCGCTACCTCGTCCACCTGAGGTCAGCATTTCTGCATGCCCCCCATCCCCCCACCGCACTCAGATCATGACATGTTTTATTGAAGTTCTGATGTTTTTTATGTAACTTTTATTTTATATTATTTTCAATTTTGAAATCTAGAACTGGTCTGTAAGTGTGCCCTGTGATGGGTTGGTGCCCCCTCCTGGGTTGTTGCCTGCCTTGTGCCCTGTGATGGGTTGGTGCCCCCTCCTGGGTTGTACCATGAACAGGACAAGTGGTTACAGAAAGTGGATGGATGGATTTGAAACTTGTTTTACTTAGCTTTAAGTAGAGGTGGAGATTTCAGGTCCAGTTGAGTATAAAGAGTCACAGTCACAGAGTACTCAACTGGTTGGTTGAAACAAAATCCTGGTCTGGATTTGTACTCTCTGGACCTGAAATTTCCACCTCTGGGTTTAAGTGTGGTTTTAAGCGTTTTTATTTGAAATATATTTTTCTCTTTAGCTTTTATGTATTTTAGATTCAGCTAAAGGATAGACTGAATGTTGCAGAGCCCTATTATTGAAATCACAGTCCTCCAGGTCCGAGCACTGCTGGTTTTCCAGCCTTCCTTTACCTGTGAGCCAGGTGTGAAGCATTTGACCAATCAGAATTACTAATTACAGCAACTACCTGGGAGAACTGAAAACAAGGCCTGGATATGGAATCGAGGTCCGGATTTGAAGAGCCCTGTTGTAGAGCTATTCATTTTTATGTGTCTGATCTTTAGAGAATCCCACTGCACATTTTGTACTAATGTGCTCAAAATGGCCAAAACATTCTTAATGGTAATTAAAGATTAAACAAATCATTACTTAGCTAAGTACGATTTTAAAAAAGGTATCAAAATACTTGATGTTTGTTTTTACATCACTTCATTCCAGAAGCAATATTTATAGTTTTTAATTAGTTGGAGTTATTTTATTTTATTTTCAGGTCTTATTTCAGTTTACAAAAAAGTTTTTTTATAATACCAACCCAGTGTCTTCACCCAGGATACCATGACGGTTCGGAAACTTCTTAGCATTGTTTAGCACTGAAAGTAAACAAAAAGGATCGAGTGGATGACTGATGGGTGTTTGTTCTAAGTGTGGTGTGGTGCCTTTCTCTCACACTTCCAGGGTGTGTGGAGTTTGCGCCTTCTCCCTGTACAGTGCTGGATTATACATCACTCTGTAGCTGATATGACCTCCAGGGGTCTTTATCCGAGAATCTTAGACACTTACCACACCCTTACTGGGCATCACTGTGCGGCCCCCACTGCGCAGCCCCCACCTGCTCCACCTCAGCCTATCAATCTCCCTGCGCACTTCATTTCTTTTGCTTTGCTCAGGTTTCAGAGCTCCAGATCCGGAAAGATCTACCTCTACAGAGACATTCGACTCCTCTTCTCCCGCAAGTCCATGGAGGTGGACAGCGGCGCGGCCTATGAGCTGAAGTCCTTCACCGAATCCCCCATCCCCACCTCCTCCCCAAGACGCTAAGCTGGCAGCATCTCCCGTGGGGCCCAAAGAGGCGCTGTTCTCGTTAACCCCTCAGATGAGGAAATGCTAGTTTCTGTTTGACTTCTGGGTGCAGCTCACCGCTTGCGAACAAAAAAATTAATTCCTTAGTAGAAAAGGGATTGAAGTTGAAGATTTCATTTCAGGCCACACTTTTCAATGTGAGCTGTTGCACACCGCACATAGGAGCAGGATATCTGACCATAGGCATAACAAGCAGTCGAGCTAGATGAAGGAGCTGTAACTGGGGGGAAAAACTACTAGCATTGTGTTTACATAATTTTGTCAATAATTTAATATTTAATTTGATATTTAATGTTTGTCACATGTAATGTCAGTTTTAGTAAATATAATGGCGTAGTACTGCACTATATCCAGATCACACAATGTATTTTTGATGTTGATATTCAGATCTGAATGATATAAACCTATAAAATAGTCTTTAATCACTGTCTGGTGTTTCCTTTTTTATTATAAGGATCTGAAAGAAAACGTTATGGGTGTCTAAATTTTGCCACGCACGGGACATTATTGGCCATTTTGCCCATCCGTCTTCCAGTTGCAGGTTCCACCTGTGCATGCACAGTAGGACACAGGGAAGGAGCACAGCCAGGACAGGCACACACACTGGCACATGCACTCACACTGCATGCAAGTTATAGCGGCCTGCCAGCTTAACTGCATGACTTTACACTGCAGGAGGAAACATGAGGACATAGTAAGAAAATTCCGACTCATCCATGGTGTAAAGAGCCGGGGCTGAAGGTGCTCCAGCAGAGAACTACTGTAGGTCAAAAGCAAGGAACAGAACTGTGCAGCATGTTCTTTAGTTTTATCGCCATCTTCAGCTCTGCAACTGCCTCCAGCTGGTCCAGGGTCAGTCCAGTGATGGGGCTGGTTTGCCATGTGGGTTTGGTCAGGCATTTGGTATCAGCTGAACCTACAGACCACAGTATAGAGAAGTACTCTGGTCACTGTTGGCTAGAAAGACATCTTCAGCAGCTTGCTGCACACATCTGCTGTTGAAGTGAAGTCCAATGTACCTGTTTCTCTGTACCACTATTAAATATTTCTTAACCTTGCTTCAAGTATCTGCCAGGATTCCATGTGTGCAGTTTGCATGTTCTCCCTGTGTCATCAAGGGGTTTCCTCCAGGTACTCTGGATAAGTGGTTAAAAAAGATGGATGGATGCCTTAAAATGGGACTATTTCCAAAGTCCAATGAACAATCCAGGGCATAAGCAAACTCAGTAGTATAAAAGCTTCATTTCAAGGTTATATGGGAATAAGGTGCACGCAGGGTGCTCATCACAGCGCTTCTACACCGGACGGGGGGGCAAGTTTGGACAGGACGAGACAGGCGACACGGCGGCCGGCACGGAAGTGACGTATAAGGCAGGCGGCCATCTTTCCGTGGAAGCAACTTTAACAGGGCTTTCTGCTGGGGCACGGGTCCGTGGGGCTGCGGCGTTTGTGTGCAGATATTTATTGTGTCCTCTCTCGCAAGTATGTCAGAGGAAATCGAGGAGATCAAGACATCGGAGGAGGCAACCGGCGAGGAGCAGCGGGTAATGATACGCGTAGGCGCGGCTGTGAGGACTTTCCAAGCCGGAGCTGGGCGCCTGTGTTTCTGGGTGAACTTGTGCTGTATTATGCTACAGTATGCGGTATTAAAACGGCCACATGGCCATGGGTCATGTGTTAACGATCATGTATGATTGATCGGAGTCGTACATGTGTCGTGGTGACGTACTCGTTCGATTTGGCGCATCATTCGCATTAACGTGTGGAGAATTGTCGCGTAAGTCGTCGCATTTGCCTCCGTGTAACCAGTCTGCAGGTGCATTGGATGCCAGTGATTAATCCCCGGTTTAACTAGATTAACGGAACATATACAGCGCCATAACGTCAGTAATTGCGTCTGGTTTACGTAGGTGCTGCATTGGTAATGCAGATTGCTGCATGCCGCTTCTGGCGGGGAAACCGTCTGATCGGGGCGGCTTTCATCCACGGGATTTGGGGACGTTGCATCGGTAATGCTGGTGGCTCCATGCCGCTTCTGGCAGAGAAATTGTTTGATCGAGGTGGCTTTTGGCCCCGGGTTTGGGGACATTACAATGGTAATGCAGATGGCTCCATGCCGCTTCTGGCAGGGAAACCGTCTGATCGGGGCGGCTTTTGGCCCCGGGATTTAGGGACGGTACATTGGTAATGCAGATGCCTGCATGCCGCTTCTCACAGAGAAATGCTTGTAATTAGGGTTCCTATTCCCCCGGCATTGAGAAATGTTACTGTTTGTTAATGGTGATATACAGCCCTCCAGCATGGCCGACGTCACCCATCTGCATGACATTTTATCACTGGATCGTACCCCAGGCCTTGATTATGGGGACCACTACGTGTTAACTCTATATTAGTGTTACTGAATACCTGGCATAATGTATAAGAATCACTGGTACTAGGTGTCGGTTTGGTTCTGGCCTGAGGTTTGGTCCCCTGCTGCTCACCAGGGCATAGAAACATTTCAGTCCCCACTAATTTCTGGTGTTTTAACTACACGTCTTTTCTCACTGGAAATTGTCAGTGTTTTCTTACCGTGTAATGGGCTGTAACAAGTGAATTTTATCACCAGGATTTCAAAATATTGGAATAGCGTTGCTTTATGAAAATGTTGTCAGCACGCCATATGACGATATGAAAACTAGATGCTGCTCAGGCCAAGCCAGTCTTAACCTTGTCAGATTCTGTGTGGGGGGGAAAAAATCAGTCTTTGTAATACTGTTATTGGGTTCTGTGTAAGCTTTTGGTGATATCAGGAGGCAGAACCTTGGCAGTTGTGAAGAGCTGAATTACCTGGATGCATCCTGGGTTCTGCTGGTAACTGTCCTGTGATCTCCCCTTTATCGGTTTGCCCACAAAAGTACATATTTTATGGCAGAGGGGTGAGAGATGGAGGGGGTGTCTAGAGTGAGTTGAGGGCAGCTCCAAGCCTGTGGAGTGAAGCCTTCACCTCATGTCTGTCTGCAGGAGATGGAGGACAAGGTGATCAGTCCAGAGAAGGCGGAGGAGGCCAAGCTGAAGATGCGGTACCCCAACCTGGGAGCCAAGCCGGGAGGTTCAGATCTCCTGAGGAAGCGACTCCAGAAGGGGGTGAGAGACAACTGGGTCCTGCCTCCTAACCTGATTGCTGTAACTCCCATGTTGTCAGCTGGACCTCAGACAGTGTTATCAACATCCATCTTAGCTGGAGGTCTTACTTTTGGATAGACTAGTCACAGCATGGTATCTCAATCTCACTGCCATGTTGCCTCTTCTCCACAGCAAAAGTACTTTGACTCGGGTGATTACAACATGGCCCAGGCCAAAGTAAAGAACAAGCAGCTGCCCGCGGCCGCAGCTGAGAAGACGGAGATTACGGGTGACCATATTCCCACTCCCCAGGACCTGCCTCAGAGGAAGCCATCCCTGGTGGCCAGCAAGCTGGCTGTGTGACGCACAGCCTGGCGGAGCTGCTTTCCTCCGCCCTCGTCCCCTCTGCGCTCTAACCACACTGCCCTGCACCTCCATGCTCTCTCATGCCGATCTCCTTCCTGGTTTTACCTACCCTCCCTGATTTTGTAACCATAACCTTCCAGAAGACTTGGATTTGTACCTGGGCTAGAGCTGAGTGGCTGAGGAATCCCAGGCAGGACTCCTCTAGTACCTTAAAATGTACCGTAGTGTAAGTGACTGCATGTGTGTTAGTGCGCACAGCTGGAGATGACGTTTTAGAAGGTTTTACGTTTTACTGTATCATTCCTCATCTTCTTCCCCTAAATTATGAAGGTATGTGCTTGAATGGTTTGCTGTAACAACCCAGATCTCATTATAATGGCGCTTTTATATATATATATATAGGTATAATATACACTTAAAGAACAGACCAAAAGAATTGCTTGCTCGGGGTTAAAATGAGCGTACGTGATGCTGGATCGAGAGGTACTCTTTGTCCACCTCTGTCAGATTGTAAAATGGCCTTAAACTCTCATTCAGCAGTCTTGGTCACGCGCTTCCCTGGACAATGTTTGTCCACCACTGAGATCATCCCTGAGAAACAAGTCAACTGTGTGCTAAAAACTGACCTGAAACCAGGCTTACTGAGGTTTTGTTTAACTCACTACATGAAAGTATGCACATGCATTTGACTGTACTGTCACTTTGGTGCCATTTTGTTTTGTAAATAAAATAGTTTTGCATAAATGTTGATTCTTGGCATTTTCTGCACCCAGGACCTTGTTTCCTGTTACCACAAGCGTCAACCACTTGTTTCTAACAGCTCAGATGACGCATCTGTTTGCTTTAAAACGGAAAGATCCCACTTCCCAAATAATAGTGGGAGGAATGTTTTACTTAATTCAAAGGTGAGACAATGTCATCTGTGTTCCACCTTTTTATCCTGAGCATGGTGTTGGAAGGAACTCTCAGTAGTGATGGGGAAAATGTTGCCCCATGAAATATTTGCTGTATTTTTTGACCCCACTAGGTGGTGCTCTATATTTAAAAAAAAAAAAAAATGCACAAAGCAAACTAGAAACCATCTAATGGGGTTAAAAAGTCCCAGGCCTCTCTTGTAAAGGATTTTAATCTCAATGTGACTTCCTGGTAAAGGTAGCTAAGCGTGCAAATAAATAAAGCAAATGGTGCATTGAGCGTCAGCTACCCTGTGTGCCTTAATTAAAAAGTAAAATAAGTTTTTTGAATTTTAATTTTGGCCATCACTACCTGTTACCTTTCCTTGACAACTGAACAAAGCTATATTGGAAATAACAGCTGAATATATCAAATGACATATCTTAGGTCTAAATTTGAAACGTACATGGTTAAGCACAATGGAATTAACATTGGTTAAACAGTATAATGATCGTTTAAATATGAGAGAATGCATAAAGCAGATTTGCGTCGTGTAGTTAATTCAGTAGACCGTTAAATTAAACCTGAAAAGCAGGTAAATTAAAAGATGGATAGGACATAAAGGCTAGCATTTCATCGAGTCAGTTCTTATTAGGGGAAAATATATTTGGATTTTGATAGCCATAGTTTTCACATGCCAGTGTTAAAGCGGTCAAACAAGCGGTCAAACAAGCGCTCGCTACCCCGCGTCCCGAATAATGACAGCTTCCCTCCACTAGGGGGAGGTCCTTACCCGTTTAATAGGGAACCATATGAGCGTTGGTCTCCGCTGTATCCCCTTATCCATCATACCCAGAATGCACAGAGACTCTAACACAGATACATTTTCATGCATGTGGAAATAGCGGCGGGCTTCGTTTCAAAGTGTCATTTTAGGTACGAAGGCAACGAAATAAAAACTCAGATGAATGAAGTGCCCGCTTGATACTCTGCTAGCGAAGATTGGATGAAGTCTTAAGCTGGCGGACATGGCAGCGTTTGAATTGTATACTAAGGTAACACCTACATATATGCAGTTTTATATAAGTTATATTTGGAGCCTGAGATGACGATTGCTGCTCATCGTGTTGCATGATGTCTTGGTGTTTGTTAACTCTTCGGTGCCACCTGGATATGCACGGTCCTTCATTTAAGTAGTTAAAATGTTTCACTCATTTGTAATTTTTGCGAAACTAGAGGAAACATTTATATTGATTTGGGTTGAACGAGGGGACAGCGCTGCATCCGTGATTTTTTTTGCCTGGATCCTGTAACCTGAGAGGGAGCGTGTATATCCCCGGCTGGGTTCGTGCGACTGCTGCGGGATAGTTTCTTACCTAAGGGCTGGGTAATGGATTTGGGTCACGGCAGAATCCTCAGGATGATCGTGGTGCCGAGACGCGCTCCGTTTTACCCTAAACTGTTTCTCTTTAGTGCTTCTATGTGTCTCTGTGAGTGTTGCTGAGATGATGGATCATTCGCCCTTTCTGAGTTAACGGTGATTCGTATGAATGTGTTTGAACTGGGGAAAAATTGACTCAAACTTCTCTTTGTGAGGAGCGGCGTTCCATGGCCATCGGATCTGTGTTGATGATGTTTAGAAATGCTGGCGTGATTGAATGTGTGGGAGTAATGCAAATTAATGATTTGATACCAAGTTGGCTGCTGTGCCAATTATAGACACGCAAAAGGGGGCACGCTGATGCTACAGATCCGCTTGTTTATTAATGTATTATTTTGTAGATCGTTGTTTCGGTGCATAAACGAGGTTTCTCATGATGTATTCAGCAACTCCATTCAGGGAGAGGAACGTGGCTTCGTATTTTGTATGTCCATGTTTAGTTTATAGGTTACAGTCCGTGTTTTTTTTTAACATCTTAATAGGTTACCGTGAGCAGCCAGCATGAACGTCTCAGGTGTCCTGCTCCTTAAGGAAAAGCTCATATATGATGGGGAAGCAGGGCAGCCAAAAATCACGCTGGACCGCCATGGCTGAGCTGGAGGTCTGAAAGACGGGTTTAAAATTCGGAGGGGGAACGAGAGAATGTTTTGCTCTGGACCTATCAGCCCGTGGTGTGTACAGTCGTCAGTTGAGTGTTTAAGTACTTGGATTGACTGAACTAATTATTGTACTAATAGACCCAATTTAACCTGCTCTCTCAGCACAGAGGTTGTTAGTAGTTTAAAGAGATGGAAAAAAAACACACGTGGACTGGGGCTGGGACTCACTGGCGGAGAGGTGATGTAGTCATGGTCCTGAATGCCTCTCATCCTGCAGCTTAATAATGCATTATTAGGGGCAGAAGGGATTCCTGTAGAACTTGTGGTGGCTTGTTTGACCTGATAAGATGCCGATAGTCACCTGTCAGGTTGCTGCTCCTACCAAGTTGTTACTTTTCTACACAGTCAGGAAAATACATACTGCCCTGGTATAAATTTATATTTATTGTATAGATTTGTTCCCCAAGGTACAAACAACAATGTACCTCCAATGGCACAGAAAATTCCACACCTTGAAGCTACGTTTATCTACAGCTAGGGTGCAGCTGGCAGACCCTTGAGGGTACAGTGCCAGTGACAAGTAACTGTCCCCTCAAGGTACAAATGTTTCCATTCTTCTGACAGGGTAGTGAGTATGTTATGGTATTTAAAGCCTTTCTGGGCTGGCCCTCAGCTAGTGCAGTCAAAGGGATCATGCTCTGAGGGATACCAAAATCACAGAGCACATACTGAATTCCTTTATTAGACTTTTGATTATATGCGACATGCCAGCTTCGCACTGACTCATCCTGCATCGCCACTCCAGGCTGCCTCCCACGACGCTGCTCGCCCCTGACCCTGCCTTGTAGGCAGGGAGGCACTTAGCAACAATAAGCACCCTAATTCTGAGCATCAAATGCAGGCCCAGGAGCTATAGAGGCGTGTCTGCTACGAATGTAAGAGCAAGATGGATGCACTACTCAGGAAATGTACCTCGACGTTTTGGTGTGTCGTTGGGGAAAATGCAGGTTTGAAGAATGATGGACCACAAACAATCAGCATTGTGCACCTTGAGGGGTGCTTCTGGTGCATAGAATGATGTTCTCTTTCCAGCTAAGGGATCTGCAGAGCATAGTGGGTGAACAGGAATTTGATTGAACTGTTCTGGCAGGCAGAGGAGCACATAGGAAGCTGGATGGCTTTGAGTGTAATGTAATGGACAGGATTGTCCGGGAGCAGGATTGGGTACCCCTGATTTAAATAGTTCAGGTAATGGTGACAATGGGTCTGTTGTGAAAGTCTTATTTTTGTAGTAGTTTACCTCACAAGTAATACATATTGCATTCTGATTTGACTTGAATGGTTCCCTGCTTTATTAAGAGGCTTGGAGTTGAGTTCTCCATTCTGCATCAGGTCCATTTTGGCTCATCATACCCATAGTGTCCTGTGACGTTTCCTCGGTACCCAAAGTTCCATTTGCTGTTCCATGGCGTACCTGCACCCACCTAAAACACGGAAAAAGACAGACGAGACAGGGCTGCCTTGTGAGAGGATCCGGTTCAGATTTGTCTCATTTTTCAAAGCTTTGACGGTCCAGCTTTAAGGTTTATAGAGCTGAGGTGAATATGGAGAGAACAGATTTAATTTCCCGTGACGTCAAATATAAACAAAACCGGAGGAGTGGAGAGAGAGAAAAACCAGTGCAGGTTGAGAGTCAAGCGGTGCACAGTGGTAGTAAGTTAATAATCTGCAGATCAGCCTTCGCCATGCTGGGAGTCATTTTCACCAAATACTAGTGCCAAGGTCCTTCATCTCCATTTGTCCTTTAAGAATGTTATTGGCCTGACCTCTCATCTTCGTTTTAATTGGGACATTTATACTTATTTACTCCAACTCTACAATGTGAGATGCGCACAGCATATCTGGGTGTAATTCAATGCCCGTTTCACTGATGCTTTGTTTTGTAATGGCAAAGTTTTCTCCCATATAACTTTTTATAATCATGTTACAGTTGTTGTGGAGTCAAATATAATGCATTCTGATCCGCCACGTTTCAATTAAGGTCCACCAGAGATTAACAATAACGGATAAAATTTGAAAGCTTTATGATGATTACGGCAGGGTTATTTATTGCGGTTGGGTGACATAGATTATAAAATTGTGTGATGTTTTATAAGGACCTTCCTTCTGTGCATTTCACAGGAAGCTGCTTTCTGGCTGTCAGACCAGCCAGCCACTGCTGACCCCTGGGTGTCCAGGTGTGTGTGGTTTACATGCTGGAGACTGACCCCAGGTTACGAGCTTGTAGGATGACCCCTGAGCTGGGGGTGGGTTCTTGTGAAGAGATTACCTCCACGCTTCTCTTCTCTCCAGTGTCATGTGATTCCTCCACAGCCAGGGTGCTCTGTGCCCCAGTGCATGTTTGGCTCTCTGTAACTCCCTCTGGCGTCTTTTGAGGATTCTGCTTTGGCACAGTTCCTCCTAGACTCTCGGGTTTCTATGCTGTGCTGTAAATCTATCAGAAGGAGGAGGCTGGACATTTCTCTGGGCATTATGCTTCATCATCCAGGCTTCCTAGCAACTGAGACGGGATGCGATGCAAGAAAAGATGCAGAGACGCAGATTTGGCACGTGCAGCTTGACACCTAGTCTCTGACACTTTCAGTGCTGTTCTCCTGGACGGTGCTCTCGTGTGTTCACGGCGACCGCCATCACAGGATGAGGCAAGGTCAGCTCTGTCAGGAAACTGGACGTGCTGTGTGCAGTGAGGATTATTTCAGCTTATTTGTCATACTGTAATTATTTGGACAGAAGGATATTCTCAAGACAATAACCATCAAAAACATGTAGCCATTAAATGGTCATCCTCTTGATACTAATGGGATGGAGGTTGGAGCGGTGACTCGCTGACAGGCAATTGGTCCCATTGCCCCTCCATCATGTGATTATTATAAGTGGTCTTGACAGTAAGAAGGGATCTTTGATGTAGTCAGACACGTAGGGATGGAGTGACACGGTTCAAAAAGAGTCAGACAAGCAGATGGACTCCTGTGACACTGAGTGGTGACCTCTCCACTGCGGTACTCGTGGCCCAGTTAACCATGCAGGCAGCTTTCCCAGCATGCCTCTGTCTTGTTGCCTGTAAGTTTTATTGCTTTGGTCAGTTGTAATTTTTTGTACTGCTACAATTTTTTGTACTGCTAGTAGATTTTGATTCATCTGAATTGTAACTGTTGTCACCCGTCACATAGTGACACAGTGGGTTGTTACCATAGTAACATGTTACAGGCAGTGCTGTGAGTTGGGTTATCACTGTGTTAACTAGGGTATAGGCCAGGGCTATTCAAATCGCAGTCCTCGAGGGCTGAGCACTGCGGTTTCCCCAGCTTTCCTTTACCTGAGAGCCAGTTGTGAAGCCTCTGACCAATTAGAGCCAGACCTGATTAAGCTAACTGCCTGGGAGACTTGAAAACAAGGCTTGGATTTGGAATCGAAAGGCAAATTTGAATAGGGGGGGACTAGGCAGTGAGATAATCGGGGCTATCAGAATGGTAACCAGCAAGAAGGAGTGCTGTAGGCATAGTTACTGCCAGTTATCTGTAATAGCCAGCGTGTTAGGCTGTAACTAAGGTAACCAGTGAGCATGAGTGCTGTGAACTGTGCACACCCCCATAATCTGGCTACTGATAAGAGTCAGAAAGCAGTCACCATGGTTACCTAGTACAATTTAACCCAACCCTAAAAAGTCATAAGTCCCCATTGCTGTCCTGTCACACAGTGATTGTACCTTTGCACATGTGAAGTGTCCTGTAAAGAGTCTGCATACATCTCAAGTTTGTCTTAAGGAGAAATCCTATGATGGCATGTTCCTGAAATCAGTGTATGACCAGGGGCTCCTTGAATAGGCCACCCTTAATCATTAGATCCTGACCTGCAGCTTTCTCACACTGCCTGTTTTCTGTTTGCCTCGCTGTCATGCAGGTACTAAACATAGCTAGCTCAGCATTAGCCTCTTGCCAGGAAAACTCTTATTTGAAATATAACTAAATAAGCGTGGAAAGGGGAGACTGCAGGGTATAAAGCTTAGCTGTTGTACGGCTGTAGGCTGCATGTGGATCATCGCCACGGTTGGCGCGTTTGAACTCTGACCTCTTTGGTTGCATTTTGGCCCCTTCGCCTAGCTTTTCGTAGCGGAGGGCTCTCTGACCTTTGACTCGTGTTCTTCTCTTCAGTATGCCCGAGTGTGGGTCCCCGACTCAGAAGGCGTGTGGAAGCCCGCAGAGCTGACCAGGGACTACAAGCAAGGGGACTCCGTGCTGCATCTGCTGCTGGAGGATGGAATGGTGATATGTGGCCGCTCGCACTCCGCAAAATCGGTTTATCTGCGGTTTACGCATGCAGAAATGTTCTGTAGGCCTCGCTCACCTACCCGATGTGTCATGTTGATGCTCCGCAGTTGAACCCGTAGAGGAGCCCACCTTCACTCTGAGTAATGCAGCATGGCACTTTGCCAGGCCGCTCATACCGAACCGCTCTGCGCTTTTCAGCATGTCGAGCATCCCTTGGACCCCGAAGCGCCGAACCTACCCCCCCTTCGCAACCCTGACATTCTGGTGGGCGAGAATGACCTCACCGCTCTCAGTTACCTCCACGAACCTGCCGTCCTTCACAATCTCAAAGTGCGTTTTATTGACTCCAAGCTCATCTACACTTACTGCGGTACGTGTGGCTCCTCTTTGCATTGAGCTCACGTCATTAGATGCAGAGTCTCAGTGTCCCGAAGAACAGCTGAGCTCATCTGCCTTTTCACACGGGTGGGAAATGCTCTCCGTAATAATTCTGCTGAAATATGGCTTCCATAGTTGTGGCTGGATTTGGAGTATGGACCTTGCACGATTCATTTGAGCTTTGCGACATTTTTGCAGGTATTGTCCTGGTGGCCATCAATCCTTATGAAAACCTCCCGATCTATGGAACAGACATCATCAACGCCTACAGCGGCCAGAATATGGGCGACATGGATCCTCACATCTTTGCGGTGGCAGAGGAGGCTTTCAAGCAGATGGCCAGGTTGGCTGCACATGCAGACCCTCTGACCCTCCGCGCTTTGAAACATGTCCTCTGTCTGTGTGCGTCGCTAAGAGCTGCTGGCCACATCAGACTGTCTGCATGGGGCTTCATTCCTGGCATCGCAGGATTTGTAGGTTAAGATTTGTAGGCCATCACATTGTCAGCACAATGAGGCTGGCCTAAATAGGCACTGCCGTCAGTTTTTAAACGTTCCCTCCGGAGGAGAGGTGCGTCCTTGAGGACGGAGAGTGAGATGTGTCTTAAAGAGGCAGGGCAGACCATATCCCTCCCGCTCAGAGCTCAAAGTCAATAGCATCTGCTGCTCTACAGCATGGTCGAGACCTGGTTCAGGTACCTGGCCAGAAGGTTGCAGGTTTAAATCCCCTTGTTTTGTACCTTTAGGATTACCACTTGACCTGAAGTTGACTTTTTGAACTGTCTCTCTGACTTGAAAAGAGAGACAAAATATACAATATTTGTATTTTTTATTTCTACTAAATTCCTGTCACATTTTTGCTTAATTCTTCACTCCGTTGAAAGAGCACTGTAGGGTTTATCTTTGTGCGTGTGTGCGTGTGTGCGTGTGTGTGTGTGTGTGTGTGTGTGTGCGTGTATGATGTCACTTGCCTGATTTTTGTCTCTATGTGCATATGATGTCACTTGCCTGATTTTGGTCTGTCTCCCCCTCCTGGGCAAAAGATTCCCCAAGGCCAGGTGTAATGTTTAATTGCCCTCCAGGTAATCTTTTTATAGAAAGTTGCATACACAGATGGCGATGCTGCCTTTTTTAACTTCTGCACAACTGTTCAGAATTTACCAGAATCCTTTAGCCAGATGTCCCTTTCGTTAAATCCTGCTGCCCCCAACCGTTATGTGCGTGCCGGAATTTT
>JAABNY020000019.1:14729822-14743594 GCA_015164015.2 Brevimyrus niger
ACCCGCTGACCGTGGCAAAGTAGCGCATGGCGTACTTGGCAGAGACGGTCTTGCCCGCGCCGGACTCCCCGCTGACGATGATGGACTGGTTCCTCTCATCCCTGAAAAGCAGGTGGCATGTGGAACAAAAAACAGAAAAACAAAATAAAACAATAAAATTCCGGCACGCACATAACGGTTGGGGGCAGCAGGATTTAACGAAAGGGACATCTGGCTAAAGGATTCTGGTAACAGCCTCAGCACTCTAGGAAGCTGGTGATTAACAGTGTGGTGCTTTTGCCAAAGTTGCTCCTTGTGACTCCTGCAGCACGTCTTCAAACTGGAGCAGGAGGAGTACATGAAGGAGCAGATCCCTTGGACGCTCATTGACTTCTACGACAACCAGCCCTGCATCAACCTGATCGAGGCCAAGATGGGCATCCTTGACCTTCTTGATGAAGAGTGCAAGGTGAGGGGCAGGCTGACTTGTCAGGATTACTTTGAGAATACCCCACACACACATGCACACACACAAACACACACATATACACATCTCCTCCTCATCATCCTCTGCAGATGCCCAAAGGCTCGGATGACTCATGGGCTCAGAAGTTGTACAACACGCACCTGAAGATGTCCCCCCTCTTCGAGAAACCCCGTTTGTCAAACAAGGCCTTCATCGTACAGCATTTTGCGGACAAGGTCCATCCTGCTCGCATGCCTGTGTGGCCCCGGGTTTGACTTTTGGTACCACCTTAGTGATGGTCAAGTTTCTCAGTGTAGGTAAGCAGGAGAGCCGAACTCCACACGCCAGACATATCACTGCGCTGAAGATATGAGCACAAGCACCCCGGCGCTAACCTCTGTGCAGTGATACGATTGGTGTGTGGAATTTGCTGGAAGAAAATAGTTCCTACTTTAAACTGGTCACTACAAAGTCTGTGGATTATCTTCAGTAACTTGGTCATGATTCCTGGTAAGAGATATTGCTGTTTAATTTTTCAAATGTATTTTTCTGGCACTTTAAATTGCCATGGAAAGAACGCCATTTACTCCCATTATATTTGAGAGAAGCCTGACATTTCTATGGCCGGTATCTCCAAAAGTAGGCATCTCCCAGCAGAACAGCCTAGATGGATAGATCAGTAAATCTCGCGTGTTATGGGTTGAATTGGTCCTTTAAATCTTGTGGCCATATCCTGGTGGAGCTGTCTTCTACTGTCAGTGTGGAATGACAGCATAGTTACGACAGTTATTGTTTTTGTTTTTAGGTGGAGTATCAGTGTGAGGGATTTCTGGAGAAAAACAAGGACACGGTCAATGAAGAACAGATCACCGTGCTAAAAGCAAGCAAGGTGAGCATCTCCAGGCTGACGTCTGTAGGGATGTCGCCCACTCCCAAGCACCTTTAGCCGATTACTGTGTTGTGGACAACCGTGCGAAAGGCATCCATCAAGAGCGGCAAACAAGATCATGGTTTTTTTGAGAAATCAAGACTTTATGCCTGGTGTTAGATGACCTCAAAAAAGAGGTTTCCATTTTTGCAGAGGTTAAGCTCAGCATTGCCACCTGCTGTTCTTTCAGAGGACATGTTATCTGGGTTATCAATATGCATTTAACAAGCAAAGGTTGTTGGAAATGAGAAAAACAGATGGCTTTCTGTGAGGTGAAGACTTTAGTGTGGGTGGATGAATTTAGTGTGTTTCCGCCACTGATGACCAGTACATTTTTGGTTGATGTACCCACCTTACAGCACATAAAACATACCTAATACATAAAGTATGTATTAAATTTGCAGCACTGGATTTATTAATAATAGGCAAAGGATTTTTTTAATTATTGCATGTTTGTTATTCTGCACTCCACACACTTGATGAGAAGCCTGCTGTTATTGGTGCCTAAATGCTGGTATCGCTGTACAGTATGTAGGACAGGATCTGACGTTCTTCACTGGAGTGCATTGTGGTGCTGTGTGCACCTCTTTTCCTGGGTTTTCTCCAGCCGCGGCACTGATGTGGGACTTGGTGTGAGTAGCAGTTTAAATATAGAAGTATCTTCAAAACCAAGCGGTGGGAATTTCACAGGGGAGCCTTTCAGATGTACACGGCTTTTCAAAAGGCCCGGCCAGCTTTCAGATCCAGGCTGCGTTCCCTCGGAGACGGAGCGGGTAGAGAGGCGGCAGGTCGATGCTCTCCCGTTAGGTTTATCGTGCTGTCTCTGGATGGAAGCCTCCCTCAGATGGAGGCTGCGTTTGCCCATGGTGTGGAGAGACACTGATGGTGTCTCTGCGCCTCTCCTCCTCATAAAGTCCGGGGGCCTTTTGATGGCCCCCATTTCGCTGCAGTATCCTCAGTGAACGGCTCTGCTCAGCATCTCATGATCTCAGGCCAGAGGTTTTAGGGGCAGCTTGTTGACTGTGTTTCAGCACGTTGTAAAGAAAATGGCACCTGAAGCATCATTTGACGTTGCTGTCATCTTGTGTCCTTAAAATAAGACACTGGTGTGAAACAACATTTTATGAGTGAGGTAGTAGTTACCAGTTCCAGGATCAGCATTTCCAGCATCAATGCCCTGCAGTTGTGCTTATAAATGATCTAATACTTCCCTCATGAAGTGTATACCTGTTGGACTGAGCCAATTCCTGTGAGATTTGGGTCGGAACCAGAATCATCCAAACCGAAGTCCAACATTAATGTCAAGATGAGCGATAATGTCATATTATGTGAAAATTATGGAGTTTGTGTTCCAATGGACTGCTTCATAGTGTACGAGCCTCCCTGTGCTTCTACGCTGCATTTAGTAATTACTGTGTTCCTCTCCTCGGTATTATGGGATTACAGGGATGAAGCAGTTGCATGTTCTTTGTCACTCAGAGAAAAATACAATATTAATTGCAACATAGCTTATTTTTCATATATTATGAGAGGAATAACGTAGATTATTTTTGAGAGATTTGAGAACCTGTGGATTGTAACTTCATTTTCGGTGATCTCTCCATCCATTATTGGTGTATGTTGTCCCCACCTTCACAACTTTCGCTACAGAAGGTAAACCTCAGCATTTGCACAATGCTGCCCCCTGCTGGTTCTTGGCTTCTGTTTTTGTCTCACTCTAACTCACTCATACCTCTCATTCTCACCCTTCATTGGATGCACTTCTTGAATTCTGGTGCTGAACTGCATGGGTCTGAACACTAGTTGGGTCTTTTGCTCTGGAGTGCAGGAGGCTGGGATAGGATGGAGGTGGGATGAAGCAGATGGGAGGGGTCAAACTTGTCCCTCAGCACAGTGTGTCTGGTATGGGTCACAGTGAAGGGGGAGGAGTTTAACTCATCTTGCAGCATGTGATTGTTGATGTCTGACATGCTGATGTTTTGGTGTCAGAGTGAAAGTGGGTGGGGTCATGTTGCTCCCAGCATGCCGTGCTGATGTTTAGGGTCAGAGGGCAAGTGGGTGGGGTAGATCTTCTCTGACCTGGTCTGTTTTTCTGGTTCAGAGGAGAAAAGCACATATAGCACAAACTAGCTCATTTTATTTCCAGGGGTCTCGTCTTAACTTTTTATCATTTTATATTTCCTTCACGAGTCTATAATTATCTTTTGCAACAAAGGCTGTAACACTTAATCCGCATAAGAGAGACCACAGGGACTGACGGCTCAGATTGCACTCCCTCCCTTTGTGTTTGCCACTGTCTGTCTTTGTGGCAGTCCTCACAAGGCTCAGTACCTGGGACTGGACTCATGCATGTACATCTTCACTCATACCCCCACCAGGCCCTGTAGCCCCCACCAGGCCCTGTAGCCATTTGTCGCTGGGCCCTTTAGTCGCCCGCCACCAGGCCCTGTAGCCCCCACCAGGCCCTGCCTACCCTGATGTAACAGTCCTCACCCACAGCTGTATCAGTTCAGGGCAGCATTTCTTCTGTAAAACAAATTTGCCATGTAAATAGCAAACACCCCCATCCTCTTAGCATAATTCTCTCTCTCTTTATTCATGCTGCACGATGCTGTTTGGACATTGTGTGCTGTGCTGTCTGCCGGTCTTGAGTTTTTGATGTTTGTATCTGTGCATGCACACTGCTGCTGTATGCAAACAAATATCCCCCCAGGTTAATCTTAAAGTTTAATCTTATGTTATGTCGCAAAATGTGAAATAAACTTTTTTTTTATTATTTCAACATATGATCCTGAATTATTTTAAAATATTTTCTCCAATAATGATAATTTTTGGTTTACAGCTAGTTATTTGCCACCTAAACTAAATATGTTTTCCTTTTCATATTTGGTCTCCCTCCTCTATACTTGCAATTATTAATGTGCGACACAGTGGCTGTAACTGAATGCTAATAGGTAGCCAGAATAGCCAATTTAGTTGGTGAGTCAGCGTAATAAATATATCAATAATGTACCATATGTACTGCATAATAGTGAATGTGTACAGAATAATTTAATTTCCCAGGTTTGTAACTATTAGGCACAAAAAAAGTATTCCATACAGTAAAGATCATCTAACCATGTGGATTTCACATGGAGTAAGTTTACTTGGACGAGGGGCTTCCCCTTCGCATTCGGGCAGGATAGGCCATGCCAGTGCATCTGAGTGTCTCTGTTCGCCGGCAGTTTGAGCTGCTGGTAGAGCTGTTTCAGGATGAGGACAAATCGACTAGTCCGGTCGGACCTACCTCAGGCGGCCGGACTCGGCTCAGCGTCAAACCCAGCAGGACTCACCCTGGCTTGTCTAGTAAGGAGCACCGAATGACCGTGGGGCTGCAGGTGAGTTCAGATGGGAAATCCCTGCCTTGTCATTGGCCCGTCGTGTTTCTGAAGGCAGGAGTTCAGGCATCTTTGATGTTGGAACGAAGCAAACCCTTCCCTGCCTTTCCACAGTTTCGTAACTCACTCCATTTGCTGATGGATACGCTGAACGCCACCACTCCTCACTACGTGCGCTGTATCAAGCCAAATGACTTCAAACTGCCTTTTACGTAAGTTGTACCTCTTCCTTCCCTTTGAGTGGCTCTATTCTGATTGGTGGAACTAGCTTGGGTCATTTTGCTTCAGTGGTTTCTGAGCAGAAAGTGCCTGTTCCATGGACATAGCTTGTCTCGGGTGCAACAAAACTCTTCCAGTCCATGAATCTCACATTGTTTACCTGACATGTACCTTCTTTTTAACTGTCTCAGTCTGCCTGGTGAATTTCTGTTGGCTAAGATGTCACCTCCCATTGCCTCCATTAGATTAACTTTTGTTTTTCACAGTTTTGACCCCAAGAGGGCAGTACAACAGCTCAGAGCATGTGGTGTCCTGGAAACCATCCGAATCTCCGCAGCCGGGTTCCCATCCAGGTGGCGCACACACACACACACACACACACACACTAAACTATATCTTGCGATTCATAAAACCTATTCATGTTGTTATCAGTTAAAGCCCTTCTGGGCTTTCACACTCGGCTTCTGTCTTGGTAGGTGGACATATCAAGAGTTCTTCGGTCGTTATCGGGTTCTAATGAAGCAGAAGGATGTTCTCACTGACAAGAAGTTAACATGCAAGAAAGTTCTGGAGAAGCTGATCAAGGTAGAGGGAATTTCAACAGAAATGCATGGAGAGAGCAGTCAGGGTCGGTTGCCAGTTATCTAGGCTTAGTGGTAAATTGATCCAGACATTCCAAAATTTACCATTTTGGCATTTTCAAAAAAGAGATTTATTTAGAATTTCCAGTTTGGGGTCAGTTTGCAATTGCATACGTACACAAAAAATGCTAAATTTAGCATCAATACAGTATGCAATGTATGCATGCACTTGGACTTACAGTATTCGCCATTCGCCAGGTTTATGATGGCCAGACCTGGGATTTGCAGCCCTACCTAAACTTCCTGTGGCCTGTCAGATAATGGTAAAGCTAATATAGACCTGGCCCTCTATTTGTAGTTTATTGAAAGTGATTTACAGGTTTTGTATGTATTGTGTATTGCTGTAGCAAACAGCAGTGGATGTTTATTAGTCAAGGGTTGTATTCACAGTGAGGTCCCTTCTAGGAGCTAAACTGCAACCTTCAGGCTGTCGCCTGCTGCTGATTCAGAGACTCCTTTCCGTCTCGCTTGCTTTCCACAGGACGAGGACAAGTACCAGTTTGGCAAGAACAAGATCTTCTTCCGCGCGGGTCAGGTGGCCTACCTGGAGAAGCTGCGAGCGGACAAGCTGCGGGCAGCCTGCATCCGCATCCAGAAGACCATCCGCTGCTGGCTGCAGCGCAAGAAGTACCTGCGCATGAAGAACTCTGCTATCACCATCCAGAGACACGTGCGCGGATACCAGGCGCGATGGTGAGCAGCACACTGATGGAGAGGGTGTGTGTGAGTGTGTGCGAGCGTGCAAGCCCCCTCACTATCGTGTGTTGGTCAAGGAGATGGATTTTATAGACCACCAAAGTAAGACATCTTATTACTAGATTTGTGATGAGAAGGTTGCAAGTTCAAAAAACATTCTTTTAGGAACATAAACTGCACATATAATGTTTCATAATCAAATCATTCAGTCATTTTTCATATTATGATTACTCAAACTGATGTCTTGATTTTTGCCCCCCGACCAGCCTGGCTAAATTCCTGCGACAGACCAGGGCAGCCATCATTATTCAGAAATACCAGCGCATGTTTGTGGAGAGGAAGCGCTACAAGCAGCAGCTGGCTGCAGCCCTCATCATCCAGTGCATCCTGCGGGCGTACATGGCCAGGCAGCAGTACAGGATGGTAAGACAGGCAGCCGCACGGGACGGTAAGACGCCCCCCTTATTCAGCCAGGCAGCAGTACAGGATGGTAAGACAGGCAGCAGTACAGGATGGTGAGACGCCCCCTTTATTCAGCCAGGTATCAGTACAGGATGGTGAGACCCCCCCCTGATACAGCCAGACACGCACATCACCAGGTGCTACATGGATGGTGGCCTTTCCTCAGCCCCTGACTCGCTGTTTCCATGTGACCCCTACCCAGCTTCTACGGGAGCATAAGGCGATCATTATTCAGAAGCACATGCGCGGCTGGATGGTGCGACAGTGGTACAGCCGCTCCCTGGCCACCGTGGTCTACCTGCAGAGCTGCGTGCGCCGCATGAGGGCCAAGCGCGAGCTCAAGAAGCTGAAGATCGAAGCGCGCTCCGTGGAGCACTTCAAGAAGCTCAACATCGGCATGGAGAACAAGATCATGCAGCTGCAGCGCAAGGTGGACGAGCAGGTGCGTTTCCATGGAAATGGCCCCCTGCCAATACTGCCCAGGGGCCACGGGTACAGGCTCCCAGGGGCCACGGGTACAGGCTCCCAGGGGCCACGGACACAGGCTCCCAGGGGCCACGGACACAGGCTCCCAGAGGCCACGGGGACAGGCTCCCAGGCACCCATTTTCAGACCTGCTGTAGCTTCACTTTCTCCTCCTCCTCTACCTCCTCTTCCTCCCCTCCTCCTGTTTCTACTCCTCCATTTTCTCCTCTTATATCTGGATTTCCTGTTTAACTCTTTAGCTCTAAGGTGATAATACAGTGTATCACCTGCGTGTTACCTTCATTTGTTGAGCTACAGGTAATTTTGTTCATGAAAGGTTTATTGCATTACTCCAAATATAGCGTACAGAAATGGGCTTAGAATTAGTGGCTAAAATATTCTGCTGAACCTGGAAAGTGGCAAAGTCTCACAGCACAGAAACGCCTGTCTGTGTGTCCGTAACAGCACAAGGAGAACAAGGCCATCACGGAGCGCCTGGCCGGCTTGGAGAGCTCGCACACAGCAGAGAGCGAGAAGCTGCGTGCCGAGGTCACCCGTCTGCGCAGCGCCGAAGTGGAAGCCAGAAGCAACACGGGCCGCATCAGCGCCCTGCTGGAGGAGCTGGAAGCCCTCCGCACCGAGAAGAGCGTGATGGAGGAGTGGGCGGAGACATACCGAGACGAGATGGAGCAGGTCGGTGGTGCCAAGGGCTGCTTCTGTTAAATAACCTCGTAACACTTTACATGAAGTGGCACAAGTAACATAGTAACTGTATGAAATTCACGAACCATTATGATTGATTAATGATGAATGAACTTGTAATCAGTATGTAACATATTTAGTTCAATTCAAATGTATTCATGTAGTGCATTTTCGCAATATTGCATTGTCTCTTTACATTGAATGTTTGGCAGGGACTGGGCAGGAAAGGTTTCGGGATAATTAATACATTAAGTAAGAGTGCACTACTATATTATTTGTGTACCCACACGTAAAGTGGTATCAAGAACTTTCATATTGCAGTTTCATTGGAATGGCAATTCTAGGTTATTTTATATCGGAAGATTCTCCAAGATATTAGTCATAGTTTAAGACCCTGGAGGAAGCAGAGTAGGTGCGAGACGGGGCTGGCCGGGGTGTAGGTGTCAAGCAGCAGGTGTGACTGAGATGTATTGAACAGAGATCGCTTTCCTTGTGCCGTGACCTTTTGCGCTCAGCGTTTACACCTCTGGCGCCTCGCTTGCTTTCCAGCACCATTTTCAGCGGGGAGGCGTTTGAGCTCAGCTGGGATTGCGGACCGCACTCGGCCTTTCGTCTGCTGAGCAGAGAGACGCGATCGCGTTATTTACACCAGGCCTTATTTTGTGTTGCTCCTGGTTGGCAGATGGTGGCAGACCTTAAGGAGCAGAACACCCTGCTCAAGAGCGAGAAGGACGAGCTGAACCGGCTAATCCAGGAGCAGGCAGAGCTGATGGCAGGTACTAGTTAGTGTACATTCACTGCTCCCAGTGAAGCTGGTCAGCTAAACAACCTGCTGCTCCCAGTAAAGCTGGTCAGCTAAACAACAGAGCATCAATCTACTCAATTGTGCTTTAATCAAAAGTGGCTAAATGTGGAGCGTGAGTGCTGCTCTTAACAGTGACCCGGTTAGCATGGCAGCTCACTCCCACTGCGCCTTGCTCACCCTGAGTTGTTGTAAGGAAGCCCTCAGCTTCACCCCTCCTCCCCTACCCCCTCAGAGAGGATGCAAAGGGTTCTGCAGGAAGAGACCAGGCAGCTTGAGAATGAGCTGAACGAGGAGCGCTCTCGCTACCAGAACCTGCTCAGTGAGCACCTGCAGTTGGAGGAGCGCTACGATGACCTCAGGGAGGAGATGAACTTCACCTTGGTGAGAGTTCCTTTGCAGCGACCTTGGGCACCATCTTAGCTAGCAAGCTGAAAACCCAACGGATTCTCTTATAGCTCTCTCGACTGTGTGGATTCATGCAACAGTTACACCAAGTATTTTGGTCAAGAAGTTCCTTAGCAGCCGAGTAAAGTCACATGACATTGGTCTGTCACTTTTGCTCCAGCATGTCCCCAAGCAGGGCCGGCCGAGGACCGACTCCACCCAAAGCAGCAACGAGTCATACAGCTCGGAGCTCGTCGAGTCTGAGGACGGCTCTCGTGGGCTGGAGGTGAGGCCTGGTGACCCGCACACCCCACCACACTCGGGCCTGGTGACCCGCACACCCCACCACACTCGGGCCTGGTGACCCGCACACCCCACCACAGTCAGGGGCTGCCTGAGAAGGGCAATGGGGGAGTTTGCAGCAGCTGGAATGCTGCTTATTACTGCCTGAGTGTGGTGAACAGGGCACCAAATGTGAACTTTTTCCAGAAAAACACGCCTTTCACCCTGTGCCACTCATGATGACTCGCACATACGAGTCGTATAAGATTTTAAATAAGAAATTAAGAATTTTGTGTAGTTTCGGGCCGGCCGTACGCCGTGCCATGGTTGCCGGTGGAGAGTACTGTAGTGCACGGCGCGTCACCCTCCCAGCCGCATTTTAACATCTAAAATTCAGTGTGATTATCCTATTCTGACATCCGCTTGCAGTATCCCATGAGGATGTCCCCATTGGACCTTGATATGTCTTTTTTTTGTGTGCTTGAAACTACAGAAGAGAGATGAGGAGCTGGAGCAGGAGAAGCAGTCCCTGCAGGACAAGCTGGAGCGAGGAGAGGGCCAGTTCCAGCGGGGCAGAGGCGGGGTACTGGCTGGGGCTGTCTCTCTCTGGGGTGTGGAGACGGCAGGATAGGATGGTGGTGTCAACAGAAACCAATCGTTCTGCTATCCTCTCCCCTCCCACAGCAGGATAACGAGGAGCTGAAGGTGTCTCGTGGAGCAGAGCTGGAGTACGAATCCCTCAAGGTAAAGACAACAGCAGGAGATCCTCTCCAGCCACCTGTTCTGTCCTCGCTCTGGTGTCCAGCAAGAGTGACATGAGCCTGTCCCAGGCATACAGGCAGTTTTACTAACTAGCTGAACTAGTGGGTTGTGTGTTCAGTCGGCGGGGTGGAAGGTTAACTCTCTAAGGTACTATCGATAGCTGTGGGGAAGGAGCTGTTCCTCAGCCTGTTGGTGCAGCGCTAGTCATGGGCGCCAATGAGGGATGTCTCTGATGGGCGGCTGGGTGCCAGTGATGTGCTGGGCGGAATTCACCACTGTTGGAGGGTTTTCCATTCTGTGACAGCTGTAGCGCACAGAGAAGCAGTTTGTGAGGATTCTGTTGGCGGTACAGCGGAAGAAATTCCCCAGAATGTGGGAGGTAGGTGAGCTTCACTAAAGCCCCAACTAGAGTCTTCGGAGATGTGGACCCCCAGGAAAGCTTGACACGTGCTCTGTCGGCTCCGTTGTCGTAGATGGGGATGCTGATCGCACAACAGAGTGTTTCAGCCCCTGCTATAATGCCGGTTGTTTTAAAAAATAATAAAAATGCCTGCAAAGACCCCCGCACAGTCCATGTTTTCTCTGTAATACAAATATTATTATAGATGTTTTCCAGACATTCAGTCTCAATCCTGAACTTTTGTGAGCCTGAGCTTTGTAGGAATGCCATCTTGCCAAGATGATTGCTTGTCAAAAGGCGATGTATGGCCTACCTTGTAAGGGAATACCGTGCACCGTCCATCAGAATGGTGTAACCCTGTAAAAAAACAATAAGGTCACGTGTGGGGTTAAACGACTCATTAAAATAGGCAAATCAATTAACAGAAATTCCCCGCCGCTTTTATAAGCTCATCCCAAGTGGTTCTTTTGTCATAAATGTCTGCTCGCTTATGTTCAGGAGCGGACCATCCTGTACATGAGGTCTGAGGGTCTCTGTTACCTTGTCATCAGGACATGGGGGGGGTTTTATCACACAAGGCTGTTGTCGTTCCTCAGCGTCAAGAGCTGGAGTGCGAGAACAAGAAGCTGAAGCACGACCTTAACCAGATGCGGCAGCTGCTGATGGACGAGGCCCCCGTTATCAGCACCGGGACCCCGTCGCCTGCTTACAAGCTGCTCCTGGACCAGCTGAACTCGGCCAGTGAGGAGCTGGAGGTGTGCAAGGAGGAGGTGCTAGTTCTGCGCTCCCAGCTGGTGAACCAGAAGGAAGCCATGCAGCAGAAGGTGGGCAGATATTTCAACTAAGGATCCAAAAAGCCAACAAGACGGTGCTGAAAACAGAACCATTAGCTACCTATTATTAACCCTAAGAATCATGAATAATGCATGCATCCAATTCGAAGTATTTTAATAACCTGTGATTTTATGAAGAAACAGGAGCTGCAGACATGCACTAGCAGTGTTTTTATAACACCTATGTTCTGTCATTTTCTTTTCTCCCACAATGCACTGCTCCTCAGGAAGAGAAGGTACTTGTAACTGTTTTATATTTGAGCTTGACTTCAGTGTGAAAATGAACTCTGCGTGGGCTCATTAGTGCACCGACACGTGTGGAAATATCAGGAACATCGTTGCAGGAGACAAAGGAGCTAACTCTGTCCTACACGGAGGAGGTGCAGCAGATGAAGGGTGAAGGAGAGATAACATGCGTAAAGGAGAGCCACAGGTACCCCCCCCCCACACACACACACACACACACACTTGTCTGGTCAATTTTTCTCCTTTACTTTTCGTTTTTCTATGCCCGCAAATACAGTGGTACCTTGGCTTGCGAGCATAGTTCATTCTTGTACATGCTTGCGATCCAAAGCACTCGTATATCAAAGGAAATTTTCCCATAAGAAATAATGGAAACTCGGATGATTCGTTCCACAACCCTAAAATATTCATATTGAAATTTTGATTTTGATCCTTGTATTTTAAAATGATTAATACAAAATATAAACTAAAATATATGTAAAACTAATTTATGTACACTTTATCTTGGATGGTGTGAGGGAGATGAGAGAGAGGAGAGGAGGGTTATTTTGTAGACGGTTTGTTGATTTTCACTTTAAATAACGGAATCACTGCTATCTGTTGGCTCACTGGAACCTTTTTCTTTTTGTGTGACTTTAATGAGGAACCTATCCAATGACAGCTGCATTTGTTTCCTTTTTGATTTCGTGGAAATGTGGACATTGCATTGTCGTTAATCAGATTCATCGCTGGCACTTTACTAAATTTTAACTATACGAGTGAGGCACGCCATGGGAGACGATTACCCACAATCCCGCAGCGAAACAGAGAGAGAAGAACCATCGACTCAGTTGTGATCATGTGATGCTTGACAGACAAAGTGTAAACGTAATACTCCTATTGCAAGATCTTGCTCGGTTTCCAAGTCAAAATTTACTAAAAATCTCGTAAACGTTACTCGTAATCCAAGGTTCCACTGTATCCTCTTTAAGCAATATTTAAGTCTGGGAGGGGTTAGAGGACATGTGGGCGGGATGGCCTTGACATTTCACATATTTACCTCCCCTGAAATAGTTTGGTGTGGACTATATATGGGTGGTGTCTGTTACACCCAGAGTATATTAGCGACATCGTAGCGTTGGAGCCGTTTGGCAGGCTGACTGCTGAGTTTACCACTGCAGTAAAGTTAAGCCATATTTTGACAATTTAAAAACATCGAATAGCCGGTTGGGGTTTAGAAGGTCCCTGAGAAGGCCTGACTGGTGCCGATTCTGTACAGTTCAAAATTGGCATGGCAAATATTTGATTGCATCATGAGCGCCCCCATATGGTGATACTTCTCTTCACTGATGGCCCCCCCGTGCCCTCATCTCTTCTGCCATTCCCCCCCGCCACCAAGGGTGCTGGAGGTGCAGCTGCAGACCCAGAGGAGCAACTATGAAAATGAGCTGGAGGTGCTGCGTGGGGAGCTGCAGAACCTGCGGGAGGAGAACAATCGGCAACAGCAGCTCCTGGCCCAGAACCTGCAGCTGCCCCCAGAGGCTCGCATTGAGGCCAGCCTGCAGCACGAGATCACGCGGCTCACCAATGAGAACATGGTGGGGACCGGGCTATGCCCTGCCTTACTGCCCTCCATCTACCCCCCCCGTCTACCCTCTCCCTAACTGCCCCCGTCTACCCTCTCCCTAATTGGCCCCCGTCTACCCTCTCCCTAATTGGCCCCCGTCTACCCTCTCCCTAACTGGCCCCCGTCTACCCTCTCCCTAACTGCCCCCCGTCTACCCTCTCCCTTACTGCCCTCCATCTACCCCCATGTCTACCCTCTCCCTTACTGCTCTCCATCTACTCCCCCATCTATTTCTTACTGCCCTCCATCTATCCCCCCATTTACTCTCTCCCTTACTGCCCTCCATCTATCGCCCGTCTATCCCTTATTGCCCTCGATCTACCCCGTCTTATTACCCTCCCCATCCAAGTTTCTTTTCCATAACGCCTCCTGTTACTACCCCAATCCCACGTTATTCCCTTCTTACTCTAACATTTAGGGATCCGGCTAAATAGCCTTAGGCTTAGGGAATAGGGAGGACTTAGGGTTAGAGACCTGGCTACTAGCCTTTTAGGTCAGGGAAATTAGGATTAGGGACCC
>JAABNY020000019.1:14743694-14758997 GCA_015164015.2 Brevimyrus niger
CACCTTAGTCTAGTATCTCTCATGGATGCCCATATTATATAACCCCCCCCCCCCCCTTCCCTCCATAATGGTAACGCTTCAGTAGTGCCTGCACCCCCTTCGTTTGTTCAGTGGGAGAAATTTCCGGAGCAGTATCTTCTGACAGCTGCAGGAAGGCTGTTCGTTGGCCGTGACTTATCCGAATATAGGACATGGTCTCTGTGCCATGCAAGCTTCTCGCTCTGCTGGCCAGTTTTCTCACGCTGTCTGATGTGGGTTCTTCCTCGTAGGAGATGCTCACTGACCGCAAGAGCAAATTCAAGGGCCGACTGTTGCTATGGCAACGGATTGCTGTACGTAGGGTTGCTGGCGGGCTGTGTGTGTGTGTCGTATGTTTCACTTTCTGTGTGTGTGTATGTGTGGGAGTTGTTCTAGGCTGTGTGTATGTTGCTTATAAACTGCACCACCCTACAGATGCATGTATCACAGCCTCAGGCTGGTGTTTAGGGCACTGGTGTCTCTTCTATGTGATGTGACACTGTGCTATCAGCTCACTTGCTTCCGAACTCACAGCGGGACAGTTAACTCACTGGTATAAAGACCATCAATAAATCGTGTTCACCTGGGGCTCTCAGCCTCTGTCTCATTCATGTCCACATGTGCTCACAAGCTCACTTGAGCATATTCATCTTTTGTCTGTAAGGATCTCATGGATCAGCTGGAGAAGCAGGAGAAGATCATCCGCAAATTTAAGAAGCAGCTCAAGATTTTTGCCAAGAAGATCGGCGAGCTGGAGGGTAAACTGGAAGATGTCACCACGCCGTACCCCACCAGCATGATCTCGGTGCTCCCAGTCACGCTCTTCATTCCCCGTTTCTGTCCCACCGTGCCCATTGTCCTCTAGGGGGGCAGACAGAGGCCGCGTCCCCGGGACAGGTGGCCGATGAGCCGGTGCAGCCTGTAAACATCCCTCGCAAAGAGAAGGACTTCCAGGGAATGCTGGAGTACAAGAAGGAGGATGAGGTGAAGTTAGTGAAGAACCTTGTTCTGGGTGAGAAATGTTCTTTGGCTTCTTGAGTGAAGTAGGGTGCTTTAGGTATTTTTAGCTGGTAAATGGCTGCGTACTCCTGTACTAAGCATACCTGCAAAGGTCATGTGACCTTCCTGTGACCCCTCTGTGACACCAAACCTGTACATGATGCACAGACCTGAAACCGCGCGGAGTGGCCGTGAACGTCATCCCTGGCTTGCCGGCCTACATCCTCTTCATGTGTCTGAGGCACTCCGACTACATCAACGACGATCAGAAGGTCCGCAGCCTGCTCACCTCCACCATCAGCAGCATCAAGAAGATCCTGAAGGTGTGTCGGGGGGGACATTCTTAATTCTAAATCAACATCTAAAGACATTGGCGACAGCCAAGCATACTGGGCTCTCTTGTTTGGTCCATGTGGACCTAAACTACGCTTGTTTCTTCAAGTATTTTCCATTTTTAGTAACAGAAGAGTCAGTTAACACTGCAGGTCTTATTTAAAAACTTTACATGATTCACTGGTATCAGTGCAGTAAAATAATGTAACGCAATACACCTACTCCTTGTTTAGCAAATTCTGGTTCAGCAATTAGGTTAAGCGAGATAGTAACTAAGTGAAAATCCCGGTAGTCGAAAAGCCCATGAGCGCCACTGTGCTTATGACTCTGATTCAGTCTTCCATACTCTGATTCTTCTATGCTTAATGAAATGCATGCACTGGTCAGAAATTTTATTTAATTACCATTGCGAACGGTCATTAAATGAGGAGCGGTCGTAATAATGAAAACAGTGTGTGGGTAATGAAAACTGCACTGCCAGAATAGTAGAAAAACGGGCCTGCTAAGTACAGGAAACAGGGTCTCCATGTGCTGAGAGTGAGTCTGCACAGACCCTGCAGAGTTCGGCCGTGATGCCTGGTGTTAGTCATGTGACCTGGATGTCCCACAGAAACGGGGCGATGACTTCGAGACCATTTCCTTCTGGCTCTCCAACACCTGCCGCTTCCTGCACTGCCTGAAGCAG
Source organism: Brevimyrus niger (assembly GCA_015164015.2). Classification (NCBI taxonomy): domain Eukaryota; kingdom Metazoa; phylum Chordata; class Actinopteri; order Osteoglossiformes; family Mormyridae; genus Brevimyrus; species Brevimyrus niger. Next base: position 14,745,730 of record JAABNY020000019.1, read on the forward strand.
TACAGCGGCGAGGAGGTGGGCCGGCACCTGCCACACCCTTTCACTTCTCCGCTCTTCCTGCTGTTCCGATGCCGCCCCCTCACCCCTGCTCCTCCTCCTCGCCCCGCAGTCCTTCATGAAGCACAACACCCCCAGGCAGAACGAGCACTGCCTCACCAACTTCGACCTGGCTGAGTACCGGCAGGTGCTGAGTGACCTGGCCATCCAGATCTACCAGCAGCTCATCAGGTGCATGGAGACCATCCTGCAGCCCATGATCGGTAATCCTAACCGTGTTTCACCAACTGTAACGCAACTACGGAAAGCCATCTTTATTCTGGAATAATTCAAAGTGGACCTTCCCTATTTGATTCCACGTTCCTGTCACAGTCTCCGGCATGCTGGAACACGAGACCATCCAGGGCGTGTCGGGGGTGAAGCCCACGGGCCTCCGCAAGCGGACGTCCAGTGTGGTGGACGAAGGAACCAACACGCTGGACTCCATCCTGCGGCAGATAACTGTCTTCTACTCCACGCTGTGCCTGCACGGCACCGACACCGAACTCATCAAGCAGGTGTTCCGCCAGCTCTTCTACATCATCGGCGCCGTCACCTTCAACAACCTGCTTCTGCGTAAGGATATGTGCTCCTGGAGCAAGGGGATGCAAATCAGGTGTGGCATCGCCGAAGGGCGGAGCTTAGGGGCTCCTGGTGGCTTCGTAGACATTGTACTGCTCAGGATTGAAGAACACTAATGCTGGCACGGAGGTTAAGCCGGGGTCCTCCTACACCTCCAGGTACAACGTCAGCCAGCTGGAGGAGTGGCTCAGGGAGAAGAACCTGGTGACTTGCGGCGCCAGGGAGATGCTGGAGCCCCTGGTCCAGGCGGCGCAACTGCTGCAGGTCAAGAAGAAAACGGATGAGGATGCCGAGGCAATCTGCTCCATGTGCCATAACCTCACCACCGTGCAGGTAACCCCCCCCCCCATCTGCTCCATGTGCCATAACCTCACCACTTCATTTCTTGGGTTGGGTTAATTTTGTGTTTTGTTTGTTTGCTTGTTTTTAGAGTATAATGAAACTATGTTTCAAATTATGTCCATTTAATCTTCATCTTATGGTCTCTCATCAGATTGTTAAAGTGCTGAACTTGTACACTCCTGTGAATGAGTTTGAAGAAAGGGTTTCAATAACGTTCATTCGAACAATACAGGTGAGTACAAGAGTGGATTTAAGGTTTCATGTCTGTCTCTGTGTTAGTGTGTATGAGAGAGAGGGAGAGAGAAAAAAACAGGATATAGAATTTCAACGCCTTAACAGCAGCTTTTGTGGAATCCCCACAATATATATATTATTATATATTAATTATTTTGCAGTGGTACCTCAGTTCTCGAACTTGATCCTTAACAGACTCCGGATCGTATCCTAAAAACTTCTAGTTCTGATCGAATTTTTCCCATAAGAAATAATGGAAAACCAACTAATTGGTTCCTGGCCCACCAAAATTATACCTAAATGTTGTTTTGAATGATTTAAACACAAAATGAGTGTTTGCATGTTTGCCTCTACGTGTCTCCGGCTAACCTGGCAGCTGCCTGTTCTGTTCAGACACGCTTGCGAGATCGGAAGGAGTCACCCCAGCTACTCATGGACACGAAAATCATCTACCCCGTCACATTCCCCTTCAACCCCTCCTCGCTTGCGCTGGAGACTGTTCAGATACCGTCTAGTCTGAATCTGAGCTTCCTCGTACGAGTGTAGAAGAATCCACTCTCAGATGTCCGCAGGTCTGAGGGACCCTCCTGCGGGGGATGTGCATTTACCAAGCATCTGTGAAACTAGCTCAGGTGTCTGAGTCTCAGCTAGAGACCCTGTTAAAACCATATGCTTAGTAGAAAAAAAGCCTTACAATAAAAAGCTTTGCATAATTGCAAACAGATTTATGTAACATTTAAGGTAAACCTTTGAGATTTTGGGGAAGGAGGTGTTGGAGCTATGGGTTAATATAAACCGTTATAGTTAAAGTAGGAAGTGCGCAGTCTTCGGGGCGCGTGTCTGAGGTGGGTACTCAGAGACGAAGGGAACTACATTCTTAATTAAATTAGTTTAGCTGATTAAATTCCCATCATTTCCACTACAAGCATTAAAAACAAATATTAATTTATTTTGCCTGGTTTTCCGATAACACAAAAACACTAATAGTGAATGTTTGCCAGTTTAATCATGCAAACAGTTTATCTACAGTAAGTATGGATTTAACATGCACCTCTAATCGACGATGATTTTTTTCCTGTCATTGTTACGTACCGCGATTTCTGCACATACACACAATTAATCCTACTTGCAGAAATCAGCATGCTTCTCCAAAAGCCCTGTTCCCGTTTCCACTCTGTTCAGTGCAATCCTGCGTAATCCTGGGCTATTGCATGACCTCGGTACAACTGGAAAAACAAGTACCTGCGCCTCTGTGAGCAGGGTATCGGGGGGGGGATTCCGTTTGTGGTCGGGGATAGGGGGTGAGTACGTTTGTGGTCGGGGGGGGGGCGTGCCGCTTCCTTATACGCGTTTATGGGGGAAACGCACGTGCTGCATAGTTCTTTCGAATTACTTTACTACGTAATACACTGTAAACAGATTATATGCAGATGAAGAAGCCTCGTGGGACATTACCACTGTTGTTTATTATACACATCTATATTAAACAGAAAATCTATTTTAAAAACCTGAATAGTCGATTAGTGGACTGATTAACGTGATTGTGTATTTGCCTGTACTGCGACTTTAGCAAGCTTAGGTGGCGTTATACTGCAGCAAAGTCCTTCTGTGCTGGTTTAAATATCGATGAACATCACTGCCGATAAACTGGAGCCTGTACAGTACATGCCGCATTGTCGCCTTTGTGAACCGCATAGTCAGTCTGGTTTAATAGGTTTCTGTTTCCATATTCATGCTGTGGATTACAACGCCGGTGCGGATGTTCGGCCTTAGCTTGCCGTTAGCTGTGGGTGGGCTTCACCTTGCGTCTCTGGGCTCCGCCGCAGGGGGGCACACTAACGCCACATCGGTCCGGTCGCAACCTTGCATTTTAGTCAATATGTTTTTCGATATTCAATAACCTTGATCATATGTATATTTAAAAATCTTGTATGATATTATGCAAAGCCGTTTAATGTAAGGCTTTATTTTATTTATGTTAGTATAAACTCTATGTTAGTATAATCTCCTGATTCAGCTAACACAAAGGCATAATAATCAGTGGTATTATATTTTTAATGGTATTATAATTAACAAATGGTATTAATTGGGTTAACTGATATTATTTTTGTCAAGTGGTTATTTCTTGATGTAAATGATTCCCCCGCCATCCCCTTGCACTAATCGAGCAGTCAGGTTCTCCCTCGCTCGTACAAGTGCCGTCGCCATTATTGCTTACACGAAGGCTGATGTTTGCTTTACAGTCTTACAGCTGTATTCCGCATAGGATTAATGAAATGTGCAAACTGTGAAAGAATGTGCATCCATCGAATTCATATTTTCTCATTAGTTTATGAATCCAGGCTGAGAAACGCTGGATACGTGTCTATATTATTGATACATCCTTTATGATCAGCCATCGTATTTTCGTACACAATAATATGAAATAACGAGACTTGAACAAAAGGTGGTTTATGCCTGTACTTAGAATACAAATTAAAAGGGAATATTTTAGTCTTTCTCAGCTCTTACTGATGTATTTGTATTATTTTTCAAAAACCTTAATGACATCATTAAATGCAATTTTTCACTGCAAGCCTTTTTCTCTAAAGTAATACAACGGCACGCAATTTTTTGCCAGCATATGCACAACGAAAGCTGGTAAGCGGCTGTATTTCCTCGTTAACATGGTACGATTTTTCAAACTTTGCTTAAGACGTTAAATGCTGTTGAGACTTGATCACTGAATAAATGTTGCATCTCTTTCAACTGTCCAGAGTGTTCTTGCTGCCTTCACGCTTTGCCGTCCTTTTGCCGTATAATTGATACACAGATTTCCCAAACTTTAACCTGCAGATTCATGGCAGTTTGATTTTTTTACTTGTTTTTTGGGAATAAATTTCATTTGTGCATTTTAGGGATTTGAAATTACATTTGATTTTGCTTCTGATATATGTTCTGAATGTTAGTGAAGTGAAATAATGGCGTTTACACGAAAGTGAATTTTTGAATTTCCTTTAGTTTCTGAGATATCATTAAAGTGCATTACCGAGATTGGACATGCAACAATGTTGACATTTAAGCCCAGGTAATCTCCCACTGGCCTTGTCTGTAGTTTAATACTCTGACCCTAACAGTAACCTCCCACATTACATCAGTAATCCTGACTGTGGATGGTTGGACCTAGTTTGGCTGGTCCCTCTGTGATAGTTTTATTTTTTGTTTTTAAGATGAAGTCTATTAATGCCACAAAGGAAAGTTTTTCTATTTTATCCGTAAGGTTCTGAAGCTCAGAGATTGTGTGTAGATGTTTGGATGTGATTAAATTAAAGATGAAAAATGACCCCCATCCACCTGTTTCTTTCAGATTTATTTTACCAGACAGACTTTCACTGAGGATGTGTTTTTTAAATAGTTTATGAATACAGTGGTACCTCGGTTCTCGAACTTAATCCGATCAAGACTTCGGATCGAATCCTTAAAAGTTCTAGTTCTAATCAAATTTTTCCCATAAGAGATAATGGAAAAACAATTAATTGGTTCCGGCCCACAAAATTAAACCTGAATATGTTTTTTTTTTTTTTTTTTTTTAGCATTTAAACACAAAATGAACAGGAGAAAACAAGAAGAGCATTTCTTAATGGCTTCCAAAACGATAAAGATCTTATCCCAATATTACCCCTGTCCTGCCCCGATCGTCCGCTCCTTCCGTGTGCCACGCCCCCTCGTTAACCTCGGGTGGGATCCCCGTGTGATCAGCCTTTTCTGGTTGTTGTCATTAGTCCTCAGTATTAAGTCCCAGTTTCAGTTTGTTTCCCCAGTCCGGTCATTGGGTGCGTTCGACTTGCTTATAGCGCTGGCTTAAAGCAACACATTCTGATACTGACGCAATGCATTACGGTTAGATGCATTGCGACCTCTCACCTGGCTGCACAAACTGGAACCGTCTCCGTGACGACACACCTTTGCCCTTATTGGCTGAAGAGTTTAGTCACATGCATGATGCTTGTATCCCAGGAAGTTCCGATGCGTAACCTGCTGTTTCTCCTGAATATCATGTAAAGCAGTGAGAACTGGTTTTCAGTTAATTTACCTGGTAAAATAAAGTTTAAATAAATTACATAAATGCTCTAAATGTACATATAAATTAGTGGTTTATTTATTGTTAGTTCTAATTGCTGTAATTACCTTTGATCAGCATCAAGCTGTGACAATTGTCCTGGAAAAGTTGAGTAATGTGAATTTAATATCTGGCAAAGGGACAGATGAAGTCAGAAATAGCCAAAGCTCAGAGAGACCTTAACGGTCTTGACTGCCTGATTTTCAACACGTTTCTGGGAATTCAGTCTTTTAAATTGCAGCTCTTCCATTCCAAAGAAACCATATAGGTGTCTCTACTGTGAGATAATAAACGGCAATAGTACCCAGCCTACCATCTGTCCGTTCTGCAGAACCATTTTCAGAGTTCGGGTAAAATTACACAGAAGTCTTTTTGGGGTCTTTGCTGAATCCGTGATAATCACTTTGCAAGTGACAGACTTAAGACTTGGCTGATGACTTAACTTTACAGAGGTCTTAACATGTTTTTCATGTGTATGAAGGGTAAATCTGATATTCCATCTTGATGTGTCCTCTGCAGATTTTCTTTACTCTAGTTAATTATTTCCTTTGCATTTACAAACTTAATAGCTGTGTGGTGTCACTATCCCAATAGTGAAATGCAGACCTCCTGAATGTCCTGCAGAATAGAGTATGTTTCCAAATAAAGCATTAAATTAGCTTCTGATGGCGTGGAGATAACGCCCTAGCATCTTCTTAGTCAACTGAATCTGATCTAATGGAACTCTTTCTACAGTCATAGTCTCCTTAGAAAATAATTTCAGTGAAGTCAGATATTTCTGGAATAAGTCCCACTGCTTGCATGTAACAATATGGATAAAAATGTCTGGTCAGCACTTAATCATTAATACAGAAACGTACAGGTCCAACACTGGTGTAATTTTCGGAACACTCTTAAGTTATAAAGTACCTTAAGTACTTTTACTTAAACCTCCTGTTAAATAACCAGCTTTCTTGAAAACTTCTGACAAGGCTGAACAGCATTAGTCATTGTTTGAAGCAGTGATGTGTTTTACTGCACACAGGTCAGCGTTGTAGTGGGGATAAAGAGCTTTTTCTCCGAGATGAAGGTCATTACTGCTACATTTCTGAAAGCAGTTCAAAGATCCCATGAAATTAAAAAATGCTGTCAGGAGAGGAGTTAATGTATATTTCACTTGTGATCCTTTAAATCCTTGTTCTTTTTCACACTATGCAAAATTATATGGCTTTGCCTATGATACACACACTGAAAAGTGTCACAATGGTGTAGCTGGTTAGACCTAAAAAAAAATCATGTAGGGTTGATGTATTATTTTCTGTAATGTGTTCTACTTCAGTTTTTTAGCTGAACTGACTCTGACAAACTGCACCAATAAAGTAGAATGATCCATTGGGTCAAAACTTAACACTGAGCGTGTGCTTGGATCATGCATGCGCAAGTCCTGTGCACGTCTCCAAGATCAACCTCCAACAAACCCACCATTACTGCTGTCTTCAGGTAAGAATAAAAAAATGGAACCTGTAAATGTAAATATTTGTCCTTGTATCTTAGTTGAGAACATAATTACATGTTAAAGTTTTAAAGTTAGTATTGGGTGGAACATTGTTACACAGCAAATGTGCCACTGTTAAATAAACACTGCATGGTGTCTATATGGGTCCACACCATTCAGTGTTACTTTTAACACTTTACAGTGTGCAGTGAGTGTTGTTTTTACAGTATTAATCTTTAATTCTAGTAGTGTTCAATTTACATCATAGGGTGTCAAGTCAATGAGTCTCCACCTCCACACATCTGCTCCATTTTAAGGTGCGCACAAGTCATGAGGATCAGAAGAGCCATCCCAGATTTACCAAACCTTATGGTTTTTTCTTGTTTTATATTGAAGCTTTGCTGGCCCAGTTCTGACTGATCTTGGAGATTAGAGAGCTGTGGTCCTGGTGGTTTAGCATGTTGATGTCAAGTCAGAGGAAAAACTCTAGAAGATGTACTGGACACATCTCCAGAGTAGTATATATTTTAATAGGATGGGGCTGTATTTGACTGCCAGTCCTGCCTTTGGATAATTAACATATGTGCAAAGGTGTCAGGACAGTTGCGATACCCTTTTCTGTGCAGCCTCTGGTACTGCCCACTACCCTGTAGACCAATGGTGCTGGTTGTATATTTGCATAGCATGACACAGTATTGTTTATGATTTAACAGATTTTTTTTTAATCCACTGCTATTGTGATGAAAAGAGCAAGCGAACAAAAATCACAGAAATGGCTTTTGTGTGCTAGCCAGTGACTAGGCTAGATGGTTTAATAGCCTTTATGGCTTAACTGGAGAAGGCATGTTACTATGAAAAAACGATTGTTTTGGTTCTCTTCTAAGTGTAGGCTCTTTAGGAAGTACATCCAAACCATATGTACCTCTACAACTGAGGTTTCTTTGGGGATGTACATATTTAAGAACTACACTACTCGGACAAATTAGCATACACAGGCAGACCAGAAGAACTAACAACAACATGTGGTAAAGATTAATATGAGTGCCATACCATCCTCGCTTCTGGTAGGTTTCTAAAATTTAAGCTTAATGAAAATCTAAATATTAAATGAGTAAAGTGATTTGATTTGTTCTTCTATCCCAAGTTGTGGTCTAAAAACTAAAGGTACTGTTTCTGACCACTGTATCTTGTTTATACTGTAGCTATTTATGCAAGGATGCAACAATGTGTTGCAATAAAATGGACTGTTGCAGTAAACTGGCTTTTGGGTTTAGTTTCAAATTATATTCATTAGTTGAGCATGAGCAGTTTTATTGGTTTTAAGTGCAAAAATCTAATGTATTATATTGACTACTTTAAGTTGAACTGACTTGAGAAAATATTAACCAGACTTGAAAAAAATAAGTTGGAAAAAATGAAGTAATATTTTAAGTTGATCCAATGTTTCATTTTTTATAGTGTACGTTTACATCTGTACGTTTTATTATTTAGTAGACACTTTTATCCAAAGCAATATACATTTTGGGCCAGACAGTCCCTGAAGTAATTGGGGTTATGGACTTTACTCAAGAGCCGAATAGTGAAATCGCCCATCCGATTACTCACCCTTGAATTTGTGTCGGGGGCTCTCCTATATTGCGTGCAGGCTTTGTCCCAGCTCGCTGAGTCACGCATATAATATCGACATGTCAGTAACTCGCAAACACAAACATAAGGCCGAGATGGAAAAACAAAAGTTGCTTTTTACGGGCGATCACAATACAGTCTCTCTTTTATGATTCATTCCTTGCAAATGTAGTTTAGTCCTGAATAATATATACAGTAATTTATCATGTACGCGTTGCTTCAGTCTGTCTTGCTCTCCGTCACTGGCTGCCCAAACTAATGGCCGTTACACTATTATGTGTCACACTAGATTAAAATTGAAAATTTCAACTGAATTTTTCGAGGTAGGATAAATGCTATGTCGAGTTATGTGTGTCACACTAGATTGAAATTGAATTCGCGAACTGAACTTTTCAAGGTAGGATAAATGTTATTTATAGAGTTACTGGAATTCAGATTCAAACAATTCATTTCAGATTCAATTTTGTAATGCGGATAACTACAAAATTCAAATATACAAAATGTACACTTGTATAATGTTCAGTTTCTAGTGGCACAAATATCAGCCCATAGTTTTTTTTCCCTCCACTGTCTTCTGAATTCTTCGATATTTAATACCGACTGTCTGTGTCTTTTTTTTCTTGCTGTAGATTGTGTTGAAGAAGAAAACGCAGCCTATATACGCGAATTCAATCTGTTGGGTGTATACAGAGCAAACTGCTTAATAATAAAAGAATCAACCTCTTACAGATTATGTAATCTATACTCATCACATTCAGAATATGTAGCTGTCACACTACACTGAAAAACAAGTATTGTCGGGACTTCCTTTGCCTGGCTCAAACATATCATCACCCGAGAAATAATAAAATTACTATGATTGGAAATTATTATAATACCCTGTGTCAACTAAAGATAGTGACTGGAAAATGACTAGGCAACTACGATAGCCCCTGGGAAAGGTGCGCGCGCAATACGTTTGATCTCGTTAGAGCGTATGTAATTGACTTTAAATTGAATTTTGTGATCTAAAACTGCTGCTTAAGGGTGCTTTGGGAATGTGTTTGTAAATGAGGAAGCGTATAAACGCTGCGATGTCCTGCTGGGGGCTAGGGGGGCGGGCATCCGCCTGACGTCACCGCTTCTCCATCATAACCTTCGCTCCGGAGCGGAGATCTCCCGGACATCTCACGGTAAGGATGGCGACCCAGGAGCAGCATCCCAACGACACCTTAGCGAGCCTGCAGACGGAGTCCGAGACTCTGAAGACTAAACTGGAGGAGGAAAGAGCCAAGCTGCACGATGTCGAACGTAAGCGACTGGCGCCCGAGACGCTGCCTTGGGTCTCTCCCTGGGTCATGATGGAGCCCATCATGGAGGCAGTGGCATGAAAACAGTACTATTTAATGTCCGATAAGTGTATAACGTGTGGCAAACAAGCTCAGGACCTCGCTTCTCTTTAGAATAGCAACCCAAATATTTATATACACGCATCAATAAAACAAGATATATTTGTTTCTTACAATTTAATGTATGATTTAATTTAGCGTAGTTAGAATAGCGTATTTTTCTCATATAAACTGTAATTTAACAAAGCTATGCAGAAAAATAAAACTGTCTTTTTTTTGCTAGTATCGCTAGGGTTAGCTTGTTATCCATAGTAAACAACCGGTTATTGACTGTATATTCAGACCATTAAGCTATGACGCGCTCTAACAGACACTTTTTCATATTGATCGTTCTCAGATGTTGACATCCGTCCCTCTCATTTTTATTTCACGAATAATAACCGAAATATATTTTATATACCAGTTTTAAAGTTTATCCAGCTGCTAGGATAAAAGAACCGCATTGCATAAATATAGTATCTATTATCAGATATTAAGGCTGACTGTACATTAGTGTGATACACCGCTATATACTGAGATTCTGATCACTCTTTGGGTTTTTCTCACTTAGATTGGGAACGTTTGAAGTTCTGAGGCTTTTTCCAGTTAGTAGATGGATATATTGATATGAGGTTCTGATCCCTCTCTGGTCATTCCAGTCCATCAGGTTGCTGAGAAAGTAGACCCACTTGGTCAGTTTGTCCTGAAGACAAGGAGGACACTAAAAGGACATGGAAACAAAGTCCTCTGCATGGACTGGTGTAGAGACAAGAGAAGGATAGTGAGCTCATCTCAGGTGAGATTTTTATATGTGATCCATTCCTGGGTCTAATATCCATGGCCATTTAGAAGTGAAAAGCCAATATTTTGAATATACTGAAAATCTTATTATCCTTTACTGGACAGTGGATGTTAAATAGGTTCAGTAATTGTCTGAGTACATTGTTTTATTAGTATGGCAATTTTGAGTTCTTTGATCTTCCTTGATTGAAAATGGTTTAAAAAAAGTTGCATTGAGCACTGAAAGGCTTTTATAAGTTCTGGAATAAATCAATTAACACTTATTTGGCCACTCTTGTCCTTTTAGGATGGAAAAGTGATTGTGTGGGATGCATTCTCAACCAATAAGGTAAATTGGAATTCAATTAATGCCCACAGTTAAAAATATTTAAACTAATTACAAGTACAAGATTTTGATTCATATTGTATGAGTTGCTTTTCATTAGAGTAGCGCTTATAAATGATACAAACATAATTAAAGCATTCTGCATCTTTTTAAAAATCAACTGAGTGTGTGTATGTGTGTGTCCCAGGAACACGCTGTAACCATGCCCTGTACCTGGGTAATGGCCTGCGCCTACGCCCCCTCTGGCTGCGCTGTAGCCTGCGGGTAAGTGGCTCCCAGGCACAGTAACGTTGCTTTGCAATCACCGACCATCCTGGTGGTCTGTATCAGTTTAATATTCAGAAGCAGCACTAGGATTAATACTAGAACCTGCAACTATGTCGGAACCCATCTCGGCACCGATGTCGCCCCTAACTTTCTGTGGTTGTGGAAGCTGGTGATTAATGGTGTAAAAGAGCTGTAGCAGTTCACTGTCCAGTTTACTTAAAGCCTTTTGTTCTCTGGCTCTCAGAGGTTTGGATAACAAGTGCTCAGTTTACCCTCTCTCCTTGGACAAGAACGAGAATCTGGCTGCAAAGAAGAAGTCAGTGGCAATGCATACCAACTACCTGTCAGCCTGCTGCTTCACCAACTCTGACATGCAGGTCAGGAGGTGCAGTGGGAGGGGGTCACTGAATGCTGGGTGGGTCAGCTGTGGCTGCAGGTGAGCTCACTGAATGCTGAGGGAGGGGTCAGCTATTACTGGCTGGACTTGCTGCATGGTGGGGGAGGGGTCAGCTGTGACTGGGTGGATTCACTGGATGCTGATGGAGGGCTCAGCTGTAACTGAGAGTTGATTCACTGCATGGTGGGGGAGGGGTCAGCTGTGGCTTGGGTGGACTCATAGAACACTAGGGGAGGGGACACTTTCTCTACCTTCATATCCATTCATCAAGCACTGTAATAATTACACCCATGTTTTTAACAAGTAACCAAGCTGGGGGTTTATCACTGTTAATACCCCCTCCCCATTTTTTAAGTGCTCCTAATACCCAAGGCCCCCTTGGCATCTTGTTTTCATAAAACTAAGCAAGGCTCTGCAGGTCAGCAAGAATCCTTTCCAGAAGATAGTAGTGTGCTTCCTAGGTGATTTATTGCCCTTTCAACAAGAAAACCAAGCACTGGCAATGCAATACATGATCATTAATAATTCACAGCTCACACTGCTGCTGCTTGTAAAAAGTCACATGACATGGACATGCAGATATGTTATAATGTGAGTATGTAGCCTTTATTCAGAAGGAATGTGTATATCTCCATGGAAACGCTGTATAACTCAGTGTCAGGCTGGGCGGCAGTTGATAAAATGATATAGCTGTGCACAGCAACTGCTCTGTTCTGCTGATACTACACACTGTCGATACAGCTAGTTGTCAAGTTAGTTCAGTGTCACACATCCCTCAGCAACTGTCCTTCAGTAAATTTTAAGAGGTGCATCTTTCTGTTGATGGAGGATTATCACTGATTTCCACTGTAGAAAGTGTGGAAGCTTTTTTATTTATTGTGTGGACTTTTTGTTGCTTTAATAATCATACGCCAGCTCACAGCGGTGAGTGTTTTTATGCATGTGAAAGTTTAAAGCAACAGAGCCTCTTTTTGTGAGATACCAGGATGGCACTGGTGACTGAATCTGTCCCGGGAGACTGCCAGCTTGTGTGGGCTAATCCAACTCGTGTTATGGTGGTACAGCTAGTGATGATGAAGAGTGAGAGCTGTCGAGCCTCCAGCCAAAAAGTCGCCGGGGAATCAAACGACAGAGAAAACCGAACAAGAGACACCTTCTTGGTAGCTTGGTAGTTTTGTGATTCTGGAAGTCAAGCAATGGAAAAGAGCTTTTTGTTCGAACTGCAGTACAGAAATCAGGCTTAAAGGACTGGTGTTCTTAGCACACTGGTTGCACCCGAACAAGGTGAATATTTTTTTTTCCACAAATCCCCAGGGCACCACTTAGGTTGCAAAGGGGCATAAATTTTACAGAATATTTCCAGAAACTTTCCATGAAAAGTAGGGATGAAAAGGGGTAGATAATTTGCTGCGGAATTTTGGAAATATTGAACTACTATTGACTTATAGGCAGTGCATTTTGATGAAGATGTTTGTTTTTGTGGTGTTTTTACACACAACAAATTATTCACAAGCACAATGATATCACTATTAGTACCATCAAGATGTTTTTTTTTCTAGTTCCCTGCTATAGACAAACCTGCAGTTTTGCAAATTTCCAGTTTATTCCCATTAATTCCCATACAGGTCTGGAAAAAATTGAGACACTCTATATTTTTGCAAAAAGATCTGCATTGTTAACTCTTCGTTTAATCCTGGTTCTGCTGGCAGAAGGCTATA
>JAABNY020000019.1:14759369-14784754 GCA_015164015.2 Brevimyrus niger
GCAGAAGGCTATACTGCGAGGCAGGCTGCTTCCAGGCTCAGAGTTTCCAAGACGGCAGTACACAAGAACACCGTGAAACAGGAGACACTGGCAATGACCAAAAACCAGACAGGTGGAGAGCAGAAAGAACTTTCTAATGCCAGAGATGACCGTCATCTTATCCGGCAGTGCCTCATAAATCTGAGGATGACCTCAAGTGACCTTCAAAAAGAATGGGAAACATTAAGTGATGTGCAGGGTACTGTTAGAATAGTTCATAACAGGCCCCAAGAAACAGGACTGAAGACCCATAAAGCTTTTAAAAGGAAGAAGCCCTTCATCAATGAGAAACAGGGAAGAACGAGGCTGGAGTTTGCAAAAAAATTTTAGATTTTACAATGCAGATTAGATTTTTCTTCTTTTAAACTGAGTAATAGGTGAAACTACAAATGTTGCTATGGTCTCTTAATTTTTTCCAGAGCTGTATATTCCACTTAATTCCCATGGAAAGTTTCCAAATTTTAAAATTCCTAGAATTTTCAACCCTAGTGCACCACTAGGGGGCAGTAAGTCAAAGGTCCCCACCCCTCCAATAGAGCTAAGAATAGGCTAAATGGTGTATTTTATATCAGAACGAGCAATGCACTTACATGAAATGCATGTATTCACATGTATGTGTTCTTGCATTTTAACCGTGGGGCTGCATGTTTGAGTCTTCGTGCTTTCTGAAACAGGTTTGCATGTTCTTTTAAGCGTGTGTGTGACTGCGAGTTACCACTGCGCTTGTCTCGTCTCGCTGCTGAGCCCAGATCCTCACCTCGAGCGGCGACGGGACATGCGCTCTGTGGGACGTGGAGAGCGGGCAGCTGCTGCAGAGTTTCCACGGCCACGGCGCCGACGTGCTCTGCCTGGACCTGGCCCCCTCTGAAACAGGCAACACTTTTGTCTCGGGGGTGGGTCACCTGTCCCGAGCCATGAATCTGATAACCCAAATCTGCGCTGTCATTGGCTGATGGTACCCTACTGTCCACGCCCTGTTTCCCATTTGACAGGGCTGTGACAAGAAGGCCAACGTGTGGGACATGCGCTCAGGGCAATGCATCCAAACCTTTGAAACCCATGAATCAGACATCAACAGCGTGAGGTGAGACTCTGACGTACCACACAGGGTATCTTCCAGCACCCCACCCCCCTTTCTGACAAGCTGCCCCCCCATTACTCCAGGTATTACCCCAGCGGTGACGCCTTTGCCTCAGGCTCTGACGATGCCACTGTGAGTTACTCTCTCACACCCGTCTCACACCCCTTGCACTAGCACACTTTTGTCTTGGGATTGGTGTTATTTCAAAAAATCTGTTTGGATGTATGATGGATGATGAATGGATGGCTTGTTAGAAATATCAGTGCGTAATATTAATTCATAGTAATCGAATGTATGTATTTACCAGTTTTTTGCAGTTGTTTATCTAAATGAACGACTAGTTGGGCTCTTTCACCTTATCCCCTCCGGTTAAATCCCCCGGTTGACAGTGATCCCATTGGGCCCTTGAGCGAGACCCTTAACCCTGACTGCTCCAGGAACTGGCTGACCCTGCCTTCTCAGTTCCATGTCACTTCGAATAAAAGTGTCTATGAAATAAACTAATATAAATCTCTGTTAATTCACAATGTCAAAAATGACATTGGAAGAAAAACTGCTTGGCACCAGTAATTTTTGCACATTGAGTGAACAATTAGTTCAACACAAGGAATCTGTAGATGCAGGTTAGAAAGACAGCCTTCATACACAACATTTAAACTGATTCATTTAGCGGTATTCAAGTGAGGATGGGAGAATGCAGCATTCTAGCATCCCTGCAACCATGGGAAATGAACCAGTGACCATCTGGTCACAAGCACAGAGACATCTCATGCCCCCATCTCACAGGAGTGAGAGCGGGAGCCTAGGGTATAGGACAACCAGCCCTATATAGTAATAAATACAAAATAATTATCCAATATAAATTATTTATGGAGTAATTTTTGAGGAACCAGTTTAATGAAATGCATGGAAGTAAGAAAGGAACTTGGCCCTCGTGTCTGGGCTCCTGCTGGCACATATGACCGTGGCTTCGCAGGGACAGGCCGCCATTTCATGAGTACAGCTCCCTTGTCTGCTGAATGATCTGCAGTGAGTCGCAGTTTATGACCCCTGGCCACTTCCTCTGTTTCAGTGTCGGCTCTTTGACCTGCGGGCGGACAGGGAGGTTGCCATCTATTCAAAGGAGAGCATCATTTTCGGAGTGTCGAGCGTGGACTTCTCCCTTAGCGGTGAGTGTTCAAAAGGCAAATCAATCTACCCCTCCACGCCCCATCAAGCTCACCGGGCAGAGCCAATGGTCACGCTGTTTGCAGGATGCCACCTTTTCGAGGTTTAAACTGGGGTGGCATGGTTGGGTAGCACCCTAGCCTCACACTTATGGGGTTGTGGGTTTGAACGTCGCCCCTGGCTCTGCATGTGTGGCTTTTGTACACAGTGTATCTCTGCTTCCTTCACATTCCAAACACATGCTATTAAACAGACAGCTGCCCTCATTGCAAGCTTGTGTGCCCTGCGATGGACTGGCATCCCTTACAGGGTGTCTCTTGCGCCCCTTACTGGTGATTATGGAAATTCCATTATTATGTCATGTCTAATTAGTCCCCTCAGGAAGAGAAACCCAGCCGTGTGACCCACACAAAACTGAGCCCGGCTGGTATATTTTTTTCTAAGAGATACGGGAAAAACATTTTGAGGGAAATAAAAATGACTGTCCTGGTGTTAAAATGTTACATTGGCTGGGGGGGGGGAGGTCCTGGGAAGTTACCTGGCTGAGTTGCTCATGCGTAGGCGTTAAATGTCAGCCATAAAGGAACTGCAGGTTCTCCTCTGCTTATTACACCTCTTACATTCCTATATTATTTGTTTATAGAGACATTGCTTTATGCAAATAAAACCTGCCCCCCCCAAATCCATTGTATTATGAAAGCCCTCCGCCCCCCCGCCCCCTTGTATGCCACACCGTGGTCCTGGGGCAGCATTACCTCATCCTACTGTATGCCCATATATGGATCCTGTAACTGTAAAGCCTGCCCTGCTTGACTTGATTGCAGCTCGGCTCGACTCGGCCAGGCCTGTGTAACTGGCGTCTCCTCTGATGTTTGTTTTTTTGTCTTTTTGAGCTGCCATTCAGCTGTTGCCTGTAACATTTGAGTAGCTTGAGGCAGGACCGCAGGGTGGGGGGCAGCCCTTGACTGATTCTCAGAAACATTTGCGTTGGGGAGCATTTGTATAGACAGGGGGCTTTTAACCTGGTGATCCCTAGAGCGATGGCAGGGGGTAAACTGACTAAGTAGCACAATTATTACCCAGTTCACTCAACACAACCAAAAAAAACAATTAATCACTATTTACACTAATTAGTCACTAATGTGATCACATGGCAGAAGGTCCTAAGTTCTGTTTTGTTACCATTTGGGGGGGGGGGGGTCTGAGTTTCAGCAAACGTGGAAAAGCCAGACCAGTTTCACATGATTGATGTAGAAAGTTAACCGACACTCGTGCAAAATCAAAGCTCTTCCATGTGCTGCGTCCAGGCCGGCTGCTGTTCGGCGGGTACAACGACTACACCATCAACGTGTGGGACGTGCTGAAGGGGAACCGCGTGTCCATCCTCTTCGGCCATGAGAATCGGGTCAGCGCGCTGCGGGTCTCGCCCGATGGCACCGCGTTCTGCTCCGGGTCCTGGGACCACACCCTGAGGGTGAGAGAGGGCCCAGGCAGGGGTGCGGGGGGGGGGGGGGGGGTTGCCATGTGCCACAAACGCGTCCCCGTGTTGTTACGCGCGGCGGGGACCGGGGAGACCCCACACGCCGGGGGCAGAATGGGAAGCGGGCCGCGGGCCCGGCGGGTAGACCCGGGGCCGGGTCGCTGGGGCCGGGCGGGGGGGGGGGGGGGGGGAGGAGAGTTGACATTTGGCACACAAGCGTCCCTGTGTTGTTAATGACTGCTGGGCCTGGGGAGACTCCATACTGCGGAGGCAGAATGTGAAAGAGGAAGCAGGTACCTGAAGTAAATCGTATCTCATGATTCTGCTCTCAGTGAAGCCCACGCAGGTGCTGATTATGGGAAGGAAGCTGCACAGCATGGTACTCTCACCCTTCCAGTTCTAGTCAGTGGGCTCACAAATTTTCTCACTATTTTTATTTCTCTCTCTGCAGATTTGGGCCTAAGCTGTCTCATGGTGGGCGGGGCGTAGACTCTTGACAACTCTTGACAACGTGTTACCCAGCCTGCCTGGATGCCCTGTTCAGGAGTTTAGCTTCAGTACCACTTCTAGGATTAGAGACCTACTTCATATAGTAGAATTTTCTAAAAACAGCAGATAATGTGACCCATACGTGGACTCCCACAGCACCTGAACGTGTTTATCAGTGCTCTGTAAGCACACTTCTGTTGGACTCCCTGGTGCTTAGCAGCAACTTAGCAACACCTGTATATGAGGTCTTGTTACCATTTTACTGGACATATGTGATTTGGCTGCCACAGTCATTTGTAATGGCTTTTCATTTTATCTATTTACCTTATATATATATGTTTATAGCCCTCGTATAAAGACTGCAGTGTCCAGCTCTGTTGATTCTTAATCTCAGCATGTGGAATAATATGAGTATGAAGACCATTTTTCTGTAAAATTAAAAAAGCCCATGTATTATTTTATTAGATAATAAGGCAAAACTATTTTTAAAAAATCACATTTTGTTCTGTAAAATTTCTAGGTTAGATTGTGATTTTTAAATTTCTTTTGTATCTAGCAGATGGTCAATTTTATGGTGACATGACTGCATGAGACTACTGTAATAGAATAAAAGACATTTATTCAGAAAACAAATCACATACCATGGTAATTTCCCATAACCTTTAAGATTGTCAAATCAGTAAATCTATCAGTACCTAATAATCATAAATATCCATCCATCCATCCATCTCCAAAGTGTTCGTCCTTATCGAAGTCATGGAGGACCTGGAGCTGACCTCTAACCTCTCCAGGTACTCAGCCGGGTTGCATCCTGGACAGCATGGAAACATGCAGACTATACACATACACGCATACACGTACACATGTACATGAGCACACACACAGCAGATTATATATGTATAAATATATGTGTGTGTGTATATATATATTTCCTTGAGTTTGTACGTGTATGTATGTGTGTGTGTGTATATATATATATATACGTGTGTGTGTGTGTGTACATATTGCACGTCAACAGAACTAAGGGACGGCGCTCACACTTAATGACGTTGTGGCCACACGCACAATTCAATTTGTGAGTCTCAAAAGAACTAAAGTATTTACAAGCTACGTAACCAGTACTTGGATTCAGAGAATACCTGAACCCCACCAGTTTGTGGGCAATGTGGGGTGACCATCCGTGCGGGTTCCGTTCCGTTCTTCCTACTCAACTTAAAACTCATTTACTGTAAGTTTTCAACTTGCAAACGAAATTTTAAAACAAGCCCGTTTATTTTTTTTTCTCTAGCTCTAACACTCAAGCTCGTTCTGGAAATACCCAACAAAGGAGGTAACCTTACATTACAATCTTACTGCTATTTCTGAACGCACAAGGTTTTTTAATAAATTTATGTGTTTGACATGACATGTCATACTTTGCAAGGGCGTCAGAAGCATTTTGAATGTGGGGGGACACACTGGCATAAAATTAATATTTTATGTTAAATGTGGGGGGTCCAAATGAATAATTATAAAACGTAAGGGGAACACGTAAGATTTAATGGCGGCGACGCCCACGATACTTTAACATGCATAGATGCTTCCTTCTCAGCGTATAAGCAGCGTTCGGTTCGATGTTCTCCGGCTGACGTCATCCTAAAGGAAGCAGCAGAGAGTCGGAGCGGCGGCTGGTTTGCCACTGTCTGGCTGCTCGCTGGGAGGACAGACTCCGGCTCCAATCCGCTCCGCTCCGGCTCCGCTGGGAGGGTCAGTCCGTATCCGCTTTCTGCCTCCGTACTTACAGTCGGGGTCGCTGATACCCGCTTCACTGTATCCAGTTTCACTGGAGAAACTTACCGATGTATTTTACATTACGTGGCTACTTCGGGCCCGTAAAGTTTTTTTTTGAGTGGTTTCCTTGTGTGTTGGTTAATTTTTTAGATGAAATGGTGGTAGTGGTCGCCAGTAAGGGTGACTGGACACAGCGGGTCCGCCGGGCTTTCCCTCTCTGCCCGAATCTACTTTCAGCTTTTTTTCGCTTTAAACCTTACATCCTTTTACTCCATATATTTGACAAAATCGCATGTATTTATATCTATGTTTTCTGCATTTGCTCTTGATTCAATTATTATTCACTGTATATCTACATTGGTCTGAAACTTCTTGTTTCAGTTTCGCATTTAATTAGCTGTTAGTGTGTTAGAGCTTATTATTCATCAACCGGCATTTGATATTCATCAAAATTACATTTACGTGGATTGAATTGAACCATAAGATACGACTGTTTAATATCCTATAGTCAATAGCAGTGTTAATGTATGTTGTCCCTGTTCATTTATTCATTTTTATATCTGCGATTTAAAAAAAGGCTCCATGTGTCAATTTCAGTATTACACCAATTCCTTCATTGAGTCGTGATGGAATGTAACGCAAAAGTTTGCTTATTTTCAACAAAAATAACGTTTGATTACGAACGTGATTGACTCCCGAAGTATAAAATTATGGTAAAACATTAGCGTATATTTTAATGATGATATATAATATATAGTAATGAATGAAATATTCCAGAAAGGAAGTAACACGAAATCCTAAACATGACGTTTTGGTTTCAGGTTCCGTTGGTTTTATTTAGCTAATTTTGATCACTTAGTGTATTTTTTTTTGTGAGGGGGATTCAGAGCGCGCATACTTAGGTTACAACTAGAAAAAAGGCCATTTGTTATCGAATCACTGAGCATCTCAAGTATAGCAGTGTTCCTCGTTCTGTCTTTGCAGTGAATATGACCAACTCATTGCAGAATGAAACTCTTATGGTGGCAGATGATTACATGAAGTTCTGCATTGGAATCAGCGGCACACCTCCCAGTGAGTCGGCTAAAGCAATGCGGTGCCTGGCTAAGGAGGTCGAGAGCAGCCAGGGTCCCACACTGCATGCTCTGGTGCAGACGTTCCTGATTGCCTGTGGTGCGGACCCCTGGTCCGGTCTCAGGCGCGTCATGCTCGAGCTGGTTGGAGATGGAAGGTTGAACTGGGGCCGGGTCGTCTCACTCTTCGCCTTCATGGGAATGCTGGCGAGCGAACTGTGTTCCAGGGGAGAAGATGTCAGCTGCAGCAGACGACTAGCGGAGATGATAGTCGATTTTCTCAATGGAGAAAAACAAGAATGGCTGATCCAAAATGGAGGCTGGGTAGGTGTGCGTAATTATATTATGCAAACTGCCATTTTTATATGGTTCTCCATTATACAGAGATCTTTTTCTCTCCCAAATTCCCAAGGAAGGAAGGGCCAATTTAAATGGTTATACTTAGCACAAGGAAATGTTTATCAGATTTCCTCTGTGGCTGTCTTGCCTAAGTTAGGAAGTAGGTGGTTAGACCACCAAAGCACTCCCAAGAACATGTAATCTCGGGGAACACATTCCCAGCATTCTTCTGAACTTTTCATTGTTCTGCGTAAAAAGTCTAATATCTCTTCTTTATGTTGTTGCCAGAGATAAATTTCTAGTTATCTTGGCAAATGCTTCTTTTTAAAAAAGTAATTCAGTGTTAATTCAACACACGGACATTTTTTTTGAGAAATCTAGTGATTATAGTCTAGTGACTTAAAGTCAGAAGGTCTCAGCTCACAAGAAGGCAAAGAACCAAAGGACGTACAGAGCAAGCTGCTAAGGAGTTTTTGTGATTGGCTGAGCCATGGGCAGCATTCGGTGGCTGTGGGGGAGACTGAACATGCATTTAGGATCTTGCTGGAGAGGATGCACGAGATCAGGTCATGAATTTTTGCTCCTCAGCTTTTTGTGTCCCAGACACCGAAGATTTTGAAGCTTTTTGAGATGTTCGACCCTTTCTAGCAACTCAGTTGTTTCTGAAATTGCTGTCCTGATATTTGAGCTTGCCAGCTCAATGTGTACATACCTTTCCGCTTTCACGGTGAACAGTAAATAGAGGAGCTATTGGAGTGAGCTCTGAGACGTACATCTTTTAAAGACTTTTGTCCTTTAATAGACTATTGGGGTTAGAACCTCAGGCAGGTGTAAAGTACAACAAGGCAGCACTTGGAACACCTGGGACAAAATTCACCTGGCTTCTTTCAGACCGCTGAAAGGTCAGTGTTTTGGTTGCAGGTGCTTCTGTACACAAACACTGAATGGAGCAGCTGTCGACCTGGCTACAGTCTGTTGGCTGATCATTTTAAAGGGGGAATTCCACTCAGAAATTATGCTGTGGGTTTTTTTTATTTCCCCCAATCATTTATCCAGCTCTGTATTAAACTGAAATTCTGTCATATACACAGGGAACAGAGAAGTCCTTCACGGGTTTCACTTCACTCTGACGTCAGCACTTCTTACAGGCCTGCTGGGTTCTCTGATTTGTGCTGAGCAGAACAGCAGTACAATGGCCTGGTATTTACATTAAAGGGGAAGTTCCCCCTGCAGCCACATGCTCATTTTTTGTTGTCAATGAATTTTGGTGGAACACCAAGGAAAACACCCGGGCATTTTATTGCTTGTAAAAATGAAATGACATGTATTTGGTGTTTGCATTACAACCTGATGAGGGAGCACAAACTTATCTTGTCACAGTGAGCGCCGCCTTTAAAAGCATGTGTGTTACAAAGGTCCTTAAGATCAGCTTATCCGCCTTGCGAAACTGGCAACCCAACCTGGGCATGCAGAAACTCTCCCACGCAGCTACACTGAGCTGCCGATGTATGTGCAGGATGAAACACCATTAATGAATGCAGGATATGATGGAATGCGTCACAAAGAGCAATGCGCCGATGTCAGAAGAAACATGCTCACTGATCCCTCAGATGTGAGCAGTTTGCTGTGCTATTAACATTGTTGCCATAATACTGAAGATGTCGCAAACAATATTTCTGAAGACATGAAAGTGAGAATGACACGCATTCTTGCTTGTACTTATACCTATACCTGTTTGGGTGTCTCCCCCTGCTTTGTCTCCTATGTTGCAGCTGGCATTTACCCTCTTTGTCTCTTGTGTAGGGAGGATTCACCAATCTTGTCCACACAGCAAGACCAGCAGATCAAGATTCATCTATGAGAAAAGCTCTCTACGCAGCTGCAGGCGTGGGGATTGCTGGGCTAACTTTTCTCCTCGTACGCTAAAGATCTTTCCTTCTCATGTCATTTCTTCCTAAATGATGTTTCATCATGGTTTTGTTTATTTGTTTATGTACAAGACTTACATGAACATTAGAAATTACCTGCATCTTGTTGGGTTTATCTATGTCATTTTATGACATCATTACCATTACATAGATGAAGAGAGGTTTAACAAAACAGAAGACAAAATCCATTCTGGCCATGTTTGACTGTGGGCTTGTCAACAAAGTGTCTACGCTTTCAGATAATTTTGTATCAAAGAAAAATAAGATTTTGGTTTTAATTATAATTTATTTTTTTAAGTGTAGCCAAAGTGGATTTTTAAAACTGACCATTTTTTTGAACAGTTCAATACTTCTGTCATTACTTCATTCTGAAATAGTTTTAGAAAAATAAAACCTCATCCTACACCCGCAGAAATTCCTGGTTCTCAAAAAAAAAAAGTGCTTTTCCCTTTAAAAACGTGACTGTGGTATGAAATGTCACAAGCTTTGGGCTACAGTGATGTTGCAGGCTTTCGGTGGTGCCACTTACAACGTGAGTGTCTTATGGCAAGAGCGTGGCTGGGGCATGCTTACAGCCAAATGTGGTGCTCAGGAAGGTGCTGTTAGGTGAGTGGTGCAATATGGATGGTGAGTATTGCCTTAAGTCCCTCTGGTACCTATTAATGGCTCTTCATGTGTCAGGGGATTTACACACCTGCTCTGGTGTTTTTGGAATTATTACTGTAATATTTGTATTTTGATCAGTATAATTTTTAAACTGTGGCACTATTATTGCTATGATGCCAGTTCATAGCGGAGGCATGGTGTCCGGAGTGCAGGAAACTGTGTTTCAGTGACACTGGTATATTATTTGACCAGTCACCATTCTGGTTACACCAACTGAAAATCTTAATTTCTTTCAAAAAGATAACATAATGACCCTAAGATGACTGCTTAGGGTCGTTATGCAGTAAGGATTATCGTGTGAACAATCCAGAGATGGAGTGCTGTGACAGATGACCTAGCCCCACAATCCCCCGACCTGAACCC
This sequence comes from Brevimyrus niger, assembly GCA_015164015.2. Lineage (NCBI taxonomy): Eukaryota > Metazoa > Chordata > Actinopteri > Osteoglossiformes > Mormyridae > Brevimyrus > Brevimyrus niger. Next base: position 14,769,765 of record JAABNY020000019.1, read on the forward strand.
TGTAGAGCGGGTTAGGGATTGGATCAAAGATTGGATTGGATCAAATAGTACAAGCAAGGTAGCTAACTTGTGCACAGAGTCCTTCAGGCATGTGCGCAAATCTAGCTTATTTGTAAGCTGATTGAAAGAATGTCAAGAGTCTGCAATGTCATCAAAGCCAAAGGGGATTATTTTGAAGAGTCAGAAATTTGAGAACATTTTGAGATGTTCAAGACTTCTTACAGTAGTTGTTGCAGTGTGTGATATGTATTACTTCTTTGCCTCAAGGCCTTTTAAAATTATGTGAATAACATAGCGCATACAAAGATAAATGCATTAAAGCAGATGTGTTCAGATTTTTGACTGGTACTGTATGTCTCCCTATATGAGTGTATCCCGACTGATCCCAGAACTGCCTGTTCTGTTCACCATCCCACCTGTTGCTTTTGATATCAAACTGGCTTTTGTTTCCGTACACGGTGGTACTTTTTCTTATATATTTCTTTTTTTTTTACTGAGACCAAAAGTCCCAGACTTTCCACATTGCAGTCAAAGAAATCCACAGATGACGGAGATCTTTCCCTGTTCTTGATGAAAATGAGAGTGTCGCCAGGCTCGAAATAGCTGTCCGAGGGATGGGCACAGCAGTGCTCGGTGCCGATCTGATTTTCCATGGAGGTTGTGGTGGCAGTTTTGAATGGGGGCCTTTTTCTCCTGTGTGTGTCTGTCTGTCCGCAGTGTCATTCACAGCCATGAAATTGGTGTGTGCTGCTGCTGACCGTCAAACACACAGAACTGCAACCGAAACGTCCACTGTGTGTGATACACGTCCCACGTTCTAAAAACTGATCTCGTCTTGGTCCAGCAGGACGTGTCTTGGTGCCTGGGGTGGCATACAGCAGCAGTCTGTTCACGGTTTCTTTGGCAAGGTTGTGTTTGTGCGCGTTCTGGTCGCCTGAGAGCGTCTTCACAGCGACACGGCACCCATGTTCACCCGCTCATCGACGTTCATCATTCTCTCTTTTGTCACCCGTCTGTAACTGGGCAGCCAGGAAGTCGCACCTCACCTTAGGGACTCAGAATGTGCACAACCTGAAGCAATGAGCTTGTTCACCCCTCCTCTTGGGAGGGGTGAACAAGTTTACAGGAAAGTGTCCAAGTTTTTTGGAGGGATCCCCCCCCCCAAAAAAATGTCCGATTTCAGTTCCAAAACCTTAACCTTATCCCGACACACTGCGCACGTTCTCCCATGGCCCTGACTCCCGTCCCCGAGCCACGGATCCCAAAACTCAGCAGCCTCACTACTGCACAGATCTGCCGGCATTCGTCATACTCCCCAGCAGCTCCGCTCTCTGCACTTCTAAGAATTCAGATCCATAAAAACCACTGAGCTGCATCCTGTCACAGGTCTGGTTGCATTTGCAACGTTTGTGGGTGGGACCGTGCGGCCAGGCTTTCCTGGAGTTTAAGATTCTGCAAAGAAAAAAATGTGTTAGCCTCTCAACTCGTTTAAACAGGTCTCCGTGATGACTACGACATGAAAGGTGATGCCATGCATATGAACTCAGTATCACACACTAAAATAATACATTCTCTCATCAGAAGATGGTGACATTTCCGTCTCTGTCTCGTACGCAATTTGCTTATGTTATGGCTGCTTCAGTTCTTATTTGTTTTTATCCTCTTACTTATTTTCCTATGGGGTTTTCCTGGGCCGGACAGGGTAACCACTCAGTGTCGGGCTCGGGGTGTGAAGGGCCTCTTTCCATCAGGCATTTTCCTTTGGTCCTCATTGCTTTTGCTGGGTGGGGGGCACAGAGCTGTCTGAGATGGTTGTGTTTGTCACAGTGTCTGCGTGGGCATGGTCTCTTTTAGAAAACGGCTTCCTGTGTTTTTTAACTGGAAAAGCGTTGTGTTTCTACACTTTTATTAGGCCCTAAGTTTCCTAATAAAACTGAGTTGGGGTGTATAAATATGGTTGGACAGGGTGTGATGTCACCTGTCTCCCAGTGATTAAGTTCTGTTGCATGGGTGAGCCATAACTGTTTGTTGACTCTGCTGGACGTGGCAACGGTGGTAAAGGAACTTTCTGTGATGTTTGGAGGTTGAGGTCTCCTGAAAGGAGCTCCACAGAGCTGCTTTGTGAATAAGCCCTTTCTGCTCCGTGGCCTCTGTGGGTCTCCCACGCTTGCGCTCAGCTGACACATCCATTACTTAGCTTATCTGCAGCTTCCTTGTCAGGGTGGGATTCCTTTCCGTACTGACATTCCTCTGTTATTTCTGGAACAATCTGAAGCATTGTGATATCTTTAACCAGTTCAATACCGGATTTGCTGCAGATTTTTTTTTTAAAAAAGCATCTGCTCTGCGGGCTTAATGAGAGAGTGGGATTCTCAGAGGCTACCAGCTTAGTGGAAAAATACCCCTGCAGTGTTTCTGCATGAAAGACAAGCTGACTGTAGAATTATCCTGTCAGTCATGCAACAAATGGCAATGAGACTAAATGATTAACCATAAATAAACCTCAAAAACACGATAGCTGAATTGGAAGCTCTGTTAGAACTTGGTGAATATGGGGTCTTGGGAACTCTTGAGCTGTGTGAAACACACTCGTTGCAAACACTTCCTAAAATGGGCAGTTTTCTGGCATTGCCTTTGTCTAGCCCGAACCACAACACCAGACCGTCACCACTAAACTATTCAGAGAAGCCCAAAGTGCCTCGAGTATGGCATTCGTTCGGATACGGGGGCCCTTGGTCAGAGAACAGGCATGTGTTGGGGCGGGGGGGAGGGGCTTCAGCATCTGCCCTTTTTGTCTGAATGATTGAAAGCGCACCCCCTTATTGTTGCAGGTGCCCTTCTTAGATAACAATTTCACAAGGGAGACCCCCACGCCTATATCCTAGAATTCTTCTTTCAGGGTCAATGCTTTGAAGTGTTCTTTGATCCAGGCTTGTCCCGGCCTATAGGCGATATAGTTCCCAAAATTTCCCCCTGGGATCAATAAAGTTAATCTTAATCCAAACTGTCATAACAAACCTTGACACATCGTAAAGTTCGGGCTTAGATGTAAACCTGAAAAAAGTGCGATGTGAGACTTGCTCTGATCGTGCAAAAAAACATGCAACACTGGGACGGAAGGATACAGTTTGATATAGTTTTTATAAAATACTTTGAAAGAATGTAAACAACCAGCAGCTTCTCTGGCTGCAGTAGGAGGGAAATAAGCAGAGAAACAGATCGAGCCTCATCTCATAAGAACTGCAACGAGCAGGACCAGACCGTAATGTCTGTGTGTGTTACAACCAACAGACAAAACAAAAGTCACATATATTATTTGTTATTTGGCACAGTTGTTTTAATAGGTTTGACACATTTTACCTCACCCTTTTATACTATTATTAATGCTGATGAAAATTAAAGCATCTTATAGTTATCAGTAGTGAGGAATGTGTTTGTTTTTCGAAACTGAATATGCAGCTCTGGAAAAAATAAATGACCACAGCAACATTTGTAGTTTCACCTATTTCTCAGTTTAAAAGAAGAAAACATACTTATTCCTCTGTTTAAAATCTACATTTTTTGCAAACTCCAGCCTGGCTCTTCCCTGTTTCTCATTGATTAAGGGCTTCTTCCTTTTAAAAGCTTTATGGGTCTTCAGTCCTGTTTCTTGGGGCCTGTTATGAACTATTCTAATAGTACACTGCACATCACTTAATGTTTCCCATTTTTTTTGAAGGTCACTTGAGATCATCCTCCGATTTATGAGGCACTGCCGGATAAGTTGATGGTCATCTCTGGCATTAGAAAGTTCTTTCTGCTCTCTGCTGGTTTTTGGTCATTGCCAGTGTCTCCTGCTTCACGGTGTTCTTGTGTACTGCCGTCTTGGAAACTCTGAGCCTGGAAGCAGCCTGCCTCGCAGTATAGCCTTCTGCCAGCAGAACCAGGATTAAACCAAGAGTTAACAATGCAGATCTTTTTGAAAAAATATAGAGTGGTCTCTTCATTTCATCCAGACCTTTATATGTCAGAAATTGTCCTTTTCTTAAGGCAATTATTCAGGAAAACACTCATGGTTAGAAGGGGATGAACACTAGCTGCCACAAGGTAGATAAAGCTGTTGAGATCGGTTTATGCTTCATGGTGTAGCACTGTCTGCTCACAGTGATGCCATTTCCTTAATTCTTTCTATCAGAAATGTTAAACACCAAAGACATTATTGGGATATTTCGTTAGTTTAATTCCCAGGAACTATGGAGAATTATCCTGCACTTTATTTTTGTCGTCCTATATCATTTCATCTATGTCTCAGTTTGTTTTGCACCACCCAAGTAAATGGGATTTGGAATTCTCAAAACCGAAATCCTTCTAATTAGTCATTAGTTTTATTGAACCCATGTCCGCTGGAATAACTAGTGCTTTTGACTAATAAGTTAACATAAACCGCGCCCTATATCTGTACGTATCTCCATAACCTAACCTCCATAACATTCGTGCTGAATTCTTGCGGAACCAGGTAGTCAGTACGTCTGGTTTTTAAGTTTCCAAAGCCACGTTATACACTTACCATTGTTAAACTGACCTCGATCATTTTAATTCTCCGATATGATACGGTGTTTTATAGGGTATATTTCACGTGTGAATCGAATCAACGCCCACAGCCCTCGAGACCATAAACTGAGAGGCATGACGCCCTGTCATACTGCATAATAAAACTAGGACGGGCGCTCAGGAATCTTGCTGCTTATCGCTGATGATCTTTCTAAGAAACTGAGTCCAACCCTATATAATTTTAATGATTAAAGTTTCAAAATTGTTGTAGAACTAGGGGATATGTACTTTTAACAGGGATATTAACTACTCATATTGCGAAGTGGATTTTCGTCACGGGTTACTTTTGATAACCTCCCTGCCAGAGTGTGTGCATCGTTTCAAAGAAATGCTTAAGATTTTTGACAGCTTACTAGCTGTTTCCGAATATAGTGAGTGTGACATATAAAACGCCGCAAATTAATTTGAAGAGCGCACCTAGTGCGCTTGTGTAATTTCACTTAAACGTTTGGTTTTTATATGAATTAGTTTTACTTTTACTTTTGTGCCCTCACAGTTATGAAAACGTATTTGCTGTAGCTCGGTAAGTCCATTTTAAAATGAGGTCGATGCACTTCGTGAAGTGTAGCGACCTCTGGCGCTTACATGTGTAATAGCATTTGTCTCGATTTAATATCTGCCCACGTGTCAAAACGCAATAAAAAGTTGCGCATGAGTACGAAGGAGTAACATTTTTATTTTCTTGTTTGCACTATTAAGATAAAGCGGTTATATTGACTTTTTTTTGCACAATGGTTGAACTTAAACGTGGAAGGCACAATTAATGACTCACAGCTCCAATAATGAGAAGTTGGATCCCACTCCGCCCTGTGTGTGTGGATTTCTCTCGTTCTCTTCACGTTACGCAGGTTTCCTCTGGGCACTCCAGTATCCTCCAGCAGTTGAAAGAATTGAAGCTAGGCTTATTGGCATCTTTTGATTTTTTTTTTCTTTTGCGCGGTGTGTTGTGTATGTGCACTGCGAGGGGCTGTCATCCCCCTCTATCATGTATCCTTGACTTGCACCCTATTCAGCCAGGGATTTACTTTGGACCGCTGATGTAGTATCCGAGCAGTGAATGCATCGCGAAAATTTCCTGCCAAAAACCATTTGCAGAGGAACGTTCATTCTCTCTGCTGTGCTTCGGGTGCTGCTTTTGTCTGGGTTTTAACTTGCCATCTCATTAAGCACAATGCTGTGCCATACAGTTGCTGAGTGCCGACGTTCGCAGTTCCTTCCCAGTGATTCACTAACCGTTTCTGCTGGATTTGCTGAAAATGTCCGGATGGGATAGGTGCCGCAGGACGGAAGGCGTCTCCTGTACTCTCATATGAAAGAGTTACTTCGGGAGGACGAACTGAACCTGGAAACAGCAGGGGTGTCAAACCTTATATGTTATAAGTTTCCGGTAGCACTTGTAATAATCGGCTAATGATGAATGCCGTCTCAGCATTTCTCTAACTAATTCGTCTGGCCACTTCCATATGACCAGAAACCATCACAGCAAATGTAAAAAGTAGTAGCTATGGATATGTTAAAAGCCAGGTAAAGATAAATACACTTGACCCTGTCCTAGTCAGGGGTGAAAACACTGTAGAGTCCAGCTAACATTTTCTTCTGCTTCTGTACATGTTCTGTTTTTGTGCTGTTCTTTGTGATTGAATGTTCTGTGAGCTGATATTCCCGTTTGGGATGCGGTCTGCACGGTGATTCATAAAAGGCACAATTTCCATGCCTCAGTGAAAGCCAGGCTGTTTGGAGATTCTGCTGCTCTTGTCATTTCAGCATGAACTGTACTTGTTACAATATATATTTCATTTAAATCAGAATCATATTGACTGTGGAAGACTAGTGCAGAGTTCCTCAGTAGCTTAGCATTTAGTTTTACTACCTTACCAGGGTTGCCAACTTCAGTCAACTGGCTGGCTTGAGATTTTCAATTCAAGACAAGTCTTTAAGTATATGTAACACTTTTATTACCTTGTAAATAGTCTGTAGGGTTTTCAAACTACCCCAATGCATTTAATGTAATTAATTTTAGGTTTATAATGGAGTAGTATAGGTTTGCTGTAAGATTTCTTGTGTGAGAGTTGGCCAGCCTGGCCTTACACTTGTAGGGTTGCAGGGTCTTTGAGCAGTTTGCATGCTTGATATTCCTCCGATTAAACAAGTTTATTCTTGAAATGGGAGCGTTAGTTGTGATATTTTTTAAATAATGTATGATGCCCAAGACATAGGACATTGAGTATCAAGTAGTAAACAGTGTGTAACTCCTTTGGATTGTTGTGAAACGACCATTAGGCAATGATGGTAGAGAGAGCATCTATAGACCATCATGTCTCAGTAGAAATTGGCCTGAATCATAGAAAAGTTTAAACATTTGTTTATTTACTGCTAATGCTCTGGGAGGACGCACCTGTAATTGATCATGGGTCGTGTTGGATATGAATGTCATTGGTTAATGGGAATACAGCTGGTATTTAAGGTTTCTGTCATGCAGCACCTCTGTGATGGTGTTCCTATGAGTGTTGCCAGTTTAATATACCACCGTTTTAGCACAGGGTTCACAGAATAGGATTTATATTGTTCTTGGGAAAAGGCAGTGCCTGTTTTAATGCCTTTATCATCCAAACATTTATTCATCAACCTTCTTACCACTTATCCTGCTTGGGGTCACTGAGGGCCTGGAGATCTGCCGAACTAGTACAAGACACTAAGCCCGAGTGCACCCTGGACCAAATTCTTAGTTCTTATGGTATGTAGAAATGTAAACTGAAAGAACTCCCCTCTCATCTACTTTTGTATGACATTTGGATTTTTCTCAAGACAAAGTACCCCAGAAAATATAATTACATTCATGGCTCTGATGGGACCATGTGAATCCAAAAGACACAAAGTGAGTATGTCAGGTCCACTTTTTGCCAGGAAAAAAAGTGAGTTGTAGAAGCTTAGCATGCTATCCATTAACCAAGGTCATCTGATGCCTTTGAATGTTCATAAAGATCGGCTTGTTATCCATGGGACAATCCTAATTCTCATAAGTACTTTGGTCAGGTACCTTTACTCAGTCTGGGTCCTGAGTTTGACTTTGGATTTGCTGGTGCTTTTACCAACATACTTTCCTTTATTGCCAAATATGTATGTTGGTAAATGCTTCCGTAACTTAACAGCCTTTTCACATTGAAGTTAGAATGTTTAGACTTTTGGATGAATTTGTTACATTTGTCAGCGTTTCCAATTCTCCTTTTTAACAAAAGATAAAAAAATATAGAAAGCAACTGGATCACTACTTAGTCATCAATCCAGACATTTTACTATTTCATTTTATACTTCATAATTGACTGGTACTTACTTTTAAACATAAATGGCCTGAATCTTCTTAAAAGCTGTGCTCTGACCTTGTTTTCAGTTTGCCTAGACATGTAATTGAAATTTTTGAAATTACACTGATGACAGCCTAAAGTGTTATCACAGGGTGGAAATGATTAAATGCAATTGGTCTGTAATTTAAGTACACATTTACCAGACGATCTGAATGTTATGATAAAGTATCCCTAAGGATTTTGTTTAAAAAGACTGCCTGACATCAAAGAGAACTGACAACACCATACAGACACTGAGATCATTGTAACCCCATTAAAACTAGTCCTAGTTCCTAGGTAGTTTGTGTATCTAGTATAGTTTAGGTTAATGTTTGTTTAGCATGAATCATTCATTGAAAAGGGGCTAGGGAGGCACCCTCCTTTTCCAACCTCTTCAACAATCACATTTTAGAGTTCCTAGTTATAATGGACTTGTATTTAATGAGACAAGCTGCTGACTGGCCCCTAAGCAGCTTATGCTTGGATCCTTGGTATGGGTGCTAAGGGTTTTAAAGTAATCATAGCTGAAACTAGCCTCAGTCACCCAAGCAGTCTGGAGTACCCCAGTGTAAATTCTGTCACTGTGGACTGATGGATGACTCAGCATGATGTCACACCTACTTCAGAGGCGTGGCAACAAATTACAAATGGGCAGAGGTGACCAAGTCCAAGAGTCTGAAGGCAAGCATACAGGCAGTTAAGCATGATATTAGATCATAATCTTCTATTCTGTGCAGAAAAACTAAGTTTCAAAGGTTAGCTAGGGCCTTGGGCATATTGAACTATGGAGTCTAGAAAGAAAACAAGTAATTATGACCCTAGAAAAAGCATTTAGCTTGACACATGAAGTGTGAGTAAGTATGGTAAGCACAGTGATGCTAGTCCATTCAGGCATTCCAGGGGGCACACTTGTTATTGGGTGTAATCCCCAAAATATGCCTTTGCACCTGGAATATATATCTGTGCTGAAAACCCCTTATATTTTAGACACAAACTACACAACAAACTGACTTCCTCACAGAAACTGATGCTTGCGGAGCAATTGTTTCTAAAAGTAAATGGCTCAAATTTAGCATCTAACTCCAAGCATAGCAGCAGAAGCACAGAAAGATAATGACCACAAACTTATTTAAAACCACGAAGCAGGTTTTATGTTTACTCGCCATTTTAATTTCAATTTTGCTTTAGAACAGGGGAACAAACGGGGAAAACGTACCAGTATTTATTAATAGGCAAAACAAGTTCTACTTTCTACTTACTACACTTAAACCTAATTCAATCATGCTTGTTCAAAGAAAAATAAAAACAATTAAAATGAATGTAAAATTAGCATTTCGCTCAAATCCTAATGTGTTGTACCTTTCATTAGTTTCATCTTACCAAATGAACAGTACATTATGTAAAAATAAAAAAATAAAAAATAAGACTAGTAGGTCCATTTTCAATCCCATAAAGCATTTTCCCCTCTGAATGAAATGCACCTATACATAAAAGCTTTCCATAAGGAAACAGGCTGTGATAAATAAAGCTAACAAGTCATTTGCATTTGATTGTAATGACTTCACATCGCCATAGCGCAGAGACCAATGAGTATGGATATATGCCTGCTTCAAACAAAAATAATGTCCTTAAAAATAAATACAACTCTTTCTTAAATTGAAAATAAATAAACCATGATGATAATACTTCACTATGGCAAATGTGGAAGAAAAAAAAACAGAATTTGCACTATATTGTCAGGGGCAAATGTATGTAAAGCACTAGTGTAGTTTTGAACATTTCACTGTTACCCTGAGGTAGATAACATGTTTACAAAGTCCTACATTTATCAGTTGCTGATGTGGCAACATACTTGGTATAGTATGGTAATAAGTATCTACTTTGGGGGAAATTTATTAATCTTCAAGTCGGTTTGTAAAGAAAGAGGAGGGGGAAAAAGCTGAAATACAGCCTGTGTTGAGGTGTCAGTGAAAAGTTCTCCCGTAAATTTTAGTGCATTTTTTCATGACTGATCTATTCCCTCTCCGAGATTTGCAATTCTACAGCAAAGTTACTCAACTCTGGGTTACAGCAATCCAGAAAGTTTTCACAGCTGGAGAAAGTGCCCGAAACAGACTGACTGGACAGTGACTGGATGAAGCAAGTTGGTATAGTGCCTCTATAACTTCTATAGTCTGACAGACACTGCAAACTACATCCCAGTGATGAGCAGCCTTAGTCTACAGTACACTGTGTTCAAATGATACACCAGCTTTCAAACACAGGTGAGCCTGTAAATCCTCTTAACTTTTCGAAGCGTCTAATGACGCTCATCACAAGTGTTTAAACTCTGTTATATTTAAAAAAATACTAAAAGTACATATAAATGAGATGAGTCATACAAAATAATATGAATACTACAATGAAAAATAATTCTTTGCAGTGTGACTGATCTTTAATTTAGATGTTTCAAAATGCTGCTGTATGTTTTGTGGGCAATCTGAGGGGAGCACCTGACAGTTGGTGGTGTCAATGTGGCCTGTATGGACTTGAGGGATGAATCAGCAGGGCCTTCGAATCCAGGCAGGGCCAAGGTCTCCAGCTGCACATTGAACACGATCTCACCGTTTCTGGGGAGAAAGCCCTCATCCACCTCATTCATCTCCAGGACCTCTGGCTCTAGAGCTTCTACCACCTCTTCTTTCTTGCAGAAGAGCCGATCTAGGTAGCTTGTGTAGGTGGTCTCCTTTTCATCGATGCTGGATTCCCAGTGTGCCGTATGGATCCATCCATTCTCTTCCGGCTCTGTCTCCCAAGGACTGGGTGTGCGTCCCTCCTGCTGAGCAAGGTTCACCAGGCACTTCTCTTCCTTCTCCTGACTAACAGATTTAGACATGGAGCTTCGGAGCTCCAGCTGGGAAACTGAGCTATTCAGCTCATTGAGAAATCCCACCTCTAGGCTTGGCTCTGGCTGCAGGCTGAGCTGGATAGTGCCGGCTATGAAGGAATCAAAATCGAAGGTCTGGTGCTTTTCCTGCTCCTTGTCTTTCTCGGTTGGGTCTTGGGAGGCCTCCTGCAAAGCGATCTGGGCCTTGACCAGCCCGTTTTTCTCACACTTGGACTTGCCCTTCTTGTCCGTCTTGTCTTTGCTCTGCTCCTTCCAGTTGGAGAGATTGATGATGAGCTTGGGCTCATAATAGTGGTTGACCTCACTCTCATGCCACACCAGATTATCCAGGTATGGTGAGGAGACTGCCTTGTAGTTACAAGTGTGGCTACACTCCAGGTCACAGTACTTGTTCTCATGGTGGTCTTCATAGTGCCAGGAGCGCTCAGAGGGGAAGCGAGAGACAAAGGCCTGATCGTCCATGAACTTTATGCAATCTCCATCCAAGTACTTGCGGGGGTCCACCTGCACCTCTTCTTCGGTCATTACATCAGACATGGCCCGGGGGTCTCGCTGGACTTCCTCTGCCTCGTGAGTGCTGTGCGGTTGCCAGTCTTGATCTGAAAACTGGCTCTCATGGTATCTATAAGGTTAGCAAGAACAGATTTAGCACCAACTCCTGGTTTGAATAAGGCTTATCACAAACTATGAAATGGAGCTCCATTACCTGTCCCAGTTGTACACCTGGCTGTGGCTCTCATCCATCAGCAGGATGTCATCCACTTCATCTTCGATGTGGAAGGGGTTACTGGAGATAGGCTCATCCAGGGGAAAAGAATAGTCGTTCATGTAGGGGTGAGCTAAGGCTTCTTCTGCTGTCAGGCGGTCCATGGGGTTGAAAGTCAGGATTTTTTCCAGGAAATCAAGGGCTGTTTAATGAGATGGCACAGAATTCCTGTCAGACCACCAACAGAATTCTCTAATGGAACACTAAAAATGAAGCGGAAGCGCTAAATGTGGGCGCTGGAGGCAGGTGCCCGTCGGCATATACTACTAACCCTCCTTGCTGACCCCCGGGAGCAGCTTTGCCAGAGGGGCCTGGGGTTCGGACATGTCCTTCCTAACAAACACAGGGATGATGCTCTGCAGCTCCTGTCGGTCCTCCTCGTGGATCACAGGGATGGATTCCAAGATCAGCTGCATCTGCTCCAGCTCGTGGGCGCCTAGTTAAGAAGGAAATCGCGTGAGCCAGTGCATGTGTTTCAAAAGTAAGTTCACTGCAGAACATGCAAATGTCATCTTGTCATACAAATAGTGGGAGGGGGGTTTCCCCTGATTCAACTCTGCTGTGGGTGGAAACTATGTATGGTAAAAAGGGCACCGATTGATTCATAGCAGGTGACCTACTTCCCTGAAGTGGTTACGTCAGAAAAAAAAAAAAAAAACTCGGCAACTAAGTTTGCTAGTCTAAAATAGGTCAAATTAACTCCTGTATTGAAGTCCAGTTTAAAGTGATTGCATCAACTTTAAGATTCTTAAAATTAAAACAGATTTTAAAAGCTATAATATGCTTAAATTTGCTTAAACTGGCATTTCTAAACATTAATTTGTGTTTACTGCTTAATAGCTCAAACACATTCTGTTAAGAGCAACAGAAAAGGTTGGGTGCTTGTGTGTCCAGAATTAAATTCTGATAACTGACTTATTTCTATTACTGCTTCTTCTACAGGAAACTTAGCCGTCTTTAGGGGACATGGAAAATTAACAGGGTCACTGGGGAAGGTTGCTATGAAACAGACCTGCGAAGAGGGTTTTCCCTGTTAACATCTCGGCAAAGATGCAGCCAGCCGCCCACATGTCGATGGCTTTGGTGTAGTTATTCGGGGAGAGGAGGAGGCGGGGGGACCGGTACCACTTGGTGACGAGTCCTTCAGAGAGATGGCCCTTGAAAGCAGACAAGTGTGATGTCAGCTGGTGATTTCATCACCAAGGACACCCTCTGAGCTAAACATGTCTGAACAGGAAGTTCTGACCTTGGCAAGGTGAAATGACCCTGTGATTAGTGTCTGCCAATGTAATCATGTGACAAATGGAGAACAAGTCCTAACAGCACAGCAGTGGTCGAAAGCACAAAAACACAGGGTGTTCCTGTACTCTCCCCCTTGGGGTTGGTGGGGGGGTGGAAGGCCTGTACCCATCCGCTTTCCACAGCTTCTTTCAGAGAATTATCCAGGAAAACTGATTATCTGGTGCAAGAATTAACTGCAGGAGCTTTACAGTAACCTTTCATTAAAGAAAAAGGGAAAAAAAAACTGAAGTGACCAGCAATAGTGACATGGTGAGAATAGCGAAACAGCAAGTACGCAATGAACTCGGGAGCGATTAGAAGTGGATTAGTTGAATGAAATTAATTAGTCTGGAACAAGGAATCCTGAAAGCAGTGCAGAGTAATGTTCAAAGAACAGAGCTATTTAATGCCTGTGCCAAACCAAAGGAGCCACCATTCAAACCACAAGAGTCCAAAGCTGTCTACTGGAACCTTGACCAGAAATTCACAACAGGTGAGCATCGTCACATTTTTCACGGACTCCAAAAGGAGAATGCCCCTTGTCTTTCAGCCGTTCACACTCTGAGCACTTCACCCACGCTAGCATGAAGGTGTGAACCAGCATATGGAGGCCTTCTCATTACAGCCCTCAGAGAGAAGCCTGGGACTCAGGTTTGGCACCAGCCTTTTATATGATAACAATTTTGATAAAGAGCTAAGCATAGCTTTGGGGCAGATATACATGTAAACATGTAAAAATAGAAGTTCAATTACATGAAAGACACACTAGGCTGTGTCGTTCTGCCTCACTGTGGCTGCCTTTGAAATGCCTTTTAAGAGAGTCATGAGTGGTCAATGTTCAGCCCCACAGCCTTCCCTGACTCACACCAGTGTTTTCTCTAAGTTTACAGCTTTTAGGGGGGCAGATGTACACAGACAGGATTCATGGTGTTCACTCTTTTAGTGACAGCAGTAAATGTCTGCTTTTCAGGTGGTTAATTCGACATATTTTCTGACGTGCGCTCTCTGTCCGCTGGTGGGAGTGTGCTCACCTGTGTGTGCACGCACGTGTCTGTGCGCGTGCATCGGGGCAGAACTCCGCCACGCGCGATACAGAGAGCAGAGGAGAATTGTAAATGCGCGACTGTGTAAAGACAAAAATGTTGTGTAAATAAGATAAATACCATGAGGCTATTTAATTTAAATGAAAGAACAATGTATAGACCTGTTCTATAAGAAAGGTACCCTTAAATGACTTCTGTTGTGATCTGGCGCTATATAAAAAATAAATTTAACTAGACCATCAAGGGCGGGAGGGAGGTGCCGGGGTGCCCCCCTAATATAATGGTAGGGGAAACACTGCACACTAAGCAAAAGTACAGTGAGACCAAACACCGTTTTTAGACTCCTCACCAACAAGTGGACTGAGATGAATAACCAGCAGCACTAACCTGCGAAAGGATTCAGGGATTTCTTGACTATGAATGACCAAATGAAAAAATTAATTTAACCAGAACTAAACAGGATCCTTCTACAGAAGGATGCCCTACCCTTCTGTTCAATATATTATTCAGCAATAATGAGAATTACTAACTTCATGACAGATGCGTCAGTTGAACATCATCTGCCTGGAACAAATCTGGAATCAACAGCCTGCCAAGTCAAACCACTGTTTCTTTTATTTTGTCCATAATCCTTTTAAATCATTTTAAAAGCAGGTCAGCAGTCTACCCCAGGATTCAGATATACCTCCTAAAGAACCCATATCAATATTACCCAGCGTATAGCTCTTAGTAATGGTTTTAATAGTTTGGCACCATAAATTTGGGGCGGTAGAGTTCTTTTGAAGCACCTACAGAAATTCCCAGCAATATGTTGGTTTCATAGAAATAACAATTCAATGAAGGAACTATGTAGTTCAACTAAAACCAGAAAGTCACTGACATGTCTGAATGCACTGTAGTAATCAGCAGCAGACACAAGAGACCACATGAGCTTATACGGGGGAAAAGGCAACAGGGGAGGGATAGGATGTGGGCTGATTTAAAACATGTGTAGCATCTGACTGCTACACCCCTTCTCGCCCCCCCCCCCCTACACACAAACACACACTCTTCAATTTATTTATGTTGTTATTATAAAAATG